>CM037791.1:49463969-49513969 GCA_021229015.1 Solen grandis | reverse complement strand
ACATGTACTGGTATAGATCCCTTTCTTGACGTTCAGCATATAATGGTATTTCCAGAACTGGTTTGCCCGGTGTCAGAATAATGTGACTGGGAGTCAACGGCGTGATGCTGCAGTGTGGCAGCACTGCATCTGTCTCCAGTAGACATGGTCTGCAAATGACTGCAAATGACTGTCGGTGTGCTCTAAGTTATAAACTGTCAGTCACAACACATTTACTTAAGCAGAAATCTAGTTTCATAATTATGGTTATATTCCATTCCTATAATTTGTTTTCATTTTAATATCATAATACATTATCCTCGTAGTTCAAGTTAATTGCAATAGATAAATAGATCGATATGAAGTGAAAACGAATGTAAATAAGTCGAAAGTATCTATCTAAAATATGATCAAAGGAATAAAAATTCATTAATAAACTGTCCGAACAAGGCACCAACTTTGACATAAAATTCAAATTGTTATGGTTAACGTACTTTATTTTTTTATCAAGTTGATTTTCATTGTCCATTTTATTCCTGATAAAACCAAATACAACTCGTCTCTCATTATGCCGCAGATGTGTGATACTGTCTGTTACGCGCCTGCGGGCGTCTCAAAACAAACATTTCGTTTACACAATATGAATGTCGATACGGTTAATACTTAAAGAGAAGTACTATATGAAATAAGCAATGGACAAAGCATGTTAACTAAAACAACATAACCGAAAGAAACAACCACCGCCACCCACTACAATCGAGAGAGAGAGAGACAAAAAAAGAGAGAGAGGGTCAATTCTCCTGCAGTGTCCATGCGATTCTTTAGCTGAAACCTAAAAACACAAGTTAAAAGATCACATTGATATTTCACTGTAAAGGCAATGGTCCCGCCAGTTACAGCACGGTATAAAAGTGCGCCAGCCCTCTTATCCGCAAACTTATTTATACGTTCACACCCTTAAAACCAACCTAGATTTCCTCTCTGAATACTTAGGGATTATTGTCACGTAGGTTGGTAATATAATAATTCTGTGTTTAAATGTATGCTAATCTAATAAAACACAGTGGTGATGTCGAAAGGTTCAGTTGCACGACGTTCACCGAATTATTGGTAAAATAACGGTTTATTTACCAAACCAGGCTTGGTGATATAAACAATAAGTATGTGAAGATCTTTTTGACGGGTAAACTAAAAGTAATTGTAAATATTATTTTTCTGAAAATAATAAAAAATAAAAAAATGGGTACTGTGAAATCATTAATCTTTCGCGGGACACTAATTTTCAATGATTTATCCAAGAATGTTAACCCCTACGAAAATCAGTGATTTCATTAACCTAACGTTCTCCACATCATAAGTCCACAAAAAGATGTACCCAAGAAAGCTAATGTCAACGAAAATATATATATATAAATTTACAGTTATACATATTTTGTTTTATAATCAGAGTTATAGATGAAAATATCTAAGTCGACGACGACGACGACGACGACGACAACAACAACAACAACAAGAACAACAACAAGAACAACAAGAACAACAACAACAACAACAACAACAACAACAACAGCAGCAGCAACAACAACAACAACAACAACAACAACAACACTGTGATGTATCAGTTAGTTGTATGTATTATATATAAAAAAAAAAAATGAATAATCATATCTGATTTATTATAATTCTTTTTTTTTTTTTATAAATATTCAATTGATTTTATATTGATTAATAATTCGTTAATTTTATACTTCAGGACCGAACATGCGAGACATCTATCGAATTTTATACGTTCGACTACCCTTACCAACCTAGATTCTTCTGAATATTAACATTATGAAAGTAGTTTGGTAATTATGATTTAATGTTTCCTATCTTAGAAAAAAAGTGTGAATTACGAAAAGATATCCTTTTGCCACGACTTCGATTAATTATTGTAATAATACTTTATTTAAGACCGTACCACTTGTATATAAATCAAAGAAATAATGAAATTTTGGAATAATAATTGTATACAATAACCTAATTCAAAAATAAAAAAATAAAAAAATGCTCGTGCAAAAACATTAGAAATATATAGGGACAATTATTCTAGATTTCCAAGAATGTTGTACTCCACGTAAAGCATATTCTATAATCACTTTTGCCACATTAATCCACAATAATGGGTAGTCAAGCAATCTAAGTGAACGTATATGACTTCGTCACCTTAAATTTTTTTCTAATCATTTATTACAATGAAAGAGTGGTAATTTCATCATGACCTCTCCCTAAAAAAAACAATGTATGTATCTATTTAGTGATTATTTCAATTTTTTTGAAATCATTACGCACTGTTAATGTACTAATTCAGTGATTATTTAAATTTCAATGATTATCATTGATATGTGAATTTAATTTTTAAGTAATTCTGAGTAACTGTCAAGACTTAACATCGGGATTACTAGTGAATAGGTTGCACAGTGCTCGGTTTTCCGTGTGCTATCTGGAGTTATCTATGGAATTAACAAAATCAATCATCCTTGTATCCGTGATGAACGTTCCCTTGTTGATAAAAATAATCTACAAAGAACAACCCTATTTAGAAACATTGGTTTAATTATTTATCAATTTTTAGCGTTTATAAGGAAGCCGTACACTATATGTATTAAAATGTCAAAGAAATAATAAATGTGGAATGAAATGAAATTTTTATTATCAAAAACCCAAATTCCCAAAAATAGATACACATTTATACCCGTGCCAAAAACATTACACGAAAGGTATATAAGGTGCGAATTATCGATCTGAGGCATGCTTGCAGTAAGTGTCTTTTTTGCGAACTTAAATCACCTTAATTACTGGGTAGTTAAGGTCTCAATTTAAGCATGATCCTGGTTGTGGGCTCTCGTGCACAGCCTTTAAAATTATTTACTCTCCTCTTTCATTTTTTTACAATGAAAGAGGTGGGTATTAATTTTTCAAATCATTGACTTTGTTCCCTAATTCATGGTCTAATGCTCACTTTTTAAGTGAGTACTGTTCGCCAAATATGGTGATCATTACGCACTGTGTACAGTGCTGACTTAATTCATGATAATGTCAATATTTAGATGCATACCTTGATGGGTGAACAGTGCTCACGAATTCGGAGTAACTTTATTGATGAGCATTACTCATTGATATTGGTGAACAGTGCTCCGTTATTCCGTGAGGACTTACGTAAGTTTGATAAGCATTCTCATTGGAATTAGGTGAACAGTGCTCGCGTTATTCCGTGAGTGACTTACCTAGTTTGATAAGCATTTCTCATGGAATTAGGTGAACACTGCTCACGTTATTCCGTGAGTGACGTTCACCTAGTTTGATAAGCATTTCTCATTGAATTAGGTGAACACTGCTCACGTTATTCCGTGAGTGACGTTCACCTAGTTTGATAAGCATTTCTCATTGAATTAGGTGAACACTGCTCACGTTATTCCGTGAGTGACGTTCTCCTAGTTTGATGAGCATTTCTCATTGAATTAGGTGAACACTGCTCACGTTATTCCGTGAGTGACGTTCTCCTAGTTTGATGAGCATTTCTCATTGAATTAGGTGAACCCGGGAGTGACGTTCTCCTGGTTTGATGAGCATTATTTCATTGAATATTTATTCGGTTCAGTTCCTAGTTTGAATGTTATCTGTGTTATTCTTTCTCATTGAATTAGGTGAACAGTGCTCACGTAATTCCGTATGTGACGTTCACCTAGTTTGATGAGCTTTACTTATTGAATAAGATCAACAGTGCTCAGATGAGCATTCTATTTTCCGTGAGTGACGTTCACCTAGTTTGATAGCATTTCTATTGAATGTAACATGCTCGTTCCCTAGTTTTTGATGAGCTTTACTTATTGAATAAGATCAACAGTGCTCACGTAATTCCGTGAGTGACGTTCACCTAGTTTGATGAGCATTACTTATTGAATAAGATCAACAGTGCTCACGTAATTCCGTGAGTGACGTTCACCTAGTTTGATAGACATTACTTAGAATAAATCAAAGTGCTCTACGTAATTGAGTGACGTTCTCCTAGTTAGAGCAATACTTATTGACATAAGATCAACAGTGCTCACGCAATTCCGTATGTGACGTTCACTTAGTTTGATTAACATTACTCATTGAATTTTGTGAATTGTTCTCGCTTTTTTAATGGGACGAGCTTTGCTCAACGAAGCGGGTGAATACTATTCACCAAATATGGTGATCAGTTATCACTAAAATAGAAGAAAACTTTTCATTTTAAATAAGTGAATAATGTTCATTTAATGTTTATTAAATGAGTAATGTTCACCTTATTAGATTAGCATTACCTAATATTTGAGCACTTTTCACGAAATACGAGTGATTAATACTCAGCTTATTAAGTGAGTAAGGATCACCGATGATCATCACATATGTGAGTATCACTCACTGTATTTAGTGAACATTGCTCTCTTGAATCAGTGAATTTTGTTCATATTTTTGAATTTAAATTGTTACTAAGTTAGATAAACATTACTAATCTATTTGAGTGAGTAATGTTTACCGAATATAACGAGAATTATTCACTAACATAGACAGTGCTTACTTAAATAGGTGAACGGTACAATGCGTATAGAAGAGTTCACTTCCGGCATGTGACAAAAATGTCGGAATAGAGTCTGATTCTGAAGCTTAGTTAAATAATTGAATAAGAAAAAAAAAATGTTTAAATATATGTTAACAGACTCGTCCACTCGAACTGCTGAACTTTAAGATCTTCTTTTTTTGAGCATGCGCATGATAATGATAACGCGATAGCAAGATAATGAAAATGCGAAAGCATGATAATAAAAATGCAAAGGTGCAATAATGATAACGCGAAAGCCCGATAGTGAAAACGCAAAGGTACGTTAATGATAACGCGAAAGAACGAAAATTGGAAAAGAGATAGCATGATAATTAAAAAGCAAAGGTGCGAAAATGATAACGCGACAGTATGATATACGATGGTGAAAATGCGACAGGACAGTGGTGAAAACATGACTGTATGATATTAATACGGTGAAAAAGCGATAGTATGATGGTGAAAGCACGATACTTTGTCGCATTATCATCATCGAACTATTGTATTGTCGCGTTTAATTATCATATTGTCTTGATTTCGCGTTTTCAGCATCGTACTATCGCGTATCGCGTTTCATATCAGCACATTCAAAGACGATGGCTCTCATTGGATTCCGTAGTTAAGTGTATGGATGCGTGTATGTCATCAACATATGTCGACAATTTCCTAAAATGCTGAACTGTCCCAGCATCTTCTCACTCAAAATGTGTACATTTTGACATACTCAGTTAAAAGAAATGTGTGCAGATGAATGTGTGCAGAAGTTTCTTCTATTGCATTCACGTATCTATAAAATATTCCGTAGCATATTCATGATCTATCAAATATTCAATCGCATGTGCAAAGTCATTGTTTGATATCAAATCGCATGTGTGAATATGGTTAACCGTGATCTTTCAAATACATATATATTTAGCTGCAGAAGAAGAAGAAGAAGAAGTTGATGATGATGATGATGATGATGATGATGATGATAACATGTATTGTGTCAGTTGCTGAAAGCGGTATGACACACAGCGATCACTTCTCCGTCGTCTGTCTGTCACATGTTCTCCGTCACGCTTCTTTCAGCAGGTGACACATGTGTTCCAAGGAATACTTTTTGTTGACGACATTTAGAAGTTGTTGTATTAATACATGTAGAAGTAGTAGAGGTTGTTAGAAATGGAACTAAGGAACAAACAGTTAAAATATCCACATGTTAGTAGCAGTTTTATTTTGTTGTTAAAGAAGATAAATATGTAGTAGATATGATAGTGATAGTTAATGTTGTTTATAGAAGAATGATGAAAAAAAGTTGTAGCTGTAAGTACGAAAAAGCACAGGGGTTTGGCACGATAGGGTGGGGGTGGGGGCATGTCCTCCCCACTCTTTCGTGCCAAACCCCTGTGCAAAAAAGTTGTTGAAATTTTTGCAAGCTAGTACTAGAAATGTTGACAAGATGATGATGATGATGATGATGATAATGACGATGATGATGATGATGATGATATTGTTGATGATTATGTTGTTAATGCTGCTGCTGCTGATGATATATACGTACTATATACTGGCATCATAGTACTCCAAGACCTTCCGATTATACCTAATCGATAGGAGAGTGAAAGATAGATTGAAAACAACAACTACCAGCTATTTCCCTTTCCATTTCAAACAATACATTGATTATTGATACTTTTATTTAACATGTTTGATCACGCAATTCTTTGATTAAATACTTAATTTCGAGCTCGGCGCAGGATGTCATACAGAAATTTGGAAATATGTTGCACTTAAGCACAGTTCAAAAACATTTGACTGTATGTCGTAACTGTAGGTTTTTTTCCATTATGTCGCTATCGCTTTCACAAAATCGGGCCAGAAGAAAAATAGAAGATAAAACTGATTTTCTCTCTGCGTAGGCGGCAAAAACCTAAAACGGGCGCCGTGGTCCGGTACATGACTGCGGAGGCCGTGGGTTCGAATTCTGTGAGTATTTTCATGACCTTCCCGGGCGCCAAGTACTGGTTTAACACAGATACCTTCTAGATTTAGTATAAGTCGTGTGGTTTTGCTTTTAATCGATTTTAAGATAGATAGATAGATAGATAGATAGATAGATAGATAGATAGATAGATGAGTCTATTACATGTATGCCAGTTTTTGTAGATACGTAAGTAATGAATGAGCAGGATCTATGTCCAAAGGAAAGGTAATAGAGCTTGAATATTTTTATCTGGTTTGTTGGCTTACCTCCCTTGTATGATAAATAATGGGTGAAACCGGTAATAATACTAGATGCTAATAAAATGGTATCAAACTGAACTTCATCCATGAATGATTGCACACACATGAGTATACCTTTAGTATTACAGAGCGAATTATTTAATTCCTTCATGAATATGTTGTCTGCGATGTTTGAACAATAAGTGGATGTTTAAAATATAGCGTGTGTGTGTGCGTGGGTGTGTGTGTGTGTGTGTGTGCATGTATAAACCCACTTTGTGAGGAAGATATCTTATACACTGACTTGTATATTTCCGTCTTTTTGTCAGTGTGAGGATTTGGGAAAGGGTTACTATATATGGGTAGTGGTTTTCTTTGCAGAAATAAAATGATTGGTTTCAATGTTGAATCACATACCGATGTATACCTCCGAAAAATGTACCTCACTGTACCTAACAACAATCTTCATAGAAATCGTGGTACAAAACACACAAGTTAGGTATGAGTGACACATAGGAAACCTCGTTGAGATAGAAATACAAGACTCTCTCTCCCTCTTCTCTATCTCTCCCCCATTCTCTCTTTCTTTCTCTCTCTCTCTCTCTCTCTCTCTCTGGCGGGTGAGTGGGGCGAAAAGTTTGCCCAGAGCACATGTGGCATTCAAGTAAGAATGCTTCTTCCAGTCTGATTGTTTATTATACATTTATCAATTTACACAACTTTATATAAATTAACTGCTTATAAATATTTTCGCCTTTTGAAGTTTCAAAAAGAATCAAACTGACATTTATGATAGATGTATGATAGATTTTCAATACATACATGTATATATTTGTCAATCTTTTAGATAAATAGATTTATGTTTTAATAAAAATGAAAAAAATGTGATTTGGGCTTTAAAATGGTTTGTTAAGATTCAGTATAAGTAGAAATACAGGAGCTGTGAGACAGTTCCCTCAAGACCGGCACCATTTTACACTGTATACAATATAGTGTCATTTTTTGCCTGACTCTCAACTCTGTTTAGAATGTAAACAATCGGAAATCCTTTTTCAAAGAGTGTTTTGGCTCGGAGAAATTTAAGTACATGTATATACATTTTAAAAGTTCATTGTTTAAAGTCAAATCTTGCATTCTTTATTAGTGTCACTCAAAACAGTTTTGGAATCGATCTTGCATCTAATAGAGTCTGGAATAAAATCATGCATTTCCGTTTCTACTTCGACGAGTACAAGCTGTTGTGAGTCTCTCATCCATTTAATAGACATCAAAAGTTATTCTTATTTGTTTTGTGAGAAAAATCCATACGCTGCAATCTCGCTTTGGTTCGACAAGGCCTCCGGCCGTCTCAATTTCCTGATTTTTGCTATACTATTTCTAACCCTTTTCACCGTTGATAGGATCAGTAACTGTAAAGTGTAAACAAATATAAAACCAAATCAATATATCTTGTTTTCAGTGCGTGTTATGCAAGAAAACGATGTCAATTCAAGAACGCTTCAAGTACATTGGCTTATTTGCATTTAGAACTGAAACCGGAAATGGGACTACTTTTTAATGTCATATACTTGGCAAAATGTAGGACCGAGATTCTATATCGGTCGGTAATTTAGTCACTTTGGCCGCATCTCGATTGCACAGGTCCCATATTATAACTCTACACAATCGTTTTAACGGCCATACTTCTTTTGCACGAGCTTCTAGTTCTTTCGTCGCTAGTTGCACGTATTTCTTGACGTGATGTGGAGTTTTCTCCCCATAGTCTGCTTTCAGAATACTTAAAGTGTCGATGACGCACTTCCGGGTCATAAAATAGGACAACGCTAGCATGTTCTTTGAATCGTCCATGTAGTCTGGTGCCTTCGTGTACGAGTTTAATTCCTTGAGCTGACCGAACATGACGTCAAAGAACGTGTTGATGACATATTTCCCGCGCACTTTGGCATTGGGGTCTGCTCCCTGGCGCAGAAGGTATTTGAAAATATCTGCATCGACTCCAAGTTTTACACTGCATTTTGCGAACTGATGAAGAACCGTACCATACCGATCAGTTGTCTTATCCCCGAGTCTACCAATGGCATTAATATTGGCACGATTTTGTATTAGAACTTCCGCCATTTGGATGATAAATCGAACACCTAATGCTTTTGATCCGAGATATTCTGAAAAGCTCTCAACCGTTTCCAATAGGCAATGCATAGCTGAACTGTAAGCCATGCGGCCGTGTTCGGATTTTATCCCTCTCTGATTTAGCTTCTTTTCGTATTCTGCTTCGTCGAAATTTGGATCCGCGCCTGCTTCAATAAGTATACGTAAACACATGATGTAATGACGTGTGTTGACGTAATCATGAATACACAGGCCATTCTTAATCAGGCTGTATATTGGATACGTATTCGGTGGAGTTTTCGCGTTCACGCTGAATTTATGTTTCACGAGAATCTGCGTGACTTCCGGTAATCTTCGATATCCATCCGCACCGAATGCAGACATTTGGGTGAATGTATACAGCATATGAAAGAAATTCTTTTTTCCAAACATGTCGTCTGTTTTCACCTTTTCTTGTAAGAGTATATCGAGACACTGGGCGCTAGCATTACGAAGGGAGATCTCTATTGCTTTCTTAATGTCGTCTGCTTTTGGTTTGTCTTTTTTCATGATGAGATGTAATGACGCCACAGAACCAGGTATGCACGCGAGGGCTACATACGGGAACTTGGCGAAATCCGGGTGTTCTTTGATGATGCATTGATCCAAAATCTGCTTCACGCAATTCAAATGCCCCGCCTCCGCCGCGACATCTATCGGCTTTATCTGTAGTCATAGCAACGGTTTAAATATTAATAAACAAAAAGTCAATATGCGTCATTTTTTTAAGTAGGCAACGTAATTAAGATCTACCATATCTAAACATTTTCTCTTTTCGAAATTTGAGTTCTATTTGCAATTTACTTTTCAACCGACTGCTGGTTGTGCTTAGGAATCACTTTAAATTTGCGTCTAATCAGAAGCTCCGAAAATTCAAATTTGTCAGCATTTTTTCAATAGAACACATGCATACAATAAATTGGATCTGTTTTGCCATACATTGAAGATGGTGGTAGAATAGATTCCATTAAGAACACTCACGTCGGCTTTTTCTTATCTGTAGAAATGTTTTGATAGACTCTATCCCATACGTAAGGGAATGTCTATGAACCTTTTGAACAATGCTGTCCCTTGTTAGGTCAAACCTACTGCCCCATAAATCAGTGTTCGAAGTTACACATTTTCTAACTTTCATTAGGTTTATTTCCCAATGTATCCTCTTTAGTATGATTCACCGGAATTAAGCTGACAAAAATATTTAAGACATCAGACTCGAATTCCACCAATAATACTTAGCGCAAAGTAATACTTAAATTCTTAAACTAGGTAGACACACATTCCGCCATTCTATATTATCAAGTACATGACTAACATGAAATCATTTATTGCCTTAAAATCTAATGATATTTGTTCAGAAATGAAATATCTGGGTAATTTTACTAGAGAAACAAGAACGATGAAATTCGCCCTTAAGTATTTACATGTAAGTATTACTTAGCGCTAAGAATTGTTGGTGGAATTCGACCCATTTTTGATATATTTGAATTACGTTTATTTTTATTTCTGTACTTTTAGTTTCAGAAAAACTTAATGAAATGATCAAAGTTTATCAAAGCTGTGCTGTAAAATAAGAATGTCAAAACCTATCAGTTGGTTACGTTGCAAAGCTACTACCAGGGTGATATGTTCGTCTCGTGTGGTTAAATGTTTTTGTTATTTAAAGAGATATTCCCAACAACAAACGTCTGAACCTTGCCGTTGAAGAAAGAAAATACCTTTATCATTAGACGACTAGGAAGCAAGCAAACAAAACTCTGATAAAATGGGTCAAAACGCGGCAACTAATTTTTTTTATTTTTCAGTCAGACAACTGAAGAAAAAAACCTAAACGTTTAAAAAGGTAAAGAAAACACTAAAAACTTGGTTAAGGTAATCCATCTACCATTAAATTATTATCATGGTCCTTCAAATGCTTAAAAAGACTTCAGTGCAGATGCAAGCATCTATTAACTTGGAGTTATAGGCTTTTTTGCCCCAAATCTATAAAAGCTCGCATTTATTCTAGTAAAAACCCAGGATCACTTGATGGAGCATAATCACAATTCATTGATAGATGGATTTCCTTAACCACCACGTATTGGGAAATTCATATCTATAAAGGCAAACGGCCGCTGTAAAGATTTCTTTTATGTTCGATTGAGGGCAAAATTGTATTTGAAGTTACTTACAAAAGTGTTAGACCTAATGTCTCCTGGGTAGATAATATATCTTTGGGGCGTTTACTTTTTGTAAAGCAACGGTAGGAGGACTTTTGTGAAAAGAAAGGAGGTGTCTATTCATCATTTACTGGCCATTTCTAGTGGTTCGTTTCAGGGGCCAAAAGTTGTTGGTTCGATCCCAGGCCGCGACATATCAAATGTTACAGCTGTCTGCTTGGCGCTTAGAAAAGCTTTAGTGTAGTTTCCGGAATCATAAAATGAATGTCACTGCAGAGTGCGACGTGTGTTCTATATTTGTCTAAAGTATACATCGTCTTAAAACGAGTGAATGTCGGTGGGACGTAAAACCAACCCAAACAATACCAACAGACTACCTACCCACCAATAACCGTCTTAGAATTGCTTTGCTTTTGATTGATTTTCATAAAGGGACTTAGACACTTAATTTTGCATATGATTGCTAGAACCATAGACATAATAACTTGACAGGGATATGAAACGGTCCAAAATAATGTAGTTGCTCATGACGAAAATAAAACAGGTAAAAGGGATTCGAACGAGATCATTGAGACGCTTAACACTTTGAGACGCCCGCAGGCGCTTAACAGACAATATCACTCATATAAGATCTTCGTCCTAATGAGAGAAATACATACGAGTTGTATTTGGTTTTATCAGCAATTTTTATCAGTTTTTGAAGAAAAACTCACTATATTTATAACTGATATAAGCAATGAAATTCAAACTTAATGAAATGAAAAATAAAGTACGTTAATCATAATAGTTTGATTTTTATGTCAAAGTTGGTGCCTTGTTCGGACAGTTTATTAATGACTTTTTATTCTTTTGATCATATTTTAGATAGTTCCTATCGATTTATTTACATTCGTTTTCAATTCATATCGATCTATTTATCTATCGCAATTAACTTGAACTACGAGGATAATGTATTAAATGAAAATCTATAGAAATGGAATATTACCATAATTATGAAACTAGATTTCTGATTTAATAAAATTATTAAAATGACTGGTAGTTTATGACTAAGAGCACACCGACAGTATTTCAGACATTTGCAGTCATTTGCATACCATGTCTGCTTGAGACTGATGATTACTGCACACTGCAACATCACGCCGTGAATGTGGCATGATACCACACCAGTCGCATTATTCTGACATTGGGAAAAACCAGTCCTGGTAATACCCTTTTATGCTAACTGTCAAGCACCAGTACTATTATATTGACTAACAGTCATTATTTCACTTATATCTGCCGTATGCAACCGGTCGCTCACACTCAGCTATGAAGTTGTTGTATGACCATATGTCATGCTCCTCACGTGCACCTAATGCTGTACATGATAATCGTAATTTTTTTGACACTAAGACGGAATAATAATCAATTATTCAACGTTCTTCACCGCAAACTCCGCGCACCGGTTACGTCAAGCTACGCTACTTTAACCACTGCCACGTGATGATAGTTGAAACCATGTGACCAACATTTATAATTTTATAAATTAATGTTATATGATTTGATTTTTTACTTTTCTCGAAATCATGAATGTTATTTTCGTGAAATATAACTTAACTGATATGATATATTCAAAACTAGTCATAAGTGATGAAAGTTAATCCGGCCTATATCAGCCGAAATCTACTTCCGGTGGCAGTGGTTATCGACGACTGTAAAGGGAGGCAACTACTGCGGTGGAGTTTGTCTTCACTGATTTCTATTATTGCAAATGGCAACTACTAATCTCATATTACCTCGCGGTCACATGATCGTACACGTACTTTAACGAGAGCTTCTCGTGATTTTCTCTTAACTTATACCGGAGTTGCGGATCTCTGTTAATATGTCTATGCTAGAACTCAAGACTCATGTCGCCCAATCCATCCCTTCAGATTTGGTCTAGCATAAAAATTTAATACAAAATGGAAATTGTGAGTTCTAAGATGTTTTAAGAGATCCAAGTTTCAAACTTTTGCTGGTACATAATATGTATTCGAATGTTTGCATTGTGCGCCTTGAGATAATTATCGGAAATGACGGAATCATTTGTTACCTCTCTTCTTCGTTCAACCGCCTCATTTCCGTTTGCAGTGTACGTCAGCTTCTTACTAGGTCGGTTGTCGTCCTTCCGGTATTGGAGTATGACGTTCAAGGCCGTACGGCGGCCCAGGAAGCAGGCTAAGTGGGCATACAAGTTGGACCGGGGCTCGAACGGCGCCTGAAATTAAAGAATGATTTTTGAAAATCTTGCTAAATTTCAAAGTGAAATTGTTATAATCCGATGGCTGATTGGGAAGGATGAATGAATAATCGAATAATCCCGAGAAAAACCCGGAGGTGCACAGGAACGCACGGGTAGAACAAGTGAACTACTGCAAGCCATCTGGAAGGCTTCTTTGCAGGAAAATTCTAAGGGACCAGACAATTTTATGATATGCTCAACTATGAATCCTATTTTTTTTTTTTACTATTAAACTTATCTATTTTTACGTCGTTTGGGAAACAAGTCCTTATTGGCGATGCGCTTTAGCGTTTGCCTCTATATATAATTTTCACTTTGTCTACAATGGGCGCGATCATGGAGTTAATCATCCGAACAATGGTGGGTGTTTATTTTGCGGACATTGTTACATATACTTGATGGTTCCTGGGTTGGACCACGGCTTATCATGAGCCCCTAACCCCCACCCCCGCCCCCTCTCTGGATTCACGCTTGAGAAATACTCTATATACAAACTAACTTATCTCTGCCTGAAAGAATTAATTAATTCAGTTCCGTTCTTGACTCGACTCAATGACAATGAGGGGACTGAGTGAACATCTTACTGAAGGCAAATGACTTAATATGGCACTTCCATCCAATTTGTTTACCTGAAAATATCCGTGGGACAAAAGGATACTCGCAGGACTCGGGGACTGTTGTTTATGATCATATGGTGAAGCAGGTCTAAATTGTTGTCGTCTGCCCAGCACATGACGTCCTCTTTTGTTGTCTTCCCTAGATGCCCCGCGGCTTTATCCGGGCTCTCTTTTTTCTTTATGGCGTCTATGAATTGCTTGCATGCTTTGATACCTAGTTCTGTGGCGGGCTTGGTGGAACTGCTGTAAATGTAGAAAACATTAATTTTTAGGCTTAAAACGTGACGTATGTAAACAATCGGAAGAACTCGGTTATCTCCGGCAATCTTATAATTTTTCTGAATGGACTTAACGCTGAAACGACAATATTTCAGTCCTATCGGGTACTATACTATACTGATATAGCTCCCTTGCTTGGCGCTCAGCATTACAGGGTAGTTCCAGGACTAGCTGACCTGCTGTTAGGAAAATGTTACTGGGTGTGGTACCATGTCACATGTCAATAGCGTGATACTGTAGTGTAGCACACTTTAACTGTCTCGTTTTGGCAGTTTATGTTTCACCCAAGCAAACAAACACACAATTCTAATACTCAAGTGTTATTTAATTTGATATTTCTGAACAACAACAACAAACAACAACAACAACAACAACAACAACAACTTAAAAGACACAGGCGTTTAGGAATTAATTTAAATGCTTTCTCATAATTAATTTCCATATACTCCGATTGTAAAACGGTTCCAAGAATTATTGAATTTCCCCCGACACTCACCAGTTAATAATTATATTCAGCATTGTGAGGATTTTATAATTTACACCTCTCCCGGGAACAGGATATTATCCACTTATTACCATATTATTTCAGATCATTGTTCATGATCGTGAGATCATTTATTTTCGTGGGACTCTAAATTACGTTGATTTCGTTGGAGGGTTGTATCCACGAATATTTATCCCCACACATTTCCATTCATTTTTACAGACTCCACTTCTGCAAGACCATGAACTCACGAATAAATGTACCCATGAAACTCCCTTTAGTACATTATCAACGAAACTTAATGTCAACGAAAATTAATGACTTAACAATATTGATTGTGATTCATATCCGCGTGAGTGTGAATAAAGTCTCTTGGTATTGTATGCTTAGTTTAGACTAACCATCGGATTTAATTAACTCAATATCAATTCTGATATTCTACATTTTAATTAATCGCCTGTGTGTCTGCTGGGAAATGCATGATTTCGATTATTTATTAAGGTATTTCATCCATCATTAAATTGTGATCATGGTCCATCAGGTGATCATGATAATTTTATAGTAAATGAAAGCCTTTATAGACTTCGAGCAAATGAGCCTTTATCTCCAATTCAATGGATGTTTGCATCTGTACTGAAGTCTTTTAAAGCCCTTGAAGGGTCATGATTATAATTAATTGATAAATGGGTTACCTTAAGACCAGGGTTCGGTTCTAATTAGTAAATCTTCCCAATCCATATTTCAGACTTAAACCCAGGATTCTTAAGTTTCGGTTAGTCAGTATCTTATTTCATAATGATTGAGATTTTTATTACCCTATAATTTCGGATAATGTCTGAGTCTTAACCCTTCACTTCATGAATATTCATGTACAAATATATGACTTGATGAATATTAATTTACAGGAAAGAGAGAGAGAGAGAGAGAGAGAGAGAGAGAAAAAAAAAAAAAAAAAAAGAAAAGGAAAAGAAAGAAGAGGGAGTGTTCAGGGTTGATCGTTTAATGGATCCTGTATCATTGAATTATTATATTTAAATAAGAAGTTTTATTAACATGTTGACACGTGGTTTTTGAATTGAAATATGTGCATGAATAGCATATTGAAATTCAAGTATTTGGGCAATAAATATCTCTCTTACATACAGCACCTATCCAAACAAGAGTGCACTAAGAATAGACCGAGTTCCGATAATAATTATATTCATTGACGTACATGTATGTCTGAGCCTTTTGAATTTGCTTATCCATCCATCTACAGTGAAAATACGACAATCATAGGATTGATAAAGGGAAATTTTTTTTTTTTAATAATCTAAATGTTAAAAAAACGAGAACCAGTGTACAAATGTAATTACATCCATTTTTTAGCGCAGGGATATTGAGTATGTGGTAAAACCTCAATAATACAACAGGTCATGTGACTACAGTCATCTGGTCGTAATAATGAGGTTGTCTGATTATCGAGTCAAGTTAAGCAGTATATACAGTAAAACCTCAATAATACGACCGGTTTTGGGGCCATGGTCAGCTGGTCGTAACAATGAGGTGGTCGGATTATCGAGTTAAGTTAAGCAGTATATACAGTAAAACCTCAATAAGGTTGGCGGTTATATTGTTAAAACCTCATTAAACGAAGTTCAAACTATACACGATATTCAAAAATCCGCTTCTCAAATAATCGCAGTTTTACTGGACCTATCTACTCAGAAAAATATATTCTATAACTGCACAAGCTAAGTGTAGCCGTTATCTCAATGTCTCGAGTAAAGTCACACATTTTTATCATAAAAAAAAAAAAAAAAAAGGGGAAGTCTTACGGTGGCACTGAGGTGACATGTGCAATAGTTTTTTTTTGGTATTGTTTTCTCGAGTTAATTTTTTTTTTTAACTCGGGAAAACAGTCATTTTTGTTTTCCCGAGTTAATTTTTTTTTTACTCGGGAAAACAGTCATTTTTGTTTTCCCGGTTATTTTTTTTTAACTCGGGAAAACAGTATTTTTGTTTTCCCGAGTTAATTTTTTTTTTAACTCAGGAAAACAAAAAATATTGTTTTCCCGTGTTATTTTTTTTTTTAACTCGGGAAAACAAAAAATTAAGTCGTGGCCACGACTTAATTAGCCAATCAAATCCGCTTATTATGTTGTGGCCATTAACTCTGACTGAGGTTGTAAGTCGTGGCCACAACATCAAAACGGATTTGATTGGCTAATTAAGTCGTGGCCACGACTTAATTTTTTGTTTTCCCGAGTTAAAAAAAAATAACACGGGAAAACAATATTTTTTGTTTTCCAAATTTTTTGTTTTCCGATTAAAAAAAAAAAAAGGGAAAACAAAAATGACTGTTTTCCCGAGTTAAAAAAAAATTAACTCGGGAAAACAATATTTTTTGGATTTCCCGAGTTAAAAAAAAAATTTAACACGGGAAAACAAAAATGACTGTTTTCCCGAGTTAAAAAAAACAACTCAGGAAAACAATACCAAAAAAAACCACCAAAAAACTATTGCACATGTCACCTCAGTGCCACCGTAAAGTCTTAATAAAGAGCATTTTCTTGTTTAACGGTGATGATAATTCTATATCCGCTGAATGCATCTCCTTTGATGTTTGTTTCTTTTGCCCGTTTGTTCCACAATGCTAACGAGTAAAAGGTTATCGAGTGGTTTTTAATGCACCGTCAAGTGCTTTTTGTTTGTATATATTTTAATGCAAGGAATATTGCAAATATGTGTCGGATGAAAGAAAAAAGGCCAAAGTGTGGAGCATCAGAAAACTAATAAACTTTAAGAGAGAATGGTCTTAAGGGGCAAAGATGTTATACAGTACATATCATTAATATGCAACCTATTGTGTAATCATTGATTTTCGTGGGGAATATTTTTCGCGGATAATGCATAACATTTTATCCGTGAATATTTATCCCAACGAAACTGTTTATTTAGTAGGTTTCACGTTTACAAGGACAGAATCTATGATTAAATGTAAAGCAGGAGATTGCATTTAATACATAATCTTCAAAATTTCTATGTGAACAATTAAGCAATATATCTAAGAAAATGTGTTACGAAGTATCGCGGAGGCATTACAATGATAAATATCAACAACAAAAATATACAAAACTGTAATCAAACAATTGGAGAACAAAGCATTGTTATTAGGGTAATCCATCCATCATTAAATTATGATCTTGGTCCATCAAGGGACCATAGGAAATGTATAGTTAATGCAAGCCTTTATAGACTTTGAGCAAATTAGCTTTTAACTCCGAGTCAATAAATGCTTGCAACTGCACTGAAGTCTTTTTAAGCATTTTAAGGACCGTGACTATAATTCAATGATGGATGGATTACCTTAATATACTAGATTTAAAAATAAAATAAAAATAAAAATAAAAATAAAAATAAAATGAATGATCGTCATAACTGACTGAAAGGTTTAAAACAGGATCGTTGTCGAAATTGATTTTACTTGGATTCTTTTATAACCTCAAACTTTCCAGGAACGAAGGCTTTATCATTATTAAATGTTTTTTTCCTGGAATGTCAAAATGTTAACAACGCTCAAGGATATCACACTAATTTATACTTGAGTGGTTACCAGCATATGTTATTTGACTTTCGTACATGTATAAAGAAATGGAATCAAACTACTTCAGTATTTCAAATTATTTTTGAATGCTAGAACACCCTTTAAGAATATACAATTAGCAATATTTCACCATTTTAATTGGTTTAAAATATTGTATGATAAGCAATTTAATTGTTCGTTCCATACTTCCTGGTCAGAATTATAAGCAAACACTGTTCAATAATTACATAATTAAGTACCTAAAACGATTTGATGAATATCTCATTCAAAAAGGAAAATTGATTTATCAAATTAAACCAACTGTTACGCAAGTATTTATTTATATATAGATCTAGATAAAGAACTTTGGGTTCAGTCAATATATAAAAAATACGATAAAAATGACATCGTTACAAAGGCTTGACTTTGAGCATGTGGGAAAAATTTTGGCAGCATAATTAGATTTTAAAAGAAAGCAAGAAATAAAGAAAGGACAGTAATAAAGGCAGAGAAGGAAAAGAAAAGATTGGCATAATTACCTTTCCACCTCGCTCTTGAAGTTTGTATACATGGTTCCAGCTCTTTTTTCAGTATAAACCTAACATGGTCCTATTTCTGGAACACAAAATGAATTACATGAGATTACTACTGAAATGCGAAAAAAATGTGAAAGAAGTAGATGATGATGCTGATGAAGAAGTAGATGATGATGATGATGAAGTAGATTATGCTGATGATTAAGATGACGATGATGAAAAACCAAACAAACAACAAAAAACAAAAAGCAAATTTGATTGGAAAGTTGACAGAAGAAAAAGAAGAGGAAGAACAAGAACAAACAAACAACTTGAACATTGATAACTTGACAGTTCAGGTAATGAAACATGGCCTGCTATGAAAATAGTTTTCCTTTTACCGATTCCGGGGAAAGCAAGTGTTCTGGGTAAAACTCGTTTCCGGAGTCTTTTACCAAACAATGTAAACTTCTTACGTCATCGTGATATCATGTGTGAGTGAACATCGCCATATCTTTTTTCATGGCATTTGTGGATTTAAATGGGGGTAATTTTTTACGCTAAATTTTGTCGATATTGATAGCACGTAAAGATAATGTCGATCTATTAGGCACGGCATTTATAAATGTAGCAGAATTACAAATGGAGAAACAGTGATCATAGTAATGCAGTGATCACAGTGATGCAGTGATCACAGTGATTATAGTGATGCAGTGATCACAGTGATTATAGTGATGCAGTGATCACAGTGATTATAGTGATGCAGTGATCATAGTAATGCAGTGATCACAGTGATGCTGTGATCATAGTAGCTTAGTGTATCAAGTAAATTTAGATCAGCTTAGCTAGATTGAGATTGTCTTCACATAAATTAAGAATTGAAACAGGCGTTACAGTCAAAACAGATAAAAGAGTTATAGATACTGTACAATATGTATTCTATGGATATTGACGAATATCATTTTATTATAGTGTGCTCTGCATACGAACATATCGGGGAAACGTATATTAGAAACTATTACAAAAGACATCCCAGAAAATTTAAGTTCATTCCGTTAATGTCTTCTTCCAGTAGAAATTTTATATGTAAACTATGCCTATGGAGCTTTGCAACATCGGAATTCCATTATTTAATCATCTTTTTTCCATGATTATGTGCATTTTCTTAATATATATATATTTATTTTCAGATATACATTCCATATTTATGGTCCATCCTCTATGATATCATTATACAGAGATAAGAATCATTGCATGATATATTTTGACTTACTTACACTTGAGCATGTGAATAATTTTTTGTATGTTTATATTTCATATGACAAGAAACTGTTAAGTTATACTGCCTGTCTGTCTGCATGTGGAGTGCGGACATGGATTAAAAAGCAAATATTAAGAAAAAATATGCTAACATACTCTGCACGGTTCGATCAGACTGATATCCAACTGGTATAATATATATTTGTCAAAATGCAATCTAAACGAAGTAAGAACATGACAGTCGACCGTTTGACTTTTTAAAAGTCTGCTCCATCCACTGTCAACTTCCGCGTTCTTTTTTATTGTTTGTTTTATTCGTTTTTTTTTTGTTTGGTGGGAAGGGTGGGGGACGTTTTGAATTGGGCGATCTTAATGAACTTACCATGTTCAATATACAGAGGGACAAATTTATTTTAATGAAATCAGCAATTCTGCGGTTCACGCACGTGCCCGTACGCAAGCTCTTAATCATCTGTGTTTGATCCACCTTAGAAATTGTGCGGGGTCTCCATGACTTAGTGGTCATAGTACAATCACTTATTAGTTCGGTTCTTGGTCTTGTCTCTAAGCTTTTTTTTTCAAGTGAGGAAGATTTTTAGCTATCTAATGGTAGATTTAAAGAAATTTGAATTAAGTTTTAAAGAATATTGTCATTTAAGAACGGAGATGTCAAAATGTATGCAAGTAGGAGGACTAACAACTACAGATATCAGCATTTATAAAAGGAGTTCCAGGACCGGTTGGCCCGGTGTCAGGACTGGTATCATGTGTGATACTTCAGTGTGGCAGCACTATATCTATCTCAAGTAGACATAGTCTCCAAAATGACTGAAATATTGTTGGTGGGACGTTAAACGCAATCAACCAAACAAACATATACAGATAAACCAGTTTAACTATAATGGAGAGGTAGAACAGCAATAACTCAACTCTGGTCAAGTCGGTACTCGAGATAAAATAGTTTTTTCCCGGGTTTTCGTTACTGATACCACCAATCTTACACAAATCCAAGAACAAACATTAGCATGTCAGTGCACAGTGTGAATTTGATAAGTAAAAAAAAAAAAAAAAAAAAAAAAAAAATACCACCAGTGTTTAAAGCAGTTCATTTACATGTGATCGGTAGAAATGATTAAACTTTTTTTTCTTTTTTTTTCTACACTTCCTCGTTAATATGTTAATATTGTGAAGTCTCGGAAAGTGTTTGTCATATTTGCACGGGAAAACGCTATTTTTGTAAACGCCACAATCGTGAAATTGGTTAGAGTACGGTATCCCCGAAGCAGGTGCTTGCAGTACCACGTGACACATTCCGCAACATTGTGTCTTAACCAGTTCCGGGGAGCAAATTCGTAAGTTCGGCCTGTAAAGTGAGCTCATGAGCAAAAAGTGAACGTGACCAGTCAAATAACGGCAAATGAAAGTAGAAAATCTTGGTTTTATAGTTCTAGACAGAGCTTCAATACCGTTCGTAACGCTATTGGCTGTGAATTCTTATTCAATGACCATCTGTGAACGAGCTGCTTTAAACTGTCACTTCTTCAAATGAACTATTATCAACCATTTCTAGCACGTGTCAGAATTCATTTTTTTTTCTCTTCCCTTTTCAACACTGAAGCATAATTTCAATGGTTTATGTTTGTATTTCAGCAATTAAAAACATTTGAGTATTGCAGAATTGAACAGGGTTCAATTAACAACACAAAGTTGCAACTGTCAATTGAACATGTATTTAGGACTGAAAAATCATTAAATTTCGTTGACATTAAATTTCATTGATTATATACCAAATGGAATTTCGTGGGTACATTTATTCGTGGATCTATGTTCTAGGAAACGTGAGGTCTATATAAGATACACGTTAATTGTTGGGATTAATATTCGTGGATAAAACCCATCACGAAATCGACGAAAATAAGTGTCCCACGAAAATGAATGATTTCACAGTATATGTGGAATAAATTAATTGTATGTATCAAGACTACCACTGGGGTCACGGTAAACCGGTCTGATTCTCAAGTCTAATTAAGCATTTGATTTGGAAATATTGCCCCCTATATAATGATAATAATTATTAGGTGGTCGGTAAAACTGGTCCTGCACATAGAGGTCTTAGTATGAGGTGGTCGGATTATCAAATACATTTGGAAAAAATGGTCCTGCTTAGGTTTTTATGATGAGGTGGTCGGATTATGAAGTCAAATTGAGAAAAACGGTACATAGGGGTCTAAATAAGGATATGGTATAGTCAAAGTGAACAATATGTATTGGGTAAAATGTTCCTGTTAAAAGTGGTCGTCACTTGAAGCAATAATTCGACAGCAACTTCTTCTTTTTGTTGTTGTATTAGGGTTTACCGTCGCTGCGATAGTATTTCAATCATATAGCGACGTCCAGCTAATTACAGGTGGAGGAAGACCCCGAGTACACAGAGGTACCCGGGTAGAACCACCGACCTACCACAAGCCAGCTGGAAGGCTTCCTCACATGAAAAATCCGCAGTCCCTACCGGGATTCGAACCCACCGCGGTGAGGGGCTGAGAGATTTGTAGTCCACGACGTTAACCGCTCGGCCACGGCGGCCCCTCTTCTTCTTGACAAACGAGAAGAAGACCAAGAAGGATACGAAGCGGCTGTTGAATGATTGCTTCCATGTTAGAAGTATAGATAAGGGAAGTTGTTCTGTGAATCATGGTCGTAGTAATTGGGTGGTCGGAATGTCAAGTCAAATTAGGCAAAGAGATAGCTTAGCATAAGTTGTAAAAAAAGATCAATTTGTTTCCCACTGGACGCTAAAGAAATAAGATTAAACTTATTAATAAATAAGTGATTATACCGTTGTCTTCAACACCTTTATCGGAGTCTTTCCTCATAAGATTCTCCATTTAAAGTTCGTATTACCCAATTCATGTTTCTCCTACAAATATGGTCCCCGGGGATCATACTTAAGAAGCAACTTCGTTCATTTTTCGCAATAGAATGCTAGAATTTTTTAAGGAATTCATTCCGGGGTTTTTTCCCTTCCGAATTTGGATGGAATACACGAGGATGTAAGTTAAGTCAAGGTTTATTTCCTTCGTGACCACAGTTCCATGTCTGTACCATATTCCTTTTTATCAGCATGCATATATTTGAGAATTAAATGGGGAGGGAGGCTGATAAATCAAGCTTAACACCAAAAACGTTTAGCAAAGTAAATCAAGATATTCTTCATTGAAAATTTTGATATTTTGATTCAAACTCTACAGCCAAACAACATGTCCGCTTTTTATGGGTACATTTAACAGTGCGGCTGTTTTTATTACCTAACGTTTTGGAGATAAAGGCAGTGTCACTTCAACATCTTTATCAGCAGTTAATTTTGGAAAATGTAAAAAGCCAAGGCCATAATTGTTTGAAAAATCGCCACACAAAATCCTTTTAAGGTAAAGCCCTATAATGGTTACGCTAAGTCTTTGAACACTTAACCTCTGCCAAGATAACCAAGGTACCCTATTGAGGGAAACCTTGGTTATCTCCGTGAAAGGCCATGAGGTCCGAAATGAAGCGGAACCCTTACAGGGACTTTACCTTAAATGAAATGGTGACGGATCGATCCCTTTACGTTGCCCAAAGGAAAACAAACCCAAGGAAGCATGTACATGTATTACATTGTGGTATATAGTAAAGTTTTATGCCATACTATCCTCTGACAATAATAAATAAATAAATAAATAAATAAATAAATAAATTCAAACCTGCCTTAAGCGGTCATTCAAGTGAGCAATAGAGAGTGACCGCTAAATAAAGGTTAAGCAATGCTAGTTTGGTCATATCAAAACAGACATGAAGATAGTCACTTAATACAGGTGGCAGCTAATACAGGTTCACTGTAAGTAAATAAAAATTACACCAAGAATCAGTTTTTAAAAAGCTTTTGTTATTTGAAATAACTGGATTTATATTTATGATGTCTTTACCCGACATATTTGTTTCATTAATCAGGTACTTTGTAAATAACCAGTCAAAATTGATTTATTGCATTTTCTTAAGTTAATCGTTAAGCTATATATTTCGCAAACTTTACAACAACAACAACAACAACAACAACAACAACAACAACAACAACAACAACAACAACAACAACAACAACAACAACAACAACAACAACAACAACAACTTTACGTTCGCAGCCTTACCTGTTTTCCTATTTTAATCGTTTCCGTGAACTTACTACTTGTTAAATTTATTTTAAATGACACAACTTATTAGATGGTTACCGTCAGTCTATACAAAGCACTGTCCTATTTTCAATAATGCTTGCTTGAATAAAAAATTAAATGAACAGTTCCAGACGCTGTTTCCCTGGTAACACATCCATACGTTTGAAAGTATATATTCTTTACCAGTATATCTCCACTTCTACTACTTTCACTGTGTTACATGAAAGCTTTCCAATAAAATTTACAATACACCGTCTAAAACATCTACGTAATCGCAAGGAAACGATTTTCTGTTGATACTTGAATAAAACACAAAGGTTGCAAAAATATTTTTTGAAATCTTACCGATGTTTTATTATCCCTATTTATCGATTAATCGCTTATACAATTAGCAATGACTTTCCTTGTCTACCAAAAGAAAATAAAACATTCAACAGTGTAAAGCTATCCTCGGCTGGTTACGTAAAACATTGAAGACAGACATATTCAGCCATTAGATAAATCATTATTCCCAATGTAAGAGACAGTTTAACCGTAAATAAAGGGTTTGATCGCATATTTATACATGGTTTTATTGAGTTTCCGTGTATTTTTATTTCACTTTCCATTCAAAGGTTGTCAACACTTTCGATATAAAACAGTCTTATGTAAGAGTTATCCAAATCTATTGAAATAGAAATCACACTGTCAATACTAAGATCGCCATATGCATTCTCTATTAAGTTTAATAAAAGTATAGCAAAACTTAGCTTCATTTATCCATAAGTGAATGGCAAATTGCCTATTGTGTGAAAGATCCTATTTAAACCATGAACAGTCATAAGAAATTTAATTTGACGGGTAGCGAAGTATTTTCTAATACAGAACAGAAAAAAGCAGACATTGTATAAAGACATGTACATGGTACATTGTCTACATACATCTAAATTTGAATAAACAATAGCCAAGAATACATAGCAATATAAACAGTTCTAGTAACTAACTTCAAACTTTCAAGAACAAAAAGTGAAATACTCTCGAGTTTCCGAACCTCACTATCATCCGAACTTCGCGAATATCCGAAGCTCGCGATTATACGAACGTTGTTAATATTCCATAATTGCGAATTTCTAACCTTGCGATATTCGAACATTTAACACTCCCTTCCTCAAACCAGTCGTCGGGTTTACACGAATTTACTGCCTAGTTAATTTTTCTTGTTTTCAGTATTGATTTCCTTTATTATAGATCTCAAAATAGTTATCAGACATTACGCTTTTGTAAAGCAGATTTGTGATTTCTGAAGTATACAGTGTATATTGATTACGTCACAATATTTACAGGAAGTCTTATAAGTCTGCATTTGAAATGAAGGATCGTGACATGGCATGACCCCTGCTAGGATCTGTCGTGCAACGCAGTTCATTAAAACAGTGAGAAGGCTTGTTCAGAATATGCCCTTTTTAAGATTAGAGAAGAATTGAATTTATGTACAGACTCTTATGTACTTTTCGTCACTGACATGAAATGAGGATAAAAAAAAAAAAAAAAAAAAAAAAAAAAAAGTTCAGCTTTTCACCAGGAAGGGAAACTACTCAAGAGATTCTTTCGATTTATAAAACACATTTCAGATTTCATAACATGGAATGGCTACGTCAACACATGCGGTAACCAAGACTGACATACTTTAACGAAGGTTGACTTTCGCTTTTATCAAACACAGATGCATCTGATATTTAGCGTAATAAAAATAATGTAAATCACCGATTAGTGCCATTGAAAAAAGATTCTTGTCTGACTGATTGCCAACTGTCTGAAGACATAGTGTTGAATACATGTCAATGGGCTCTTGATAGACACAACCGGAAATCTTATTTAAGACATCGTATGAAGTTAACATTAAACATAATCAGAAGGTAGCATTATTAATGTTCTCCCGTCTATATGTTTTAAGATGGAAAAATCACGTGACGTATACTAAATCTAAATACCAGCTATTTGCATATGGATATTTTCTATTTACTCAGCTGCCTTTTATCTAAAGGACGTTTCAATATACGCAAATTTTATTTTCAGAAAAAGAAAAAACAAACGCATTACTTGTAATATCCATTAGCATGTTTGAGTGTTCATACTTTTATCATTATCAATTCTATTAAGTTCATTATTTCAAAATCGCAGTCAGTTTCTTGAAGATTTATCAGTCACAAGTTATTGTATCCACTGCATATCTTCACAATTAATGTGTGAAACAAAAAAAAAATATACTTCTTAAATCGACACATACGTGATTTGTAAATACATGAGACAAAGCGAAATAAAACAATCTTTTATACACACAGTAAGCATACACCCAAATCCACGTTCAAATTCCCATTTAATCCTCTTTAAATATTACCTTAATCCATATAAGGCTCGTTGGATTGTGTGAAGTCTTATACCAGGTGAGCTGTTTTCGATATTCGATCTACTCATGCGATTTGTTCAAACAAATTTATTATCAACTGTTGCTACTCTCGTTTTATACAGTAAAATTGCTGATCATTCGATTATAATTTTAGAATCGAGAGCAGCTGTGAAAATAATCTTTTTTATATTATTTGAACAAATGAAAGAAATCTGACCTGGAATGCATAATTATATTCTATTTACTTTGAATTCTATTGATTTTCTCCGAGAAGTGATATAGCATGTTGATTGAAAGTAAAAAAATATGAAGTTAATAAATGTGTATCAAAAAGATAATTAAATGTATGTAGAAATATTAAATAAGGCGACGTGATCAAGTAAGAGCTTTCATTGATCACGTGTCCATAGATCGATACCTCGTAGGGTCAATAATTGTTCACGACCTTCCCAGGCGCAGAGTACTGGTCCAATCCAGGAACCGTCGATGAGTTTGTAAAAGTTGTAAAAGCTTGTTTTCCCATAACGACAAAAGAGAGATGAGTTTAAGAAATAAGAAGTTTCAAAAACTCATGTTAATGCTTAATATTGTAAAACAATTCATATATTCCATGAACACAATCGCTTAAGGTAAAGTCCCTGTAATGGTTTCGCTACGTCTTGCACCACTTAACCTCTACCAAGAATAACCAAGTTCTTACTGAAACATTAGGAAACCTTGGTTTTCTCCGTGAAAGGCCATGAGGTCCGAAGTGTAGCGGAACCATTACAGGGGCTTAAACTTAATCCAACATGTGTACGTAGCGAACCCTCACGTAAGGAACTAAAACTTTTTTTTCGGGGATAAATTTAAAAAAATCCAGGAGGGTTTAAACTGCAGTGTATAACATAGGAGAAAATTTAAAAGAAATAGGATCAGACTGGCATTTGATTCCCTTGGAACATGTAAAAACAACGTCAATGGACAAGGCTACATAGAAAGAGATTTTTCGTCACGTCGACTTAATGTGGAAAATTCAAACTTGAAATTTCCAAATCCGCAAAGCTTACTTAAGCCTTATATTAAAGTTTGGGTGTTTGTTTGACGCATGACAGGTGTTATGGCTGTCCGCATTGTTATTTATTACAAAAGGAAAGAGCTTTGATTAAGTCTTGATTTGTTGCATCAACATGATCGCTGGGAGAACAACTGTTGGTTGCTAAATTTATTAACCAATGCTTCATGCTTATGCATAAATAATTTTAAACCCTTGGCATCAGTTAAATCGGGTACGAAATCCTTGTTCTAACAGAAAAGAAATATTTCGACCGCATGAACCCTTTGTGTTTATTTAATCAGTTACAATATAATTCGTCGCTGTCTGTAAACTTAAAAGTTCAATGTGTGTGTGTGTTTCGTGGCCGAGTGGTTACGTGGGTTTGATTCCCGTCCGCGGTATATCAAAGTCGTTTAAAATAATGCTGGTATTAGTCCAAAACTTGGCCCTTAGCACATAAGAGAAATTCCAGCACGGGTTGGGCCGGTGTCAGTCAACGTCATTTGTCTACAGCGTTAGACAACTGTGATACAGCTCTGTATATTTATTACACATGTCGACAAAAAGTCCGCAAATAACTAAAATAGTGTCGACGGGACGTTAAACACTACCTAACTTACCAATTAAACAAGAAATTGGCGTCATTTAAAGTCAGTTTTTTTTTCCCATAATAAATCGTTTGACAACAAATATCTACACCATTTTTTTTTTTTCTTTTTTTTTTAAATGCAGAGTCATTGTCGTAGTAAAACTACAGTTACGTAGTAAAACACAAGACATTTGAAAAATCATATAATTCTCGGCTCGAAAAATGAAAATAGGCGATTCACTTAATTGCATCACGGCATTATATTGTAGAATCATTAATTTTCGCGGGGTTTTATTTTTCGTCGATTTCATAGACGGTTTTATTCACGAACATTAATCCCCGCGAAACGGTCCATTTGATAGACATACCATTTTCAAGGATATGAATTCATGAATATAAGTACCAACGAAATTGACTTATTTACAGATTCCACGAAATCTAATGTCAATGAAAATTTATGATTTTACTAGTGTCTGCCGGCCTTTCCGATTCTATTGCAACATTCAATTGGTGTTTTATTTATGTACTCAATGTTCTCATTTGTACATGCATCCTTTGAATTTAGTGTATAATATTGAATCGAAACGGTGCAATTAATTGATTAATAACCATTTTAAAACACTTAAACTATGTCCTCCTGAATAGAATATTTCATTACAATCCTTTCATGTCAATAATATTTCATTAAAACTGTGCTATTAAACTTCTATTTAAAATACATTGCTTTCTACTGTTGTTTTTTTGCCCCAAAGATATTTGCACATTTTTTATCCAATCATAGATGAAAGAAAGCATTTAATGATGCTTTTACTCTTATCAGCCGATACAAGTAATTAATTGTCAGAAAACACGAAGAAAAAAAATACATGCAATAACAGCATGATTCAAAATCAAAAGGACGCAGTAAGAAAATTCTTAACAATCTTAAGTCCATCATTAGTAGTATCTTAAGACAAAGTCCCTGTAAAAGGTTTTCAATGTTTCATTAGGGTACTTGGTTATCTTCGTAGAGGTAAAGTGGTCCAAGACAAAGCGGACTTTACCTTGAAGCTCACCATAAAAGTAAAAAAATAGTTCAAACATTCTTTTACATGTATTTAGAAACAAGACTTTGCAAACGATTTAAGCTTATCCCCCCCCCCCCCCACCCCGTGGTGGGATAGGTACTTTGCGCGAAAGTGGCTTTGAACAACAACAACAACAACAACAACAACAACAACAACAACAACAACAACAACAACAACAACAACAACAACAACAACAACAACAACAACAACAACAACAACAACAACAACAACAACAACGACGAATTCTAGACTTTTATATCCGATGCCCTGAACTTGTCTAATCGACGTCTATGCTTTTTTGGCAATAAAATGATTTAAAATAAATTTGATCATTTAGTAAACGAATAAATGCCCATTTAACAATTTTATCAATACTTTATGGTAATAAACTATTATGTAATGGAACATGAACGTGGCCCGTTTTATTATATTTCTTTTTAGCTTTATTCATTTTTAACAGTGATAAGCCAAGAGCGGTATATTTCAGTGTATGTAAAAAACAACAAAAAAAAAACAAAAACAGTATAAATAATGCTGTATATAATTTTGTTTCAAGTTGATGTTTGGTCATAAATTCCCAGCTATTAAAGAGAACTTCCCAGTTGCATGCATAAGAATATTACTTTTGACATCCACCAATCTATAAGACAGATTAGGCTGGTAAAATTTATGGTTAACAAAGTGGGTGATAAATAAAAGATGTAATATGCATTCAATATACTTATTATCATAAATACGCTTAAGGGACGTTGTTTGTTTGTTTGCGTTTAACGATCAATCAACTGTGCTTCGGTAGTATAGGGGCTATGTTTACTTGGGACATATATAACGCTATTTCACTGCGGTATCACGTCGTAGACACGTGGCATGATACCACACCCAGTCGCATTACCCTGACACCGGGCAAACCAGTCTTGGAACTCCCCATGCATATGCCGAACGCCTAACACAAGCGTGATATGAATTTGATATGTTAAGGCCAGGGGTCGAACCTACGGCCTTACACTATTTGGCGCTCTAAATTCAATGTGTATCATCAAACTATAAAAAACGCACAATTGTATATGAAATAAAATTTGAACATAAAAAGTTATCTTCATTATTAATTTCGATTGCGAAGAAAGTATTTTATCAAGAAAATTAAAAACAAAACATCATAATTATGCTTGATGTGCAGAAATATAGACATATATACATATATTAGACACGTGCACATACACATTTTGGATAAAACGGAAAATAAATATTTATAGAAAGAAAGAGACAGTGTGTGTGTGTATGTGTGTGTGTGAGAGGGAAAGAGAGAGAGAGCGAGAGAGAGAAAAGAAAGAGAGAGATAATATATATTTAACGTAATTTGATAAAAGAATATCTATATCGAGATCAAATGTTTGTACCTGTTAAAAATTAATCAAGATTTGCAAATCCATTAAATACAGTAAATTTACGTGATATGACAAATTAATAAAAAAGATCTTACGCTATGCATTTATGAATGTTCTCTTGTATTCCAAAGGTATTCATTTGAAGTTTAACATTTCTTACCAAATAAAACCCAGTTCGTGTATTCTACACTACATCAATTTAGACTGGGATTTACGTATATATGTGTGTCTATTTTATTGTGTTTATCACATAAGACTGTCCGAAAAGACTGTGAAATAAAAGGTTGTGTACATTGAATTTAAACACAATTATCCTACAGTTTGTACAAATGTACAGTGAATATCCTGTTTTTGGAGGAGTCGACTTTATGACAGATACTAGGAAGTGATAAATACCATAGATCTTTGAGAGATATTATCTAAGCGTAGCTGCATTGTTACAATGTGTTTTTGTTAAAAAGATAATTAATTTCTATTCAAAAACTTGTCAAGATCGGAGACACGTTATCAAAGGGCTATCTGTAAATTGGGCAACGGAGTAATTCAAAGGTACGCACACAAATATTTTGGTGATATAACAGATATTTTTGACAGATAAGATAGGAGATGCTAACCAACAGACGGACAAACAATTCTCATCCATTCGTAAAATCGATCAGAAATTATAACGGCTGTCTGTCTTTCCACATGTATCACCATTATGCATATATAAACCGGTGATCGAGTAGTTAGATTGTTTACTCCGGAATCGGAAAGTTGTGGGTTTGAACCCCGAACGCGACATACTAAAGTCGTAAAGATGATACTGATATAGCTCTCTTGCTTGGCGCTCAGCATATAAGGGTAGTTGCAGGTCTGATTGGCCCGGTGTCAGGATAATGTGACTTGGTGTGGTATCATACCACATGTCTATGGCGTGATACTACAGTGTGGCAGCGCTATATCTCCAAATGGCTGAAATACTCTCGACTGGATATTAACCCTTTCCCTCATATAGACTCATTTTAACGCACTCAATAGGTACCACATAAAGCCTGATCTGCAGAAAACCACAGTTAAACCTTACCAAATTTAATTACAAAATCCTCATTTCCAGACCACTGAGGAGCAGCGAACAGCATAAAACCTGATCAGCCTGCGAGCTGTTCGCATAGGTCTTTTCATGGTTTCCTCTATGAGGGAAAGGGTTAAACCCAGTAAACAAAAAAAAACAACAAAAAAAACAAAAAAAACAACAACAACAAATAAACAAAAAAACAAAACAAAGTTAACCTAATATATAATTAGTAAATATACAACATACAAAACACACAAACGTACATTTATATATATATTACCTACCTTGCTGGTTTCTACGTCCAACCACGACTTAATCATCGACCAAAATACCAATTAGATTTAATATCCAGATGATCAAGTAAGTGCCAAAGGCTTTAATGATTAATCCAGATTAAGCGCCCCCATTTACGTATACGAACTGCATTTAGTAGGAATGGACTTAACCGACCGCTTTAAAAATGGGGCATTATCATTTAAAAGCACGTAATGAGCTCTCTTTCAATACACAAACTAAGGCTTTTTTTAAGATATGTATGCCATCGTGTCCTTTCGTAAAAATAAGCGTTTTCGTTGGGTAAAAAAAGTGTAAATCATTTACAGATATTCGTCGAGTGAGTGCAGAAAATGTATAGCATACAGCAATGGGTCTACCTATTACACCTGTGTTCATTTCCACAATAGATACTGAGAAATCGTTAATTTTCGTGGGACTCTAATTTTTATCGATTTCGTGATGGGTTTTATCCACGAATATTAATCCCCACGAAAACTTGTTTCTTATATAGACCTCACGTTTTCTAGACATAGACCCACGAATACGAGTAAATGTGCCCACGAAATTCCCTTTAAGTTAGGTAATAACATAATCAACGAAATTTAATATCAGCGAATATTAATGATTTTACAGTATATTATATATTGGCCGCGTCGAATGTCTGTGACGCAATCCTTAAATTAAACAGGCTCGATTTAAGAATGGGTGTGTTGTAGAAACTGGTCGGAGTATTATCTTAATCTCATAGGACGTTATAAAAATATTATAAATCGTATTAAGGTAATAAGAAACACGTAAAACTTACAGGGTCAAAAGTTCAATGTTAAACAATCCAGTATTACAAAAAAAAAAAAAAAAAAAAAAAGAATAAAAAAGTAAACCATATGCACCTAAGAATGGTCATTATTTTATCATATCGATTTTTTTTTCTTTAAATTTATTTGCTCCGGGTTTAACGTCCCACCGATAGTATTTAAGTCATTTTTACAAAGAAAAAATACATTACACATTTCACATAACTTAAATACTTGGCAAATACCAACCAACCAACAACTATAGAGTGAATATAAATATTTTTTTGCACAAATAAAAAAAAATGAGATAGAAGTACACTAGACAATACTTGGCTAATACCAATCAACAAACTACATGTACTGTGGAAAAGAATATAGTCACTCATCCATGACAATCTATTGTTCACAAGTTAAGCAAGATTCCCAGCTGTCCCACCTTGATTTTTACTGTTTTATATAAAAGTGGGACAGTTTAGAAGACCGCCGCCTCCTTACCATATCACGCCGTAGACATGTGGCATGATACCGGACCTAGTACAATTATCCTGTCACCGGGCCAACCAGTCCTGGCCCCGAAATTATTGAAGCATATCCTAAGAATCAGACTCAACAAATTACACGATACTCTCTAAAATTTAAGAATATCCATTTCAGAACGAGCTAAGAATCTTATACCCGAGAATACAAGTCCTGGAACTACTTATAAATGCGGACCGTCATGCAAAGTAGGCACACCAGTACTATTTTAATGGCTTTGGGGTGTCGCGGGCGGGTATTAAACCGACGACCTCCCAGTTCCACGCAAACAATTTAACGTTAATTCAGCTACCGGGATGCTGAACTCATTTCTTTGTCTGGTCCCCTAAGAAGATTTTATTTAGCTCGCCATCGTCTAGTTGCAATGTTCATTGACTCAAAGTTTGTTCGAGCACATGATGAAGAATCTTCAGATCTTTACGTGACGCATAGTACTGGTCCTGGAATAGTAGAGAAGGATAAGCATTATAAGGGGAACTTGTGTGTTCAGGTAATGTTTAGAAATAGTTTAAACATTGATACAAACATTGAATAAAAGAGATAATCATGCAGTTTCAGTCAAGGTATAGAGCGACCGTGAGTAGGCAGGAGCATTGGTAATCTGGAGCGATCGTGGATAGTCGTGAGTGTTGGTGTTCTGGAGCGATCGTGGGAAGTCGTGACTATTGGTGTTTGGAGCGATCGTGGGAAGTCGTGACTATTGGTTTCTGGAGCGATCGTGGGTAGTCGTGAATATTGGTATTCTGGAGCGATCGTGGGTAGTCGTGACTATTGGTATTCTGGAGCGACTTGGGGTAGACGTGAGTATTGGTATTCTGGAGCGATTTTTGGGTAGTCGTGAGTATTGGTATTCTGGAGCGATCGTGGGTAGACGTGAGTATTGGTATTCTGGAGCGATTATTGGGTAGTCGTGAGTATTGGTATTCTGGAGCGATCGTTGGGTAGTCGTGAGTATTGGTATTCTGGAGGGATCGTGGGGTAGTCGTGAGTATTGATATTCTTGAACGATCGTGGGTAGTCGTGACCATTGGTATTCTGGAGGGATCGTGGGGTAGTCGTGAGTATTGGTATTCTGGAGCGATCGTGGGTGGTCGTGAGTTTTGATATTCTGGAGCGATCGTAGGTAGTCGTGACCATTGGTTTTCTGGAGCGATCGTGGTGTAGTCGTGACTATTGGTATTCTGGAGCGATCGTGAGTAGTGGCGACTATTTTGGTTCTAGCGATCGTGTGTAGTCGTGACCATTGGTATTCTCGGAGCAACCTTGGGTAGTCGTGAGCATTGGTATTCTTGGGGCAACCTTGGGTAGTCGTGAGCATTGGTATTCTTGGGGCAACCTTGGGTAGACGTGAGCACTGGTATTCTTGGGGCAACCTTGGGTAGTCGTGAGCATTGGTATTCTTGAGCGATCGTGGGGTAGTGTTGACCACTGGTATTTTGGAGTAATCGTTGGCAGTCGTGAGCGATCTGTTGCTGAAGGAGTAATGGTGAGCAAAAGTAGGTATTTTTGAACAATGGTGGGTAGTCATAAGCGATTTGTAGTGGTGACCAATCGTTGATATTTCTAAGCAATAGTTGGTATTTCTGAGCAATAGTGTGTAGTCATGAAAATGTTGGTCTTTTTTTTAAAAAAGGAATTATACTAGTCGTAACAATAGTGGGTAGTCGTGAAAGACCGTGAATTGTTAAATCAATCGTTGCTAGTCGTGAGCACCCGCGAGTTGTCGATTAATTGATTTTTTTGAGTTTACCATCGTAGCAACAGTATTTCAGTCATATGGCGATGTCCAGCAAAATACAAGTGGAAGAAGACCCCGAATACATTGAGGCATCCGGGTAGAACCGATGACCCACATGAGTTGTCGAGCGCAATCGGTGGTAGTCGTGAGCGACCGTACCTCGCTGGGGTCAAACCGTGGTTCTGCAAAGAAAAGACGAACCTGCGTTCTATTTAATGATATTTCTTTGTTACTATTCTCGATTGAATAAGTAGGATTTGAATATAATCAAGTCGAATATCGTCTCGTTTCTGATATTCGCGTTTTATTTTTTCGTTTCTTTTATGACGCGCTTTCCATACCATTCCCATACATACATGATTTTATTCCGGGCCGGCAGAAGCCGGCACGGTATTTGATACTGTTTTTAATTGCTGAGCAGTGTTGTTTTCCGTGCCTGTCTTTACATGATGTAATTTTGTAAAGGGGAAAACATATAGATATGCTTTTCGTCTTTTCCTGATATTGTCTTTGATAATGATTGACAGATGCCATTATGTTTTCCGATTTTTAAAATCTAGTTTTACGTTTTAGGTTTTATCCGCGGAGTATTTTATTGTACTTACACAAAATCAAGTATACATGTACTTGCCGATTTCGTACTTAAACTTTTCTTGCTAACAACAATGACAATATTTGTGTATGGGAACACGAGTTATAAAACACATTACACCACATGTTATTTAAACATTTTGTTCCCAGTACTAGAAATGTAGATCTTCGATTTTGTTCTGTTGTTATTATGCTGAATTCAATTTCACCAGCTTGGACGAAACCCATAAGGTGCGAACGTCATTTATAGGGACCATCTCAAAATACAGTCTTCCTTGAAGTGGAGAAGTACCAGTAGAGAAACGAAACGGAGAATCACGCCAACAACACTAGTTCTTCGGCCCGATTCTTTGACGCTTGCGTCTAAAGTTTTCTTTTTGTCCTTTTATTTACATTAATTTAAAATTCATAACCTCTAAACCCTGCAAATATACAATATATATATGGGGCCGCCGTGGCCGAGCGGTTACAGTCGTGGACTACAAATCTCTCAGCCCCTCACCGCTGTGGGTTCGAATCCCGGTAGGGACTTCGGATTTTTCATGTGAGGAAGCCTTCAAGCTGGCTTGCGGTAGGTCGGTGGTTCTACCCGGGTACCTCTGTGTACTGGAGGTCTTCCACCACCTGTAATTAGCTGGACGTCGCTATATGATTGAAATACTATCGCAGCGACGGTAAACCACAATACAACAAGAACAACAATACAACAACAATATATATACAAGTACAAAAGTGCTGCCTGTGGCAGCACATTGAAATAAGCACGGCGGGAAAGAAAAACAGTCTGATAATAATTTTTATGTGGGTCAACAGGTGAACAAATTGTTTTTATTTTTACATAGCCTTTATTGAGATGTGAACTTGTTTACATAAGTATATAAATAGAAAACTAGTGCCAAGACTTGAAGGGAATCTTAAAATGAAAAAAACAAGAGGGCCATGATGGCCCTGGATCGCTCACCTGAGTATACGGTTACCCAAGGAACATCAGTCTGTATTAAAACATTTTGAAATCTGGCCAGTAGTTTTAAAGGAGATGATCCCTGTAAAGTTTTCCCTATATACATAAAAGGCAAATAAGCCCCGCCCCTGGCGGCCTGTTTTTTAATCGATCAGAATAATTTTAGCAACTTTGGTAGAGGTTGACCCATGGAACATCTGTACCAATTTATTTTAAAATCTGGCCAGAAGTCATAACATGGACAACACATCCCAGTGAAGTTCCATCCACATTTATGGTTGTTTTGGGTGGGTACAAAGATATTGTTTAGATAGGATATGTTTTTGCTTGACACAGGTTGTTTATTTCTAAGCTAACTTAAAATATTTATGATTTCTCACATCCATCAAAGCCATGTTTACAGTCGATACACAATTGTATCGATTAATACCATAAGTTGAGCACTACGAAGAAGCACTGACTGGATTTCTGGAGACAAAACTTTGTTTGGGAGACTAAATCATATCATATGCCAAAACATAAATCAAAGACAGTCGGTGCATTAATTTAATTTTTTGCTTTAAAATCCTATCATACCCAGATGTCATCATGAGAGATGTAAAAAATAATGTCCCTGCCTGGGTTCCAGCCCAAAGTGGTTCAAATGCAAAATAATTGATGTTGAATGATTCTGCTTATCTGGCATGTGCCTGTAGGCCTATCTATCATTCACAAAACTGACATATATACCCACCCCTTGGGTGCTTGTGGGATCAGATGCAAATAACTGCTATAAATACTTTGCCTACCCCCTTATTTGCTTGCTTTTTGGCTACATTTATTGCAGAAACTGAACAGATTTCATCATAGCCTCAGCCCAATATTAATGGTATTTAATGTTGTTGCTTTTTTATAACTCTTCCAAACCCATCCCTCTATACAGATAATAAGAATATAAAAATCAAATTAAAAGTTCATTTAGTTTGTACTTAAATGCATGTTTTCATTTGAACAGACACAACTTTCTCGAGGCTTGCAAAAAAGTACCGAGATACATTCTGGCTCGAGATAAGATCAGAAAAAAACTCACATTAAATCATATAAAAGATGTTTATATGTTTATAATCGTAACTCTATGTACTGATATTCTCATTCTTACAAAACACAAAATACTGTAGGAGTCGAAGACAGATCTTCAATATTGTCAAATTGTAAACAATTTACCATACTTTCGTTTTTACCGGAAGTTACATATCAGAATTAAAAACATCAAACCCTTGTAAATAAATGATACTTGATGACAATTACCACAATAGTTCAAAAGTTACTGAAATAACTTACATCTATGACAAATCTTGGTAAAACAAATATTAATAGATAAGTAATCTCGATGCCAAAGTGCCATCGATTATTTTCCAATCAAATATATTAATACTGATTTTGTTACGCTTTCATTTAAGCAAGGTATCAATAAATACTTTTTTGGCTAGAATTCATAAATGAATAACAAACCCAGAGTAATGTATTATCATACCTTCCTATCTAAGACATTTTACGTAACATAAATAATCTCTAAGAAGTATAACAAAATTTCGAAATTAAAACTCTTTTCAAAACTAATGTGTTTTACTTATACTTACAATAAACATGAGTCAAAGTGAAAAAAATACGAACTACATACAATTTTAACTTAAAATTGTACAAATTCATGAAAAAAGTATTTATTATTATAAAAGAGGCGAAACAGCCTCGTTTTCGTGTCCATAGACAATCTACGAAGCAAATACAATATGCCCGGCGGTGATCCGCCGTGCAATAATAAGGGAGGTAAGTAGTACATTTATGTATAACATTTAGTAGGACATCGACGTGGTTGTTTCCCGTGAATAATAAGAGTGATGGGACAGAATATATACCAGTGTATAGTATTCTATTTATTAATGAGAATATTCCATGTATAATGGTCAAATATATTCATATGTGTTTTTTTTGTTTTTTTTTAATGAATGAATGAGTCTACTAAGCTGACTGTTGTATGTTTTCTATTTACATAACCAACATCACTTTTTCCTTTCTTGTTTTTATTTTATAAGTAAGCCCCACTTCCCTGTTCACTCCGCAATGAGGCGTAAACCTGCGACAATCAACGAGTACTCCCCGTACACCTAATCTGCATGCTTGTGTATCATTTCACTGGGAAATAAACATGCATTTGAGATTTTTCCCCAGTCACTGATTGGTCAGTTTAATATAGCGAATTATACCGTGTATTTCCGACCCCTGGTGAAACGGTCTATTCCCTCTATTCGGTCGAATTTCCCAGTTAGACACGGTCTACACACTTACTGACATTCACTTGATTTCGTACGTTTGTGTTTTGTTTTGCAATTTATCCTGCTGTGTTAAATGGATACCTGGATGACAATATAGATATGTTCTGTATCTCGCATTTTCCCGTTTGATTTATAATAAGAGACAAAACATAATTTGGGTATTGCGTGCTGCGTGTATTTACTAAAGCATGTCATTAAATGTGAATCAATATCATTTACCGTATATATATGTGTGTGTGTGTGTGTGTGTGTGAATGCACTAGATATACAAGCATACGGTAAACTTTAGAGTCAGTTAACGCAATGATATGTTAATTATACTTTCACTAGTGGCGCTTTTAAAAAATGTTTTTTTTTTTGTTGTTCTAATCGGGTTTTATCAACCCTCGTATGATAAGAACATCGCTGATTACGTCAGAGTGATCACGAAGTCAATCGTGTTATTCCGCCTATTTCGCTGATGACGTCAGACTGAACAAAGTGGTCCAACCCAGGGATTTGTATACCTTATAAGACATAGTTCCCAGTCGACGTAACACACAAAAGTAAATAGGTTTAAACTTAAACAGATTTAAGATTATCTTATACATCCGGTACACCCAAACATTTAAAAATGAAATTCACAAGTCTGTTTCAAACACGTCCAAAAGTCTAGGCTTTCAAAATTGAAAATAAAAAAAGTTCGTTTTATTTATCCTCTTGTGCGGACATTTCTTCGTACATTGCTATCTTGTTAAGGTCCCAATATCAGGGATGTTAATCACGTGACCTTTGCTTGGGTAAAGTAGTGAAATCAAATGGCAGCAGAGTGCGTTTTCTCCTCAAAATCGCGACATTTGCTTCAATAACGTATAGTTTTCGATTAATTCAAGAGCCTTTGTTCTAGAGTATTGTCTCAGTAAATTATGTCTTTATTGTTTACATTTGACAAAATAACCATTAAATGTGTTGTCAAAATTCAAAATGCTTTTTATATCTGCGTTTTCTTAAATGTAATACGCAAAAGAGGAGAAGGGTCTACAGTGTAGCTCCTGCTTTAGATGTTAGAACATATGTGGTGCGGTCTCTTGTATGCGACACTTGTGGGAAACATTTTTATGAAAAATATCACCGCAAGGACCATCTGGACTTTCATACCGGTAAAAGGACCCCATGTGTGGTTTGAGGGAAGGCATAAAAAAATTCCCCCTGGGTCGTCCAGACCCAAAGAAAAGAGCAAAAATTAACACATTTTCATGACAAAGGAGTGCTTCATATAAGATCTGGCCAGTCGTACGTTGGCCTGCGTCGTGAAATGATTTCGTCTCTTTTACTGGTGTGCCAGACATGTACCATGATTAATTTATTTAATTATTAATTCATTTGTGATGAGTTAGCAAAGGAAACTACCCACTTTTTTCTTAATCTGACCTTATCAGTCTAAGTGCTCAGCAAATCGCTTAAAATAAAATAAAAAAATAAAATAAATAAATACTTGACTAATTAGTATATGTTATCATTGTCTAAAAAAAAAACAGAATATGTTTTGGCATGTTTTTTTACAACGCAACATATTAGAACCCAATGCGGGAATCTGCTTACCGGATATCCAAATTCAATGCCCTCTAGCGGGCAAGCTATACGCGCACCTGTACCATCGTTATACAATAAATATACATGCTTTCATGACGAGCTCCAATTTAGGCGAGTGACGTTTTTTTTTTTTTTTTACATATATTATGTGAAGAAAAAGCACTACAATCATCTTCGTATGATTATCATTTTGTTATAGAAATTATCACGGCACATAACGAACGATAACTCTGCAACAATGCGTAAGCGGGAAAAATATCGATGGAAATACTATAAATGAAATCGTGTGACGTAAGTAAGTGGCGCGCTTTACATAAGTGCAGCGATTCACATACCTTGCATGTAATATGTCCTAAGTTTTTCTAAAAGGTTTTCAATGAAATATGTTCGGACCTCACAGTCAAATGACATATCAGCTACAAGATCCATTTAATGTGGAAAATCAATAAAACATTTCCAAATTTCAAGCCACTTGACTTTCTCTTTTACTATTTCATGTTATGCTTAATGCAACATTAGGACTCTCAGTCCTTTGATTTTAATTTAATTTATATATTGAATAAAATATTCGTTGCATATTAAATATACAGTGACCGCACATTAATGTTTGTAAGCCCCATTCGTTTTGATGGGAGCATTTTCGAGTAATTGCATTTAGCCCTTTCCCATCTCACTCATGACAGCGTTCAGTTTTGTTGATACGTGTTCGCACTCCTTTCTCCAAGCCCGGCAAGTCAAACGTATAATATCTGTTCGGAAAGAAACATCAATATATTATTATAACTCATATGTTTTAAAGTTACTCATGGAAAAAATCCATGTACAAATATAGTCGTATTAAAAAAGAGAAAAAAAAAGTGAAAATTCTAATACTTCTTATATTTCTCTCCCCCCCCCCTCTCATATATACAATTGTATTAGGCTATTTATCATTTCCTTCCATTTAGGTAGAAATACTCAAAATATGATACTGTTTGAAACTCACAGAAATGACAATGTCACTTTCTAGTATATCTCATTGTCAAGATTATTTAATTAAGTATTACAATTTCTTTGAGACATCAAAGTGATGTACTTGTAAGTATGTTTGGCACAGTCATAATTGCACCTTCCTTTCAAGACATACAGGTTTCTGTTTCACAATTTCATATACCTTCGTGTTCGCTGCTGTACGGCAAAGGTCTTGAATCACTAAATTAATAGAAACAGAAACACGTTCTTTGTTGCAAATATGACTGAATATTTGCACATGCAAGCAATATTAGAAACAGAAAACGATACCCTACTTTATCCTTATAGTTTACCTAGCCTACTTTACCACTTTTAGAAATTTACTTATTTGGCTCTCTATGGGAACAAGAATTTAAAAAAAAACATATTTCAAAACGATAAACATTTCATAAAAAGATGCTGACATGCACCTTAGGATTAAAAGTCCTAACTGTGGAATTAAGGGGGCAAAACACAATATCTCGCCTACTTTACCAAGAATTCAGATGAAAAAAGTCTGTCGATTCGCAACTTTGCTGCAGGGTGTTTAAGAAAACTACAAGAATTGATGCAATGAAAATGATACTTACCTGCCTGTAGAAAGATACTCTAAAACATAGGCTCTTAAATTCATCGAAAACTGTACGTTATTGAAGCAAATGTCGCAACTTTAAGGGGAAAACGTACCCTGTCGCCATTTTATTTCACTACTTTATCCAAACAAAGGTCACGTGATTCTCATCCCTGAATATATACAGGCCCGGATTCACCGGGGGGGGGGGGGGGGGGGGGGGGGGGGCCCGAGGGGCCCTTTTGGCCCCAGCTGCCCTGGTTTTACATTTTTTTCTAGGCTATAAAATCCATTGATTACATAATGTTTGAGCTGTCTAGAGGAAATCCCTATCGTTGGTCCCCATACTGAACCAACCGCATAACCACCTGACCAGCCAGACTCCTATTGTCTTATGGCCCCCTGCTGTTAATGTGTAGGTAATCCGAATCGGCAGTCATCCATGACTTAGTGATAAGCATGTGTTTAAGGTACTGTGTATGCAAATTGATTGACACCTTCACTGATTCACAGGCTATTGTCGAGTGATACTTAAGGCCATCTCGTCTGCCGAGCGATCTAATGATTGAAGAAAAATAGGCAATAACAAAAACTTTATATCAGTAAAACTATTCTCGACAGGTGATGTTTAGGGAAAGCATAAAAATCGATTAGTATAAAATTAGCCACTAAAAACAACAGCTAAGTTGGACATTAAAATGTAATTGCTATCGAAATATTTTCACTAGAGCCCAAAGAAATTATTGATTTAACGAATAACTTTGACTAAATCTAATCAACGAAATTTTAAATTCACTTTTCTCTACATCTTTAAAATTTTAAATCTTGAATTAAAAGCGGGCAATTTAACTGCCAGGTTGATGAACTTTCAGGTATGAACAATTGCCGATTTTGTTTTGGAAAAAAAATTAAAAAGCTATTCTGCAGGGAAGATGCATACCTATCGCTAGCCATGTAAATTAAACTTTATCAGAAATGGGTTGTGTTTCTAAATGTCATCAGCTATACTATTTTTACATAACTTGTAAGTATTATTTTAACGAAGCAGTTAAATTCTTCTTAACTAACTCTCTCAATATATAAATACAAAAAGTAGGTCTATACATCATCATGTTCACTTTTCTTATTATTTACGAATAAAATAATAATAATTATTATAAAATATGTGTAGTTTAGATTTATGAATATAATTAAGAAATGAAAGAATTTGAAAATTGTTAACTGCCATATTTTGGGACATATATGTGTAGATTATGATTACTAATTCAAATCAAATCTAGGTAATCAGTTATTGATCAATACTAATGCACAGAATACACAATTTATTTGCAAAATAAAACGGATATTAAAGATTTTATATTAAATATCAACATCTGTTGTTTCTTTTGTCACTGATTAAACACTTAGAAAAACCAAAATGTTTCAACTAAAACTAAAAATGTACAAAAAAATGACACACAAAAGGGGCCCACACCTACCCTATAACGTGCGCCTATTTTTTTTCTTCCGAGAATTTCTGTGTGAAGACTGCTTCCAGATCGACAATTTCACAGCCAATATCATTAAGGTCGAACCTATTCCTTTCCACATTTTTGACAAAATGATTATGTTTAACGTGAAAATTGATTTTTTTCTCAGTCTTTGACAAAACTGTCTTTTACACTGTTGAGTCAAAAACTAATGATCACAAGTCACTTTTTGTGGGGTGTTCAGGAAACCCTTATTAAATATTTTATGCCAGTTTGTGAATGAAAATACTAGATAAGCCCGTATTTCTTACCCGGAAGAAGTAATGCCCTTTCAGTAATATCAGTGCCCCCCCCCCCCCCGCGCTTCCATTTCCCCCACCGTTATTTTTATTTGATTTATTTTTGATCGGGGCCTGTAAATGCAATTGTAATAAAATTTATATGATTGCACAGCAGTTATTCAATAACATGACTTTGCGCCGGTAAAAGATAACATTATATCGCTCAATGTTTAAGGCTCGGTCCCACTTGGCATTTTTTTTTTGCCTCGGGGATGGGATGCATACGTACTCCCGATGGAAATAGCGTCGCGAGCCATGTGGAGTCATCGGGAGGCCTCGGGTGTACTGCAAAAAGAATTCATTGAAATTTTCCCGATGTGTTTTCGATGTTTTATCGGGAAAACAAGCCGGAGAAATATCCGCAGAGAAGCTCCGGTCAGCATTCACGGAGCTTCCGCAATTTTTTTCCTCCGATGAAAAATCAACGAAATTTTAAATTCACTGTGATGTCTCGCAGAAGTATCGGGGGGGGGGGGGGGGGGGGGCATTCGGGGATATTCGGCGGCCTTTCTGTGACACATTCCCGATCTTATGGTTGAATCTCATAATATTTGCAAAAAAAAAAAAAAAAAAAAATGGCAAGGGTTGAAAAACGCACCCAGAAATTAGTTTATGTTTTGGCCAGTCTTAGACTGAGACGGTCAAAAAGGCCATTGGACATTGCTTAGGGCATCCCCTTAAACCCCCCAAAAGTCTTCTCTTGACTTAGTCGCTTAATTCCACCATCAAATTTTCATACTCTCAATAATCTTCCCCGAGACACGTAGGATGGTTCGCAAGATCCCCTAATCTACGGCGATATTCCCCCGATGATGTTACAAACTCAGTGAAACTCCGGGGCACCTTCGCCGATCATTGGAGGAAGTCCCCCGGTGCTTTTCCGAACATCGGGACTCAAGGCTATTGTGTCATAGCCGAAACAACAGTGAATGTTCAACGGACCAATCCCGAAGCCTAATAATTGTCATTTTTCAACGGACTGCTCAGTCTTTTTTTTGGCTCAAACATCGGGAGCCATCGGTAGAAAAAAAATTGTTTATTTCAACATCACCGATTTTTTTTCCCCAGTGGGACCTAGGCCTTCAAGTTTCAAAAATATATATCGGATTTAAAAACAACAACAACAAAAACCTTCACTATTATCCCCAGATACCCTTCAGAATGCATCTCCATCACACTAAAAACCTTTTTTTCCGGGGGAGCATGCCCCCGAACCCCCCTACCACTCCTATCACATTCGGATTTTGGCCCCCCAGCAGAAAATTTCTGGATCCGGGCCTGATATATATATATATATATATGAAATCTTTAATTAGAGTGTTATTTTTATTTTGTTATATTTATTTTAAAACACTACTGTTTTGAAAGTTGATGGTTGACATGTTTTATTAAGCATAATCATAATTTCAAAAGGCATGCGCGGTCCCTTGAGACAAGATAATTATCATACAGGACGAATGTAGTGTCACCGTGACATAAACATTAATGTGCACATGAATGAAGTTCAAGGTCATTTCGATGTCTACTCTTCGTTATCTGTTGATTTGTATTTAGGTAAATGTTTTTATCAAATTAAAACGTGGAATTGTTCAGGCAATACGTATGAGTGTGTGTGTGGCCATGCGTGCCTACATGTTTGTTTGTTTGTTTATATATTAACTTAATGTGGAAGGTAAATGTTAATGATAATGGTGTTAATTAACGTGATCGAACAAACATGTATGTTGTATGTATGTATGTATGTATGTATGTATGTTCCGTCCTGATATTTCTTATGTACTGTGAACAAAATTAGTGAATAGCTTTGAATGAAGACGGATTTTGAACTTGCCACTCAAGGAAAATTAAAATTAAATTTTTTTATAAGGCAGATGCATATAATCATAATAGTAAATCTCTTTAAAACAAGAGCAGCAACACAAGGTACAACAACAACAACAAGAAAAAAAAGAAGAAAAAAAAAAAAAAACAACAACAGGTGTAACAACAACAATACCTCAATATTTTGATATTATTTATACTAATAATATAAGCAATATACGTTTAATAAACGTTATAATAAATAACTTTACGCAAATGCTTATTTTCATTTTCTTCTAGGAACGCGATAAGAGTTTTGGATGACGTCACCTACTTTGGACAAATAAAATGTGTTTACAAGATATCAAGGGTCACGTACCGGTTACCTACCCTTTTTGACCCCGGAACTTTAAATTCTGGTGATAACTCTAAACCTGTCCCGTTGGTCAAGTCGTTAGAACTGTGAGTTCACGGATTTGATCCCCGACTTGTATAGTATTAAGTTGATTGAAAACCCTGACGACATTATTTCAGTTATTTGGAGACTGTCGACTTAGTTTAAGTTTAAACTTTATTTATTCTACATCGATTACGAAACAAGTTCGAACAACTTATATTATTCAGTCTCGATGTCTCTGATGTGGTCTTTACTGAGGGGGTGAGGGGGGAACCCGGAGAGCCCAGAGAAAACCCACGTGTCTGGACGGGAACCTCTCTACCCTCTCACGAACGTGACCAGGAATTGAACCCGTGACGCATTGGTGAGATACGAAGCGCGTTACCACTACGCTATCCAGGCAACCAATTTAGACTGTCGACTAGATAAAGATTCTCCAAAATTATTATTATTCGCTGAAATAAATTTCCCTGATAATGTATTAGTACAAGAATTCGAGGATTCAAATTTTAGGAAACTTGAAGTCTACTCTCGTGGGGATTAATATTCTACAAAAATCCCATCCCCGAAATCCACGAAATTTAGTCTTAGCTAATAATGATAATCGATACAGAGAAATGTTGTCACACTGCAGTATCACACCACATCTGGTCACATTATCCTGACACCGGACCAACCAGTTCTGGACCTACCCTTGTATATGTCCTGAGCGCCAAGTGTGGAGCTACCCGTGTTATTTTTACCAACTTTGATATGTTGCGGTTTGGGATCGAAGCCACAGCCTCCCTCTCTGAGTCGGACGCTCTAACTACTCGGCCAAGGGACCGTTAGAATTGTACTTTAATGCCTCCCTTGCGCTTTGGTATTTTCATGATGGTAAGTTTACAGAGCGCCTCTGACAGCGTCAGAATGATCTCAATATGGTACATATAATGTTCATAAATTAAAAAAAAGTACTTTGCATAATATTGCATTGAGATAGCATTACAATTGTCCTCTGAAGACAAAGATTCAAATGACTAAACAACTGTCGGTGGGACGTTAAAACGAAAACCGTCTAGCCGATGGCAAAGTACACTTAGGAACAAACGCGCGTCTCTTAACACGGATTCGCAGGTATGATCAAAACCATTGTATCATCTCAAACAAAAGTGTTTAATAGATAATAAGCTACCCAAGGTGAGCAACTTAAAACATGCATAAAACATTTTTTGCATTGGGACTGTAATTTTATTTATGAGTCATTTGATAATTTTAATCTTCGATATAATTTAATCTTTAGATATAAGGTGCCTTCTCAACGTGACAAGCCACATGCTTTCTCTCCCTCTTCACATCTTTGACAATATCCTGAAAGGCCCCGGAACTCTCCGCACATGAAGAGCGCTACCCGCTCCTTTTAACGACATCGGCATGTCGCACCCGGATATCGCACACGCGTCCTGACACACCCCAGTTTAATAGAACGGCCAGTTGAGAAAATTGTATACCAAATATCTTTCTTGTTGATAAGACTGGAATATGTGCACTCAGACTCATTTATTGCAGGTAATATAGCTTTCAACACGCGACTTTGTTAAGATTATTAGATAAATTTATAGATAAAGGTTTTAAGTTAATATTTTCGTAGAATTGACATGTTCATGCACATTCGTGCATAAAAACAGCAATTGCAATGACAATATGTTTAACAATAACAACTTGTATACCCACGTGATAATGTTGCCATTTTCTACCGTAATATGTAATAATTTAACGTTTGTATGAAATTTTGTAACACGAAGATATAGGGTAAAGGAAAATGTCTGACTTTGACTTGACTTGACAGTATTTCAGCCATATAGCGCCGTCTAGCTAAGTACAGGTGTAGGAAGACCCGGGTAGAACCACCGACCTACCGCAAGCCAGCTGGAAGGCTTCCTCACATGAAAATACGAATGACCCTGCCGGGATTCGAACCCACGCGATGAGGGGCTGAGTGAGTTTTAAATTCAGGGACTATAACGCTTTGTATGAACTATATAATGAACAAAAAATATTGTTAATAAAAAAGGTACTGGAATAGCTCCCTTGCTTGGCGCTCAGCACATACGAGGGTTGTTTTCAGCATTCATATACTGGGTACTTCCAGGACTGACTGACCCGTTGTCAGGATAATGTGACTGGTAGTGGTATCATGCTACATGTCTATGGCGTGATACTGCAGTGGGGCAGCACTATAGCTGTCTCAAGTTGACATCGTTAAATATCAAAATGATTGGAATACTGTCGTCGTGACCTTAACAAAACAACAACAACAACAACAACAACAACAACAACAACAACAACAACAACAACAACAACAACATCATCAACAACAACAACAACAAACTATTAAACACGTATTGGATTTTGATTTTCTATTAAAAAAATCTCATGACCAAATAGTATTGCTATTTTGCAGATGGACGCTATACCCAGTGTGACAAACATGTATGACAGCTGGTCCACGGTTCCGTAGGCTCGAACCCTGTTTGGGAAAGAAAATATGAATTTCATACTCGCAGATCAAGTTTTAACCTAGTTAACCGTCCGAGTGCTTTTAATACAATTTGACGTAAAATAAATGAGCTGAAATTTTGAATGAATATCATTAAGGTATAATACAATGTAGTCTTACTTAAACGTAAAACATTTTTGTCTGCTCGGGTTAAACGTCATTCCATCAGTATTTCAGCAATTTTATGGCTTTTTTGTATGAGACAGATATAATTGCTGCAGCACTATTAAATCCCAACATAGACATTTGGTATGATACCACACCCAATCACATTATCCTAACACCAATCCAATCAGTCTTGGAAATACCTTTACATGCTGAGCGCCAAGAACAAGAGATAAATACAAGTATCATTTTTAACGACATTCCTACTGGATGAATGATATAGACTTCCGGACAGGAGATTGACTGCCGATGAAAAAAGCATAACAAATGTACCTCGCCATGATATGTAAAATGAAAATAGTGGCGAGTTCTTGGACGCAACCCTTGACTGTGGCATAGCAAGGCCGTAAAATATTTCTATTTAAAATGTCACTGCCGGGTGCAATTTCAGAACAGGCTGGCTTGGCATATTTATACTTGTAAACTTATGGTTTTATCCTGCCTGTTGCTTATTCCAAATTTCAATATGGCAACAGTAATTTTCTTTCGGTAAGCAAAGTCTTCAATTGACTGATTGCTCGTAAAAGCAAGCATACACCTCTTTACCCCTCTTCAATTTATTGCTTCTGAATTTGGATTCATAAAATGGTGAGAAAGGTTTTTACGAAACAGATAAAGATCTGTCTACGGTTGAAGGCTGTAAATTAGCCCCAAATATAAGACCCAAAACATGTCCCGGAATGTCACGTTCACCAACTTATCAAGCCCTTGTCTTCTGGTATTTTGTTTACATGAACTATTGGACAACATTTTTAAGCACATGCACTTTTCTATGAAACTCAACTCTCCTGTCATTTCACTATTCCTCCCCGCCTTGTTTTCCTCTTGTCGCTTACCTTAAGCGCACTAGCGCATTTGCTAAGACGGTCATTGAAGCGAGAAATCAGAGGCATACATTCAGGTGTGTGTATGTGTGTTGCAGTCTAGTTTAAATTCAAGTATGGCGACGGAAAAGAATGAATTACATTGGGGGGACGTGCTTGTGATTTTAGGATATTTCGTAGCTGTTATAGGAACTGGAATTTGGGTAAGTCCGACAGGTTTCTTTGTCTACGTTTAAAAGCATTCCGTATCAGTTTATTTATAGGTACTTTTGTATCCATTGTTTCGTGTGTTAACCTTATCGGGGTTTGCAGTGCAGGTGTCGAATC
>CM037791.1:49437968-49463869 GCA_021229015.1 Solen grandis | reverse complement strand
CTGACTGGTATGGGTTGTCGCTTGTGATAGGTTGGCTGACTGGTACGGGTTGTCGCTTGTGATAGGTTGGCTGACTGGTACGGGTTGTCGATTGTGATAGGTTGGCTGCATGGTACATGTAAATGTGCGCTAACACAAGCTGGCTACTTGGTACGTGTGCACTGACACAGGTTGGCTGCTCCATTCAGGCTTACCTTCATTGCAACTGTGTTTTCAAAGGAAAATAAACTTTTCAGCCCTAGGTTTTTTAAAAGCATTTTATATTTCATATAAATTATTTTACACAAAATGCATGAATATATATACGTTTAGCTAAATTAAAGATCGGTTCTAGTGTATATCAATTTTAAATAAAATCGGTATGTTTGCTTTTAGAACGTCCAGTCGGCAGTGTTTTAGAGGGAGTAAGTTTGTCTGCATGGGCCAGATATATTGCTGTCCCCCAGTGATATCACGCCGTAGACAAGTGGCATGATACCACACCAAATCACTGCATTCATATACTTAGCTAACAGGTCCTTGAACTTCCATCATGAACAGATTGTAGATATACTAGATCCATTGTTACATTCCGGTCCGGGATCGAACCCGCCTCGTCTCGGTTACGAAGCGGGCGCTCTAACCACTCAAGTCACCAAAGTGTGTATAGCCCGAACAAACTGGAAACATATTGCAGGTTGGGCTACAAGGACGCTGACCTAATTCCGCGTAAAAAAATATGGGGTAAAATGTCTGCACGAGCCAAACATAGTGTTGCCGGAACTTACCACAATGTGATGAGCGCTAAGGACAAAGAAAGAACACCAGTACCATTTTCATGACTTTGCCATTTCCCGTCCAGGGATCAAAGCAACAAATTCTGGTTAGTGGTCGCACGCTAAAAACCACACGGCTACCAGAAGCGGTAAATTTGGAAAATCATTCAATATTATGTTGTGGTATGGTACAATTCATTCAACTTTGATTCAAATTGATAGTTTCATGTTCTTTATGTCGGTTATGCTTATCCACCAAGATAAACTTGTTTACATATATGTAATTTATATCTTTTTACTGTTTTTTGTTCTCCTCATTAATTTAATTTCAACGTTATGAGATAAACAGCGACAGCATGCAGGAGATGGGCACATAACTGTTTGTTACTACATTTTCCCATGAAAGAGTTAAGTCCCTTGAGTTGCTCAAAAGGGAGAAACAAAATTTGATCTGAACAACCCTTGACGTATCTCAACTGACATAATACTACATAATGTTTTTCATATTTTGTGTTAATATCAATACAAATTTGCATATTTGAATATATATACACAAGACGTTCAGGATAATAAACAAGTTGAACTTTTCGGAAGTGTCCGCATAATGGAAGATCCATTATGAACACTGTTAATATCATAACCATTGTATCAAAGCTTTTTTTTCAAACTCTTACTTGCATATTTAAATATAAATGATCATTAGGCTTAATGCACGATTATAAAATAACATATAAATTTGTAAACAGAAAACATCACATGTAATTGAACATATTTTGTATAGCTCCCATCGTTGTTTTTTTTCCAGTGATGAAAGTCGGTGATATAAATTGAACAATTTGCTTATTACATTTGTTTCGGCAGCCGTTTTACGCTTGCGTAAAACCAAGCTCGTTCATTTATTTACATCGCTCCTCGGAAATCACAAGAATTGGATTTTGTATTGACAAATATGCATGGCACAGTCGCCCTTTTTCAGGAACAGGATTTTAGAAAATTAACAATAGCGTTCAATTTTTGCTTATTTGAGCATAATTGAGTCATCTATAGATTAACGTAATGACTAAGATACCGCACACAATTTCACTTACTGAGCATAAAGCGATGCTGACTTTTTTTTTAATTCTTAATCACCTGAGGATCGAACCCACGACATGCAGCTCCCAAGGCTGATGTTTGAATCCCTCTGCCACCAGGACTAATGGTGTATGTTTTGACGTTAAGTGACGTAACACGGCATGACGTCAACGACATTCCGGAAGTTGCGTGCACAACTCTCCATAACGACGTATTGTTCATAATGGATGGCACAGAAATTTATTTCGAGAGATCAGTTTTAAGGATTTTTAGAGGTTTGACTTTTTTTGCAGCAAGTATTTGTGCCACAGAGAAAGCTAAACTGCTCAGTGTTTTATATTTAGTCGAAATTTACTTGGATACCTACCTAATTATGCTATATCTCGCATATTACTATAACACTATTTAATCATGTCATTACATAGTAGTATTAACAAATATAAATAAACGCTAGTAGAATATTTTAAACCTATGCTAGGTGTATTTAACATTTCCATGTTATTTGCCTATTAACTCAACGTTGAAAAGATATTTAATCATCGTTAACACCCACTTTATGCAATTCGGAGGCCGAGTGGCTTGAGGTTCCGTTCTATAACGGTGAGGTCGTTGGTTCGATCACCGGTCGTTACATCGTTAAGAGGTACTTGTATAGCTCCTGTGTGCACGGCGCCCAGCACATGAGGTTAATTCCAAATCTAGATGACCAAGTGTCTGGATATTAAGTGACTTGCTGTGTTATTGTGTCACTTGTCTACGGCGTGATGTCTTGGTGAGTCAGAGGTATGTCTCAAGTAGACTGAAGAGTCCTAAACTGTAGGTGGGAATTAAACCTAAACAAACAAACGTACAGTATAAAAATGAAGTAAAGATCAGAATGTATCCGACGATGGAAATTGAAGTATTGAGTAGGTGAATAAAGTAACTTTCATTATGAGTTTAATATGCTTATTTGTTTAAATGTAATTTATTACTTCTATACCACACTTACTCCTATACTGCAATACTTTTGATTACAGGTATCCGGTCGGGCCTCCCGAAGTTACCCGATATGGATGTGGTCCCGAGACCTTTCCCAGCCACACCCAGGTTCATCATGGTCACGTGGGGTAAAAACCCAAGGTATTGCACGTGCAGCGATCCCAACCATCCTCACGTGCAGTATGAGATTCAGCACAAGTTAATCTGGGTCAGAAAAGGTTTGCAGAGTTTATGTTATTTCATTTATTTTTATAAACAAAGAAGCTTATCCCATCGTTTTTGAGGAATAAATCCAAATTATTTCCGGAAAAAAAAAATGAGTTTTCGAAAACATTTTTCAAAATCCATATAGTATTCATTTCAGTATGCCAGCAAAGTTTTAACATGCCGCAGTGATAGCAAAAAACGTATCAATAGATTTTGCCTTTTTTCAATAACTACAGTGGCCGAACCAGGAAGCATGGGATATGACACGAAAACTGAAATTGAACAGGACGGTGTTCCCGATACTACTACTGCTGTTGATGCTGCAGCTTCAAATGATGATGGCGATGATGACAGTGGAGGTATTCTCCACATTTATGCAAGGAGCTGCTAAACGCACAGTAAGTTATTTCAAAACATGTTACCAAAGCACGGTGAAATCATATCCACGAATATTAATCCCCGCGAAAACTGTGTTTTCTAGAACAAAGATCCACAAATTATTTTACCCACGAAATTCCCTTATACCCCTATCTCACCATCGCAGGATTGCTCGCGAAAACTCGCGGTATGAGCAGACGCGGTGCACCGCCAGTTTTGTTGACATTGCATGACATAACACATTTTTCACGGTGTCTACACGGTGTCTGTACGGAGTCACTACGGTGCAAGGCGGTGTGACTACGGAGTGTGGCGGGGTTTGGGGGGGCGCATAGCCACGGTGTCACTGCGGAAGGGGCGGTGTGACTACGGAAAGCGGAGGTGTGACTACGGAATGTCGCGGTGGACTCCGTCCTGGCACCGTATACTCCGCGGTGGCTCCGCTGGCACCGTCGACTCCGTAGTGGCACCGTACACACACCGCCAGTAGCTCCGTACTCAACGTACTGCAACCGTGTAGACACCGTAGTGGTACCGTGTACCCAACCCAGCAAGGCGGAGCGTACGGTGCCACTACGGAGCGTACGGTGCCTACACGGTATTCACGGTGTCTGTACGGTTTAAAGCGCTCCGCAGAAAACCTGCGAAAAAATTGAACATGTTTGCTAATTTCGCAGCTTCTCGCGGTGCCTCGCGGTGTGTACGGTTTGTGGCGGATGGTGGCGGAGCGTCGGCGGTGTCTACACGGTCCCCAGCGGTTCTCACACCGCGAGTCTCCGCGAGCGATCCTGCGATGGTAAGATAGGGGTATTAGGTACATAATCAACGAAATTTAATGTCAACGAAAATTAATGATTTTACAGTCATACAAATTTACTCAATGACTTTGAAAATATATCATGAATAAAACTTTGACATTTCACGTCATTTTTTTCTCAGCTTGACTCCTTTAAATTTCTTTTTTTTTTAAAAGCGATAAAATAGGGTACATGTAGAATATAACATGGATCAATACATCGCTGAGATATGTCTCATTACACGTCAAATTAATCTAAAATAATATTAACAAGAGGGCCATAATGGCCCTGGATCGCTCGCCTGGTATCATTAGGCTATGTAAAATCAAGTGACCCCTGGGGCAGTGCCAATTTTGACCCAAGGGTCATGATTTGAACAAACTTGGTAGAGGTCTATTAGCCCATGTTACATACCACATATCTAAAATCAAGACCTTGTGGCTTCTGAGAAAAAGATTTTTCTAGTATTTTCCAAAATAAGTCTATGCAAAATCAAATGATCCCTGGGGCAGGGCCAATTTTGACCCCAGCGTCATGATTTGAACAAACTTGGTAGTGATCTACTAGACAATGCTGCATACCAAATATCTAAACCCCAGGCTTTGTGGTTTCTGAGAAGATGATTTTTCAAGTTTTTTTTCTATATTAGCCTATGTAAAATCAGTTAACCCCTATGGCGGGGCCAAATTTGACCCCAGGGCCATGATTTGAACAAACTTGGTAGTGATCTACTAGACAATGCTGCACACCAAATATCTAAACCCCAGGCTTTGTGGTTTCTGAGAAGAAGATTTTTCAAGTTTTTTCTATATTAGCCTATGTTAAATCAAGTGACCCCTGGGGCGGGGCCAATTTTGACCCCATGGTCATAATTTGAACAATCTTGGTATAGAGTTATAAGATCATGCTACACACCAAAAATCAAAAGGCTAGGCCTTGTGGTTTTGGAGAAGAAGATTTTAAAATTTCATTTTTAAAATCTATTTTTAGCTCCTGTGACCTAGATTTTTGACCAATCCAAATAATTTTAACAACTTTGGTAAAGGGTCCCATAATGAACATTCCTGTGAAGTTTTATCAAAATCCAGTGAGTAGTTTAGAAGGAGATGTTGTTTAAAGAAATTGTTGACGACGGATGCACGGACGCACGAGACGCACGCACGTAAAAGCATTTTTGAAGATCTTGATATAGTAAATCTCTTTATTTACCTCTTTTATCTTATTAATTGTAAAACACATTTTTTTTTTTTTTCAGATATCTGAGGCTGGACCGTAGATTTGGCTTATATAGAAGAAATATCCTTCTTTCTTCACTTGTTTTGTTGATTTTTGCCATTATTCTTTTGTCCAAACATGTTGAATTATTTGTTGTTGTTGTTGTTGTTTGTGTGTGTTCGCGTTATTTAAAACTTTAATCACTGACAAATCTTTTTTTTGATGATACTTATAAGTATCGTCTGATTAAAACTGTCTATAGTTAAATTGGTGTTATATTTTTATTTATAATATACCAAATACAACTGAGTTTTAGCATAAAAATCCCAACATAAATTTGAATAGAAAAAAAAATGTTGAAAAAGTAGAAAAACTACGAATACCGCATCGTGCCAAGAAAAACAAGAGGGCCAAGATGGCCCTGTGTCGCTCACCTGAGTGAGATTGCTGTGTTAGGCATACTGACAAAAAATGTGGCATCTAAAGTGTTTTTCTAACATTTGACTAAATGACCTAGATTTTGATCCTACCTGAATTTGCACTTAACTTGGAATTCATGCAGTCATCATTCTTATCAGGTTATCTTATCAGGACTGGGACAAAAATGTAGGCCTCTAGAGGGTTCACAAGATTTTTTATAAATTTTCCCTGGTGACCAACTTTTTGAACCTATGTGGCCCAATTTTGAATTCATCCGAGATTTGATGTAAACAAACATTCTGACCAAGTTACATTAAGGTTAGTCTAAAACTGCGGCCTCTACAGTGTTCACAAGGTTTTTCTAATATTTGACCTGGTGTCCACGTTACCCGATTTCAAACTCATCCAATACATGTTGTAGACAAACACCCTGACCAAATTTTATGAAGATTGGGCCAAAAATGTGGCCTCTAATATGTTCACAAGGTTTAATATTTGACCTGGTGGCCTAGTTTTTGACCCCACATGACCCATTTTCAAACCCACATATAATGTAGACAAACATCCTGACCAAATTTAATGAATATTGGGCTGAAACTGTGGCCTCTAGAGTGTTCACAAGGTTTTTCAAAGATTTGACCTGGTGACCTAGTTTTTGACCCCACGTGACACATTTTTGAACACATGCAATATATCATGTAGAAAAACATTCTTAACAAATCTAATGAAGATTGGGCCAAAACTGTGGCCTCTAGAGTGTTTACAAGCAATTGTTGACGACGGACAAAAAGAGCTCAGTGCTCAGGTGAGCTAAAAATCCATATCCCTTTATAAAGACAAAATATTTTGTTTTTACAAGATATCTCATAATTAGGAGATAACTTCCTCACAATTACAACATAACTATCTCGTTATTATGAGATAAAGTGTAAGACATACATGTAGAAGGGTGGTAAGATAATAACAAACTACTTCCTTATGTTATAATTACAAACTTATTCCTTATGTTATGTTATAATGACTAACTACTCCCTTAAATTATGTTGTGATGACAAACTTCTCTTCCTTATGTTATAATGGCGAACTACTACCTTCTGTTATGTTATAATGACAAACTACTCCCTTACGTTATATTATAATGATGAACAACTTCCTTATATTATAATGACAAACTACTTCCTTATATTATGTTATGTTATAACGACAAACTACTTCCTTATGTTATATTATAACAAACTATTCCCATGTTATGTTATAATGACAAACTACTTCCTTATGTTATATTATAATGACAAACTTCTTCCTTATGTTATAACGACAAACTACTTCCTTATGTTATATTATAACGACAAACTACTTCCTTATGTTATGTTATAATGACAAACTACTTCCTTATGTTATAATGACAAACTTCTTCCTTATGTTATGTTATAATGACAAACTACTTCCTTATGTTATATTATAACGACAAACTACTTCCTTATGTTATTTTATAATGACAAACTACTTCCTTATGTTATAACGACAAACTACTTCCTTATGTTATGTTATAATGACAAACTTCTTCCTTATGTTTTGTTATAATGACAAACTACTTCCTTATGTTATATTATAATGACAAACTTCTTCCTTATGTTATAATGACAAACTACTTCTTTATGTTATATTATAACGACAAACTACTTCCTTATGTTATATTATAATGACAAACTACTCCCTTATGTTATATTATAATGACAAACTTCTTCCTTATGTTATAATGACAAACTACTTCCTTATGTTATGTTATAATGACAAACTACTCCCTTATGTTATAATGACAAACTACTCCCTTATGTTATAATGACAAACTACTTCCTTATATTATAATGACAAACTACTTCCTTATGTTATATTATAATGACAAACTACTCCCTTATGTTATAATGACAAACTACTCCCTTATGTTATATTATAACGACAAACTACTTCCTTATGTTATGTTATAATGACAAACTTCTTCCTTATGTTATATTATAATGACAAACTACTTCCTTATGTTATAACGACAAACTACTTCCTTATGTTATGTTATAATGACAAACTACTTCCTTATGTTATATTATAATGACAAACTACTTCCTTATGTTATATTATAATGACAAACTACTTCCTTATTTGTTATGTTATAAATGACAAACTACTTCCTTTTGTTATATTATAATGACAAACTACTTCCTTATGTTATATTATAATGACAAACTACTTCCTTATGTTATATTATAATGACAAACTACTCCCTTATGTTATATTATAATGACAAACTACTTCCTTATGTTATATTATAATGACAAACTACTTCCTTATGTTATATTATAATGACAAACTACTCCCTTATGTTATATTATAATGACAAACATACTCCCTTATGTTATATTATAATGACAAACTACTTCCTTAATGTTATATATAATGACAAACTACTTCCTTATGTTATATTATAATGACAAACTACTTCCTTATGTTATATTATAATGACAAACTACTTCCTTATGTTATATTATAATGACAAACTACTTCCTTATGTTATATTATAATGACAAACTACTTCCTTATTTATATTATAATGACAAACTACTTCCTTATGTTATATTATAATGACAAACTACTTCCTTATGTTATATTATAATGACAAACTACTCCTTATGTTATATTATAATGACAAACTACTTCCTTATGTTATATTATAATGACAAACTACTTCCTTATGTTATATTATAATGACAAACTACTTCCTTATGTTATAACGACAAACTACTTCCTTATGTTATGTTATAATGACAAACTACTTCCTTATGTTATATTATATGACAAACTACTTCCTTATGTTATAACGACAAACTACTTCCTTATGTTATATTATAATGACAAACTACTCCCTTTTGTTATATTATAACTAGAACTGCCATTGTCATGGCACAAATACCCACTGCACTCCGCTTTGTCATAGGCATTTTTAAATGACGCAGTTCTTGGGCATTGCACTTTCCTTAAATGAGATCTATCCACATATGAAGTTTCATCTTTAATCTTTTATCCTTTTTGAGTTATGGTCCGGACAAAAATTAAGTATGAAAATTTTCGAAGGGCAATAACTACAGAATTATGTAACATAGAGTTAGTCACTGCACTCCCCCTCAATGAGATCTATCCACATATGAAGTTTCAACTTGATATCTTTTATACTTTTTGAGTTACGGCCCGGACAAAAATTAAGTATGAAAATTTACAAAGGACAATAACTCCAAAATTACGTGACAGAGAGTTATGGCTCTTAATCACTGCATGCCCCCTCAATGAATCTATCCACTATGAAGTTTCATCTTATCTTTTATACTTTTTGAGTTATGGCTCGGACAAAAATTAAGTATGAAAATTTACAAAGGACAATCACTCCAAAATTACACGACAGACAGTTATGGTTCTTGGTTACTGCATGCACCCTCTATGAGATCTATCCACTTATGAAGTTTCATCTTGATGCCTTTTATACTTTTTGAGTTATAGCCCGGACAAAAATTTAAGTATGAAAATTTACAAAGGACAATAACTCCAAAATAGCACAGAGAGTTATGGTTCTTGTCACGCACTCCCCCTCAATGAGATCTATCATATGAAGTTTCACTTGATCTTTTATACTTTTTGAGTTACGGCTGGACAAAAATTAAGTATGAAAATTTACAGAGGACAATAACTCCAAAATTACGCAACAGAGAGTTATGGTTCCTGGTCACAGCACGTCCCCTCAATGAGATCTATCTATGTATGAAGTTTCAACTTGATATCTTTTATACTTTTTGAGTTCTGCCCGGATTAAAATTAAGTATGAAAATTTACAAAGGACAATAACTCCAAAATAACGCGACAGAGAGTTATGGTTCTTGATCACTGCACTCTCCCTCAATGAGATCTATCCACATATGAAGTTTCATCTTGATGCCTTTTATACTTTTTGATTTAAGGCCTGGACAAAGAAACCGAAAGACGGACGGACGGACGGACAGACAAGCTGAATCCAGTATACCCCCCTTACAACTTCATTGTGCGGGGGGTATAATGACAAACTACTCCCTTATGCAATATTGTAATGACAAACTATTCCTTTTGTTTAGTGGCAAACAACTTCCTAATGTTATGTTATAATGACAAACTACTCTCTTATGTTATATTATTTTATAACGTTTCATGAAGATTGGGCCAAAAATGTGGCCTCTAGATGTTAAAAGGTTTTTCTAAGATTTGACCTCATGACCTGCATTTTGACCCGAAATGACCCAATGTCATACTTGTCCAAGATTTTATGGAAACAAGCATTCTGACAAGTTTCATGAAGATTTGGCCAAAGATGAGAACTTTAGAGCGTTTAACAATGTTTTTCTAAAATTTGACTTGTGACCTACTTTTTGACCCCACATAACCCAAATTCATACTTGTCCAAGATTTTATGGACACAAACATTCTGACCAAGTTTCATGAAGATTGGGCTAAAAATATGGCCTCTAGAGTGTTAACAAGCCAAATTGTTGACGACGCACCACAGACGCCGAACAAAGGGCAATCACAAAGGCTCACCTTGAGAAGTTGTGCTCAGGTGAGCTAACAAGAGGGCCATAATGGCCCTGAATCGCTCAACTGTTTAATATTGCTTTCATTGCCTTTTATAAAACAGTCAAACTGAATACAAAATCCATGCAGAAGTACAGCAAAATAACCGTTACTGCAAGCAAAAACTGTACCTGTGGTCAAAATTTTGATGGTCATAGCTATAAAATCAGGTGACCCCTAAGGCAGGATCAATTTATACATATTATACATAAAAGCCATGATTGAAAACTTAGTTCAGGTCCACAAGGACATGTAACATACCATGATAATGTGGTTTCGGACAAGATCTTTTGAAGACTCTCCTGTATAAGTGTATGTAAAATCAGTGACCCCTGGGGCCAATTTTGACCATTGACTTGAGCAAATTTTATACAAGTCTATAAGGCCATTTAATACACCAAATATCTAAACTCCTAGCCTTTAGTTTCTGACAGAAAGATTTTTCTAAATTTTCCTATTTAAGCCTATGTAAATTCAAGTGTCCCCTGGGGCGGGCCAATTTTGACCCCAGGGCCATGATTTGAACGAACTTGGAACAGATCCACTAGACAATGCTACACATCAAATATCTTAACTCCTGGCCTTGTGGTTTCTGAGAAGATGGTTTTTCTTGTTTGTTTTCTACATGTATATAAGACTATGTTAAATCAAGTGACCCTTTGGGAGGGGCCAATTTTGACCCCAGGGTCATGATTTGAACAAACTTAGTAGAGGTTCACTAGACAATGCTACACACTAAATATCAAAGCTCTAGGCCTTGTGGTTTTGCAGAAGAAGATTTTGAAAGTTTGCATTTTTAAAATCTATTTTTAGCTCCTGTGACCTACTTTTTCAACCAATCAAAATAATTTGAACAATCAAGAATAAAGGGACATCATAAGGATGATTCCTGTAAGGTTTGGTCAAAATCCATTCAGCGGTTTAGGAGGAGATATTGTTTAAAGGAAATTGTTGTCGCCAGATGCACAGGGTACAAAAGGCAATCACAATAGCACAACATGAGCACATTGTGCTCAGGTGATCTAAAAAAACACAATAGTTACTCTAGCATGTATATCTGTTGAGAAATTGAAACCAAACTCGGATACTCTGTTTACAGCAGAAAAATACCGTTCGTTTTAAGTCAAAGTATCTTAAAGTTGTTTAAAATAATTCTAAATAGAGGAGTGAGAGCGAAACTAGACTAAGTGTATATAAATATGTAAGCACTTTCATCCATGAAATACCTCGAAAAATACTGATTTACGCGTAAGATTAGTAAGTTGTAGCTTTCCCGGTTAATATTTAGTTTACAGCAACGTCAACATAAAATTAACATACTAGGGGTATATCAGAAGTTTGAGGACTTGCTTTATCAGAAGTTCGCGTACTTGCTTCATATCTAGTTCATTTCATATATCAAAGTTTGTTAAAATCATGCATAAGTTCACAAACTTCTGAAACAATGACCCCATGCACTCGGAGACATAGACATCCGTGATTTCACTGCATGTTTCAGAGCTCTCTCCCCCACTTTCCTCACTATATTAGGATAAAGTGCGTCCTGTCTGAACACCTTCGGATTCCGGGTGATTTCCTGTATTCTTTGGCTAGTTATTTCATTATGTGGACTTTATTAGCACTGCAGATGTTTATTTAGCATCATTTGAGGCTTTTTCCATTTGAAATATGCATTTCTTTTCTCTTGTAAATTTTAAGCTAAAACATATTGGGACTTTAATGATGGTTCATATTAGGTAAATTGGTGCGCCTAACTGACCTTAGTTAAATGTATTGGTTCATTAATGTCCTAGCATCTTTATCTATCAATACTTGACTTGAATTGCCTATTTGAGTTTACCGTCAATTTGACAGTATTTCAGTCATATAGCGACATCCAGCTAATTACAGGTAAAGGAAGACCCTGAATGCACAGAGGCATACGGGTAGAACCACCAACCTATCGCAAGCCAGCTGGAAGGCTTCCTCACATGAAAATCCAAATTACCCTGCCGGGATTTGAACCCACCCGGTGAGGGCCTGAGTAAGTGTTTAAGTCAGCGACTTTATCCACTTGGCCACGGAGGCCACCTACTGATAAATGAAGGCAAAGATTATTTCTATACTATCACCAAGTTCAATAATGGATTTTATCAGATCATTAGTTTTTGAGTTTTGACGATTGCAATATTGACATTGTTAATACTTTATCATTTATCTATGGATGTGAAATATTACTATGAATATCTTAAAGAGAAGTGATATTTAGTACTTAGGTAAATGAAAAAGGACCATCTTGGCCCACTTGTTTGTATCTCTCTGTCTATTCTCTTGTCACTCTTTCCCAAACCCACACAAAACTCTAGTTATAAAAAGTCCACACAAAATGCATATATTATGAATATATCATTCATTTTCATTTTTATTATGATCAACACTAGCCATAGTTTAACATATTTATAACAACTCCAGGTCATTTACATGTAAACAGAAAGTGTAATCATAGCAAACAATTATCTAACAGTCACCTGCGCTATGCAGCACTTTGTTAATCCCTGAAGTCATATTTGTATTTGCCTTATTGCATATTCTATAGAGTTGCAAATGATTCAGATCATGCATAATGTATTTAATTAAATATGATTATTATTTTGTAATGTTCAATACCCCTCCCCTCAACAGAATCATACTTTTATTCATTTTATACCATTTAATTCATTTACCCCTAATTTTAAGGATTAAATAATTTTAAAACAGGATGTCCTACAAAATACCAAAGGGAGATGACCCATATAAAATAAATCTGTATAATATTAGGTTAATTTCCCTTGTCAGCATTTGAACATAATCACATCAACTTAGTTATTGTGTCACAGAAAGATATTTTGTGCCAAGATGACACTGAATTAGACCACTAGTTTCAGAGAAGTTTTGAGAATAAAATCTAGTTTTCATGGCAACAAAAATTTTGCATGGATCAAGTTCATTTTAACAACTTGCAACAAATCAGCCATGGCTCATCCCTGTTAAGTTTCCTAATATTCAGAGAAAATGACATTTAAGGTCTTCCCATCCTAATAGCCATATTCCGTATCTTGCCACTGGATGGTTTTATTTCTATGAAACTTTGTCACTTTGAAGACATTCAAAAATAGAAATATTTGACCATGAGTATTTTTTCAATTTTTATCTAATATATGGAAAATGTATTTTCTGTGAATATGAAAAACTTAATTTGAATTTATGAGAAAAGCTCATTGTAGGAAGATGCATTTTATGATTTTGTATTGCCTTTCGTGAAAAAAAAATCCTAAACTTTACCATAGGAAAATGGAGAAAAATCACCTTTTTTTTTAGTTTTCAGGGGAGATAACTCATGGCAACAAAATAATCAAGTGGAGGTAATAAAAAATCTTCTGTCACTTGTCATAACATGTCAATTTGCCCCTTAAATTACCATTGTTTGACACTTTAAAAGCTTATATACATGTGTATTGTTAAGTTATATGCATGGCTTTGATGGAATTGCTCGCTATTAGGATGGGAAGACCTTAAAACGAATTTAAAACAATGGACAGAGAGGGCTTATCAAATTTCACATTTAACGCATTGTGCTCAAGTGAACTAAGAAAGACACAAAAATATTTCATTTAGAAAAGTAAAGGCACTCCTTTTATTGAGAAAAACACACACTCACACCCAATAATCTTTAGCACATAAACACTTTCAGGCTTGAAAGAAAAATAACAAACTGGTAACATTTGTCCTGTTAGTCACAAATTGAGGGCTGACCACAAAACTATTTAAAGTACATATATAAACAGAAGGGGTTGAATTGTTTCGCTGTCAGCCCTCTAATTTGAGGACTGAACTTGTTCTTTAGTGTCCACTACTCATCTACTCTCAGTAACACAGACAGCCTGTTCTGATTACATACTGCTTTCAGTCTGATTTAGCTTGTCTATTGCTCGACATGGTGTAAAATGGAGTATCAAGGTAAACACATAAACGTGAGATAACTAAATATCCCTTTCAGCACATGCAACTCAATGAACTCAGCAAGTTTTGATTTATATTCAGCAATAACATCCAGGAACTGTATTTACAAAACATCTTATGTTATGATTTAAAAATTGAATACATGAATCCTAAATTTTCTGAAACATTTAACCCTAATCATATAATAAAGATAGTTTATCAAATTAAGGGAACAAATACCTAACATTAAAGGTGTTTTTTTTTCTTTTCAAAATTTAGAAATGTTTGAGCAAATGTATTCTTTGACAGGAATATATGATTTTTAAATTAAATAAAAAAAAAAGAGACTTTTGTTACTTTGTAAATAAGGCCCCTTATCTTACATTTGCCATTTAATGTGTTAAACCTTCTGCCTAATGAATATTCATGTACAAATTTATGACTTGATGAATATCAATTTACTGTGCTTTCAGACACATGAAACAATAATTTTCTTTACCATGCAGACTGTGTAGAATCTGAGCTACAATATTGTATGTGTAAACAGATGAGATCTCAATCAAACAGCTCCTAGAAGGAATTAAGAATGGGTCTGCTGTTTGCCAATGCCTCATTTCGAATCATATATGTGGTAAAGGCTTAAGCAAGATTCAGTAATGCTATTATCTTACTTCATAATGTCCTATTATTGCAGAAATAATTCTACTTCATTTGATGTTTGTTTAGTTCATAAAAAAGTAAATTTCTGTATAAATTGTAACATCTCTAGAATGGCCCAGCACAGAGTGAATTTCCTTTCATCATGACCACAGTTTTCCATTTTCAGGACTTGGTGTGTTTATCACAGACTTCAATATTTTTCCAAGTTTCTGAACTTCATACTGGCAAAAACATATAGAAATGAATTTAACCCTTTCCCTCATATAGACTCATTTTGACGCACTCAAAAGGACCACAAAAGCCTGCTCTGCAGAAAACCACAGTTAAACCTTACCAAATTTAATTATAAAGTCCTCATTTCCAGACCACTGAGGAGCAGCAAACAGCATAAAACCTGATCAGCCTGCGAGTTACTCGCAGGCTGATCTGGTTTTATGTTGTTCGCATAGGTCTTTTCATGGCTTCCTCTATGAGGGAAAGGGTTAAGGAAGTCCAGCATGATACATTATCCATTTTTCTAGTCACAATACTGGTGAAACTTGTCGTGAATCAAACCCTTTTTGATGATGTTTAACCTTGTGACTACACAGCTGCATCAAATCATGGTTCCATCACTTGTTTGTTTGGCAAGCAATCTCCCTTTCCGAATTTTCGGGGGTGCAAATATCCTGGAAATAAAAAAACATATACAGAATATATGTAAAAAAAATTCTTTTAATACATGTGAATCATTGATTCAACTCCACAAAAGCCAGATTATCTATATGGAAGCAATGAACCAGTTTTTTTTTTTAACTTTTAATCTATAAGTGTGACCTTGACCTTAGAGATATGGACCTGGGTCATGTGTTTGCACACAGTCTCAACAGGCTGTGTAATTGTACCAGGTTATTGGAAAAGTTCTTCAATGTAATGTCTATTATACACATTTTTAACATTTGAGCTATGAATCTGAGTCAAGCATCTGCACACTGTTTTATGACTGGTAAGAGTACTAAATTATTTTAACTTGACTTGACTATTTGAGTTTACCGTTGCTTCGACAGTATTTCAGTCATAAAGTGCCATCCTGCTAATTATAGGTGGAGGAAGACCCTGAATGCACCGAGGCATCCAGGTAGAACCACCGCAAGCCAGCTGGAAAGCTTCCTCACATGAAAATCCGAATGACCTTGCCGGGATTCAAACCCACGCGGTGAGGGGCTGAGTGAGTGTTACAGTCAGCAACTTTACACTTCGGCCATATATATGATAACATGATGGTCTAGACATTGAAAGTTGATGACTGCTTACACAGCTCAATCTTCACCAAAATAATTACATATATACTTGATTTTTCCATTAGAAAATAAATTTCAGCTACAGGTGTCTAAACTGGACTTGTTTGCCCCACTTGGAAATCATTTTTTAAAAGCTTATTGAAAAATCTTATCTGAAGAAGATATGTTGAAATATGTCTTTGTTTTTCAAATATATATTGATCAAAGTTGTTGTATATAAAGTAAACTTTATAAGTTGGTGCATACCAACTTCAGCAGAGAAGTCCGGTAGTGAACAAAGGGCAGTATCAATAATATACCAACAAACAGACCTTGAAAAAAATCCACTTGTCTGCTCATATTAACAAGTTAAAATACACTTAAGGCAAACAAAATTTGACAGAGCAGCATGTCTGTCTTGTCCATTCTGTGCTAAAATACTTTATAACCTTAATATATTCAGGTCAAACAACATTTAATGCTTTGACATTATCTGCAATACATTCTTAATGTAGTATGCTGATATTATAGATTTTTTTTTCAAGGTCAGACAAATTGTTCTCAGGTGGGATTCCTACCATCCATGTAGATTTATTTCAGAATTGGTGTTTAAATATGATACTTTTTATATACAATATATTTTTCATATTTTAAAGACTTTGAAATGGGTATCTTTAAAGACAAGATAAGAACAATACTCACATTGAGCTGAAACAGAAAAATGCTACTGTTGTTGTTAAAGCATAGGCTACTGCACACTTGAAATAAAATGTCCTGAAATGACAAAATAAAAATTGATTTATTCTTTATAGAATATCAGGTGATAATTTTTGTATAATCTGCAAGTATTGTATTCATAGAAACCTTGACAGACTTTTTTTAATTTTTTTTTAATTTTTATTATTTCAGGCCTTAAATTTACATATTCTTAAGAAGTAAATGGTATTTGAAAATAATACCACTATTATATGTGGTACCAGACATTTTAACAATTCAACATTGTTGTCAATGTAGACTTTTTTTTATAAGACCTGGCTTAATGATTGATTGAAAACCTTACTTTTCTTGATAGTATATTTAGTTAACATAATCTTACTTTCTGACATAGTAAACAGATTACATTTGGAAATACAATTTATTTTTTATTCTACATTTCTTTCACTTAACAGGTTTTTGTTTAATGAGTAATAATTTTGTACCCTGTACCCACAATTTTCTACCCGACAATTATGGGTAACCCTGAGGTACTCTTTTCAACTCAACTAATCTCAGACTTCTTGTCCTTAAAATAGACACACTTACTTCTATGCTGCTTTTCAATGTCATACTATGAGACCATTTTTGTAATGCTCCTTCATTTTGTTTTTCAATACATATTTCTCTTACGTTGTTAAAATTATATTTCATTTTACACTAATCCATCTTGATAGATTCTGTAAGGGGTAGAACCTTAACACCTGGGAAAGTCTTGAACTTTCTTGTTCTTTGCAACTACATTTAATGCTAACTGGTGAAATACTGTGAGTGATATCAGCGTTTGATATGCATTTCATTTCATCAACAGGATAAAGGATATCATCCATACTGTGAGTGATATAGGTGTGCCAGAATTACCTTTTTTACTTATACGGGAATTACTTCAGCCCTTTATGTATACATAATCATATACAATACAGAACCATTATCAAACTTCAGTCTAAGCCTAGACACTGCATTTTAATAAACTTCATAAAGATTCATTTTGACTCATTGGCAAACATAGCAGACACAAATCAGTCTGCTTCTGTAGGAGCTGTCTGATCAGGGTCTCCTGTGTTTGCTCATACAAAATTGTAGCTCAGTTTCTAAAAGTCTGTGTGGCAAAGAAACATCCATTATTTCATATACCATATCAAGTTCAGATAATTAATATTCATCAAGTCATAAATTTGTTCATGAATATTCATGAGGTAAAGGAAAGGACAGCATTGTAGTCATATAGCAACAATTAATGTGGTTAAGACCCATGTCCCTTTAGGCCTAGCTTAACATCACAACGAGCCTGCATTCTACCATCATACACTCATTTAATACCTCCAGGTATTTCTCAGGCCAAAATTAAAAATATATTTGCTTGTTATAGCATCAAAATGGCCCCTACTCAATTTTTTTTTTTTTGTCTATGTGTTTTTTTTTTTTTTTAATCTTTTTATGTCCATTCTGTATAAAAAAGTACTTTCATCTATATTTTTATCATTTAAAATTAGACAAGAGGGCCAAGATGGCCCTGTGTCACTCACCTGAGTAAGATGGCTATGTTAGGCATAATGAAAAAAAATCTAAAAGTGTTTTTCTAACATTTGACTAAGTGACCAACATATTGATCCTACCTGAATTTGCACTCAACTGAGAATTCATGCAGTCATCATTCATATTAAGTTTAATGAAGACTGGGACAAAAATGTAGGCCTCTAGAGTGTTCACAAGGTTTTTCTTAGATTTGACCTGGTGACCTAGTTTTTGACCTCATGTGACTCATTTTCAAACTCATCCAATATATCAATTAGACAAACATCCTGACCAAATCTATTGAAGATTGGGCTAAAACTGTGGCCTCTAGAGAGTTCACAAGGTTTTTCTATGATTTGACCAGGTGACCTAGTTTTTGACCCCACCTTACCCATTTTCGACCTCATCCAAGATATCATATAGACAAACACCCTGACCATTTTTCATGAAGATTGGGCTAAAACTGTGGCCTCTAGAGTGTTCGCAAGGTTTTTTTAAGATTTTCCCTGGTGACCTAGTTTTTGACCCAATGTGACCCAATTTCGAACTCATCCGAGATATCATGTAGACAAACATCCTGTCCAAGTTTCATGAAGATTGGGCCAAAATTGTGGCCTGTAGAGTGTTCACAAAGTTTTTCTAAGATTTTCACTGGTGACCTAGTTTTTGACCCCACCTTACCCATCTTCGAACTCATCCAGATATATTAGACAAACATTGACCAATTTATGAAGATTGGGCAAATTGGCCTTAGAGTTCAAGGTTTTTTTATGAAGATTGGGCCATAACTGTGGCCTCTAGAGTGTTCCAAGGTTTTTCTAAGATTTGACCTGGACCTAGTTTTTGACCCCATGACCCAATTTAACTCATCTGAGATATCATGTAGACAAACATCTGACCAATTTCATGAAGATTGGCAAATGTGGCCTGTAGAGTGTTCACAAGGTTTTTCTAAGATATGACCTGGTGACCTAGTTTTTGACCCCACATGACCCAATTTTGAACTCATCTGAGATATCATGTAGACATACATCCTGACCAAATTTCATGAAGATTCGGCCAAATTGTGGCCTGTAGAGTGTTCACAAGGTTTTTCTAAGATATGACCTGGTGACCTAGTTTTTGACCCCATGACCCAATTCGAACTCATCCGAGATATCATGTAGACAAATATCCTGACCAAATTTTATGAAGATTGGGCTAAAACTGTGGCCTCTAGAGTGTTCACAAGGTTTTTCTAGGATTTGACCTAGTGACCTAGTTTTTGACCCCACATGACCCAATATCGAACTCATCCGAGATATCATGTAGACAAATATCCTGGCCAAATTTTATGAAGATTGGGCCAAAACTGTGGCCTCTAGAGTGTTCACAAGCAATTGTTGACGACGGACGACGGACGACTGACGACGCACGACGGACAAAAGGCGATCACAAAAGCTCACCTGAGCACAAGTGCTCAGGTGAGCTAAAAAAAAATACCTACCTACCCACCCCTGGAATTCAGGGTCAGAGCACTACAAACAAACAATTTTTTAATAATGGCCTCAACCAATCAAGTAAGCAAATCAACCAACCCATTCATATCGTTATCAATGGATTCAAATAACCCTGGTCCTTTGTTTTCAGCCTGCTGACGAAAAAAATTATCCCATTCCATCTGTTTCTGATATTCCTGCTCATAATGATATTCATCTGTATTCCTCCTATAGAAATGATCCCAATCTTCATATCTATTGACTTCCACCGAGTTCTGATAGGCATTTAATGTCAAGTCATATTCCTCACGAGATGTTTCCTTGCTGAGGACCCGGTAAGCCTTGTTGATTTTTATAAAGTTCTCATGGCTGCTGGAACTGGATAGTTTGGAGTCTGGGTGGTGCTGTAATGATTAAATTATTATTTGAAATAACAAGAAGTATTCCTTGGAATACATGTGTCATCTGCTGAAAGAAGAATGATGCAAACAGGTCATAATGGCCTTAGGGTACCATAACTTTATTAAACAATTCAGTTTAACCTTGATTAAAATTCCAGATAAAAAGCTTAAAAATTTCTATACAGACTAAATAAGAACTTCTAGCTAACCATAAGCAGGTCATATTTCTTAGGGAAAATGACAGTCGAAGACCATGGGCAACTTAGTCAATTATTGCATAAATTTCTTCAAAACATAAGTTAGGCACTATCGACACTTAAAAAGAAATCTATATACCTAAGCCTATAGAGATGTCCATTATATACCTTATACATTTGTTTGTATCTTTTGACCTGGTATTAAGTTAACAGAAACAAAAAAAACTAGATGTCATTCGTTTAAACGAATGATAGGACTTTCTGCAACATCTGCTTTATATAGTATATATAGAAGATGACATAATAGATAATCTGTCCAAATTGCAACTTTCTATCTCCTCTATTTCTATATAAAATAGCACAAATAGAACACATTCTGTGAATTTTAATAAAAGTCCGCCCATATCTTGCACATGTAGTTTACATACAACATTTATACTATGTCATATGACATGAAAGAAAAATGAAACAGTGTTCAAATGTAAGTTTCTAACTTTCATCACACATAGAATTTCATCACTCCAGCTCAGTTGTAACCTTGTTTAATTTTAGCCTCATTAGGAAGAAGTATTGAATATTTGTATAGTGCTATATCCTTTCGACACCTGTAACGTAGTTAATCGTATTTAGCGATTTTGGCGTGTTTGGGCTTCCGTAGTTTTGCCATAAATTCCTGCAATTTCGAACTATGGTGATATTTTGAAAGGTAACATCCCAGCCTACAAACTGATGCAATATGAATATCGTTAGCATAACAATGCAGTTTTTAGATGGTCTAAAATGTGGGGCTGCGTGTGAATTTTTCAAGGCTTGCAAACTGCTCGCTAGCTACATAGTGTTGCAAATACGGATTTTTGTCTTGTGCCGTTGTACATGTATTAACTTCAATGCTTATTTTGGAAACAGTCAACATTCGACAAAAAACAACAACAACAACAAAAAAAAAAAATCAAGATATAGCCCATCAATTGCAATTTGATTTTTTTTTTTTTTTTTTTTAAGTCGTTGCGCAACTATTTTAGCTTGGTGACCCCTGCGCGTGACCTTTTCCATATTTTTATGATGCATGATTATGAAATATCTTATTCTCCATGTAACTTTCTTATATGTAGTCCAATTTCAATAAACTTGGTACCGTTAGAAAGCTCTTAAAACATGCTACATTTTACATGCATAATGTATAAACTTATCTTCAGTCGTTTCTGAGATATTGACTGTTAAACCTCAAGAAAACAGCATATTATCAGCAAAATTAGCTTCATTTCATTTAGTTTTTTTGCTTATAACTTTGTATTGCGTAAACCAATTTTAATAAACTAAATATCTTTGGAAACGTCAATTATTCAGCTATAATTCGTATTCATACATATATTTACAAAAATCGATATTTATTGAGATATGGCTACATATATGCAGTAGGGGTGAAATCAAAATTTCCTCACGTGCCTAATAACCCATAAACATTTCATCGTCCTAGGACTATTGCAACATATTAAAATAAGCGTTTAGTTAGGAAGAAGAAAAGAATAATAATAATAAACAAATGACGTCACGTGACGTCATATGACGTTTATTTTCACATAATTGTTAAGACACCCAGAGACCTACTAACTGACAAAATTTCAACTTTCTATCTCAAATAGGACAGTTTTTTATAAGCATTTAAATATTGACGTCATTGGTTCGAATCTTGGATCCGCCATATATGCTTGGACTTTTCGAATTTTGAAAAACGGACACCGGTATACACAATAAGAACGTAATATACACATCCTGTGAAAATCTTTGAAATCGAAATTACAGCATCTGAAGCATGCGGCATTAATTTTTCATTGCCCTTCATAAATTTCAAGATATAGAAATAATCTTGTTAGAATTAGAAATTCATTATCATATAATGACGTCACGTGACGTCATATGACATTTATTTTCACAAAATGTTTAAGACTCCCAGAGACCTATATACTGACCCAATATCATCTTTCTATCTCAAATAGGACCGATTTTATAAGAATTTGAAAATTTACGACCTTGGTTCGAATCTTGGAATCGCTATAGAACCTTGGACTTTTCGAATTTTGAAAAACGGACACCGGGATGCACAACTAGAACTTAATATACACATTCTGTGAAAATTTGATGAAAATCGGTTCATAAACAATGGCTGTAGACCGCGTACAAACTTTTGTTGCATATTTCCAGTGTGACGTCATATGACGTCATAGGCATATGAAAATCATAGAAATCAAAATTTCAGCGTTTGAAGCATGTGTCTTTAAATTTTCATTGCCTTTCGACAATTTCAACATATAGAAATATTCTTGTTAATATTAGAAATACATTATCATATAATGACGTCACGTGACGTCATATGAGAAATATTTTCACAAAATTTTTAAAACTTCTAGAGACCTATATACTGACTAAATATCAACTTTCTTTCTTAAATAGGACAGATTTTATAAGCATTTAAAAATTTCCGACCTTGGTTCGAATCTTGGATTCGCTATAGAACCATGGACTTTTCGAATTTTGAAAAACGGACACCGGGATGCACAACTAGAACTTAATATACACAATCTGTGAAAATTTGATGAAAATCGGTTCACAAACAATGGCTGTAGACCGCGTACAAACTTTTGTAGCATATTTCAAATGTGACGTCATATGACGTCATAGGCATATGAAAATCATAGAAATCAAAATTTCCTGACGTGGCTAATAAGTCATAAAAATTTCATCGTCCTAGGAGTATTGCAACATAGAAAAATAAGCGTTTAGTTAGGAAGAAAAAAAGAAAATAACCCGGTTTTGCTTTAGGCAGAAAGTCTAATAATAATAATAAACATAACAAACCCAAAAGGTCTTTCTGCTTGAGGCAGAAAGCCCTAATAAAAGTTTGAAGAAAGCCGTTATAACAAAGGCAATATGCTTATCGGTCCTGGTGTACACCATTGCATTCTAAAATGCACCTCATTCTCTCAAATACGCATCGCAATTCACCTTTCAACACGGGCACTCTTTCCTGCGTAGGAACGTCCGGATAGAGGGTAACCAACCCAATAACCGCCTTCTTCTCTTCCTTCAAATTGCCAGATTTTCATATACAAGCCCTTTCCGAAAAACATGAATATCTGCCATGTTTGTTGACGGAATCACTTGAAATTTTCAGGACATTTTGCACATTGTAGGCTACGGCATTCGTGCAAATTTCAACTTCAAACATCAACTTGCCGATTTTATATGAATTTTTTAATAATTTCTGCTTAAATATGCATGACGTTATAATCACGTGACCAAACAAGTATTCCTTGCAGTATACATCACTTCACTTTTCAGTGTGTTAATCCTGAAGAAATCATGATTTTTGACTCAAAGTTCATGAAACTACAGCGTTTCAATTTCGTTAAAAGTACACTTTTCGCCTTTCTGTCATAAGTCAACCAATTCAACCCCGATCTTCAAAAACTAAATATCACCTGAAAGGTCTTTCAAATCACTACAGATTTTATCCACAGTGTCTAGGTAGAATCTTGTTCGTTTTTGAGATACACCTTGCCGAATAAAAACACCATCAGCTCTCTAATCCTAAAATGAAATTTTCGGTCCAATGTTCGAATCTTATTTCAGCCACACAACTTCGGTCTTTCGGAATTTCGGTTAGCTGACAGGATATGCACACTTAACTTTCAAGATGTACCATCTGTGAAAATTTGAAGAAAATCCGACCATAAATGGCGGCTGTAGAGCGTGAACACCATTTTTAACTATTTTTAGCTCTGACGTCACATGACGTCATAGTGTGCTAAAGATGCTTTTGTTCAAAAGGGCATACTTTACTGTCATAACTCTGAAATTTTCGTTATTCTGAACAACTGGCATCATGTCAAAATCATTGCCCTAAAATGAAAATTAAGAAGTATGCTTATGACGTCACAAGACGTCATATGACGTCAAAACTCAAGATATATGTAGAAATTCTGCAGAACTGCAAACTGTGTAAGTTTCAACCTTCTATCTCATCCTGAAGCTCTTTAATCCTAAAATGAAATTTTTGGTCCTATGTTCGAATCTTTTTTCAGCCACAGAACTTCAGTCTTTTGGAAGTTTGGTTAGCTGACAGGATATGCACATCTGAGTTTCAAAATGTACCATCTGTGAAAATTTGAAGAAAATCTGACAATAAATGACGGCTGTAGAGTGCGAACACCATTTTTCATTATTTTTTGCTGTGACGTCATGTGACGTCATAGGGTGCTGAAGATGCTTTTGTTCAAAAGCACATACCTTGCTTTCATAACTCTGAAATTTTCATTATTCTGAACAACTGGCATCATGTCGAAATCATTGCCCTAAAATGAATATTAAGAAGTATGCTTATGACGTCACATGACGTCATATGACGTCACGACTCAAAATATTTGTAGAAATTCTGCAGAACTGCAAACTGTGTAAGTTTCAACTTTCTATCTCATCCTGCAGCTCTTTAATTCTAAAATGAAATTTTCGGTCCTATGTTCGAATCTTATTTCAGCCACAGAACTTCGGTCTTTCGGAATTTCGGTTAGCTGACAGGATATGCACACCTTTTATTCAAGATGTACCATCTGTGAAAATTTGAAGAAAATCCGACCATAAATGACGGCTGTAGAGCGCGAACACCATTTTTCACTATTTTTAGCTGTGACGTCATGTGACGTCATAGGGTGCTGAAGATGCTTTTGTTCAAAAGCGCATACTTTGCTTTCATAACTCTGAAATTTTCATTATTCTGAACAACTGGCATCATGTTGAAATCATTGCCCTAAAATGAAAATTAAGAAGTATGCTTATGACGTCACATGACGTCATATGACGTCACGACTCAAAATATTTGTAGAAATTCTGCAGAACTGCAAACTGTGTAAGTTTCAACTTTCTATCTCATCCTGAAGCTCTTTTATCCTAAAATGAAATTTTCGGTCCTATGTTCGAATCTTATTTCAGCCACAGAACTTCGGTCTTTCGGAATTTCGGTTAGCTGACAGGATATGCACACCTTTGATTCAATATGTACCATCTGTGAAAATTTGAAGAAAATCCGACCATAAATGACGGCTGTAGAGCGCGAACACCATTTTTCACTATTTTTAGCTGTGACGTCATGTGACGTCATAGGGTGCTGAAAATCATTGAAATCAAAATTTCCTCACGTGACTAATAAGCCATAA
>CM037791.1:49387868-49437868 GCA_021229015.1 Solen grandis | reverse complement strand
GTGGGGGTAAAATTTCTCTTTCCAGTCATTTCAATCGGGGAACAGCATCTTGGTGTCCCGGGGTCATTGGTCTGAGTCACGCGCTTGCAGTCGGCAAACTTTTCTCCCATATTAATTTTCATTCATTTTATAGTAATCATTACCAATTAAAATTGTGTGAAATGTCAAAAATGGACATTTATTGGTGTTGAGTCGGTGTTTAATTTTCCTGCCAGAGGATATCGGTTTTATAGATTGTTCATTGTTTGTAACGTGCCACCGACAATATATCAGTCATTTGGAGACTACTACTTGAGACAGATATAATGCTGCAATACTGAAATATCACGCCGGAGATATGTGACATGATATCATACCTAGTTATAATGTCCTGACACTGGACCAACCTGTCCAGGAATTACACGTAAATGCTGAGAGCCAAGCAAGGGAGCTATAGTAGTATCATTTTTACGACTTTGGTATGTCGTGGCCAGTGACCGAACCCACGAACTCCCGATTTCGAAAAGGCTGCTCTAACAACTCAGCTTACTGGGCCAGTCAGGTTTTATGATGTCCAGATAATAACATGTGGATGGAAAAAGTTCACAGAGACTAGCCAAAATCTACTGCAGGTGGAAGGCTTCCACAAATGAAAGTGCTACCCTGTTGGGACTCTAACCCACTATGCTGAATGGATATTAAATACTAATTCAGCAAATGTCACTGTAACCATGGCAAGATAATTTTCCTCTTAGATACAGTATAAAGTCTAGAATGATATGACAATTTCAAAAACAAATGAAATTTGATTTAATATGATCAATAAAAAATGCTAATATCACTGTTATTATTATATGTGTTGTTTCAGAAATCATTATTATGATCCTAGAAACATATTTCAATTATTTATGTAGATCTATTGATACTTAAGAAAGGAACAATTAACTAAAATTTTGAAAATACAAAATCAAGTACATTTATTCAAAAATCGCCGTTACACCGTAAAAAAGCCAGTCAAATAATGTAAGGTCAAGTAATATTTATTTACAAAGTCGGACAAAATAACAAATAACATAAGTTCTAGTGAGCTTCTTACACAGAACATGAGTATGGAGTAAAAGTCATTAAGAAAGTACAATAATTAAGATACAATAAACAAATAAGAGACGAGGAATTGTAAGCTATACAAGTGAAAACTATAAGGATACAAGCAACAATATGTAACCTAATCACTGTATTAAAGAGAGGAACATTGTATCACAAGACAAGAACCCATTTGATGTTGGATAAGATGACCGTAACAAACTCAGGCGCTCTAGCAAATACATTAGAATGAAACGTATTCATCATATATACATGCCATCAGTGTTTGAAATCTTGTCCAATGTATCGTGAAAATGTCGAAATATCAACGCAGGCGTAAGAATTGCAAAAATAAATGCCGTATAGAGTTAAAAGTCTGGCAGTTTTGGAAGAAGGCTCATTCTCGTCTTGAAAACTTGACGTGAATGAGATAAGTTTCATATTATCTTTTATATAAATTTCCGAACATTTTATGATCAGTTCTTCAACATTCAAAATATAACTGCACTGTTATTACAAGATCATACATCATATACTCTGTTTTGCAATGATGGTTAATTGTTGCTTATGTTTCGTCATTAAATGTACGTAATTTATTTTTATATGCTTTTTATATATCTCTTTTGTCAAACGACTAAATATGTGTCCATTGAATCCCCTTCTCAGTCGGTGCCATCGAAATTTTCTGTGATTAAATCAATTGCCACTGTCTGCAGATGTTTGTTTCTTGCAGCTTGCTTTTCAATATCTTTCCTACACATTTTCGTATTCAGTTCTTTGAACTTTCATATGCGAACCTAAATGTTCGTCAACAGATTGAGACTCCCTGGTGTCAAGTTCCATGTAAGTGATATTCTGCTGTGGACGTTCGGTAAGAGCTTCGTAGTGCAAATTGCCAGTTTCCATTCCTGTTATTACAGACAAAAAATAAATGATACTTAAAGGGACTTTTCATTCATATATTTTATAATAAGGGATCATTAGCACTTGTTTTGTAAGATAAACAGAACAGAACAGAACAAATATTTTATTTAGACGTGTACATAGTACATAGTCTTGTTCACATGATATGTACAATTACAATGTTCTGTCACGCAACAAAAGTATAAATTAGAAAGTAATATTGGCATTAGATAACAAGTACATTTCAAAAAGAAAGAAAGAAAGAAAGAAGGGAAAAAAGAAATAAATGATGTAAATGAATAAAAAAAAATGCAATGCAATGGAATACAATACTAATACAATATTAATACAATACTAATAAAAATGTTGCCTTACGTTCAGCTATAATTCAGCATGAACTGTTAACAATAACATTACTAAATGTTTTCGTATGTTGTATTATGGGCTGGGGGCCTTTATGTACAACAAATATATTAAAATGAAAATTGAAATAATAGTGATTTAAGAAATAGTTCAAATTACCTTGTGTTTCAGGGGTTTGGTTTGCACTGGGGTCTTGGATATTCTGCCTCTGTCTAATAAAAATAATCCTAATTTTTAAAACATCGGTATTTGTCTTAATTCATCGGTATTATTAGCAAATTTGTTCCTCTAAATTTTCATTGACATATTTGAAGTGTCGTTGATTTTTTTTATAACGGAGATGGGTAATTTAACTTAAGCTTCCAGTACTTGTTTGTAAGTACTGTGTGCTAAGCTATGGGCTATTATAAGTTATTTCCGAGGATTTTTTTCTTTTCTTTTTCTTTTGTGTGTGTGGGGGGGGGGGGGACAGGGTAATATTAATGAAGTACCTTTCCATTAATTGGCGAGTTCCTCTGTCAGTGACTTCTTTGATTAATGGCTTTTGGTCAGTTTATAACTTATCTTTAATTGATAAAATTAATATTCCGTTAAACTATTAGTTAATATTTCGAATAACATGTTTTTCTTGTTTTATATAGATTTTTTGTGACTTTTTTTGCTGATATGTTTAATGACATGCGTAATTAAAGTTTCTTAGTCAACACTTTGTTTACCTGCGTCTTTTCAATGTTATGGCCACCACGATGACAACGACAGCTGTTATGAAGACAGCCCCGGTAACTGCACCTGCCACGAGTCCCCCACTGATATTTTCAGAGTTGCCTGTGCATTAGAGGATTCATTCGTTATACCTGTCCTGCGCTTATATATATCTATATACTTGAATATAGTCGCATACTCGGATTACATGAAAAATATCATTATACATATGGGTAAGAAAAATGTTTGTGATAAAATTATGCATCTTTTGCTAAACACTTCTAAAGTTCCATGTAAAAAAAATGAATTTCTGTTATAATTTAACGAGTTTAGTTAAAAAATTTGTACATTCAAAATAAAATAATTAAGCATATTAATGGCAAAGTATGCTATTTACTATAATTTTATGTTTAATTTGCTATTTTACCACAAGGTGAAAAACAAAACTTTACCTGCACACACACTCTCAAAGCAATCATGAGCTTGCCAGCTGTTACCCTCACATGACTTTCCGACATTAGGTGGATCTTGAATGTCACATGACCTGTATCGAAACCTTGTTCCAGCCCCGCAAGATGTAGAACACTCACTGTATTCCGACCATTGAGCCCAAATCCCGTCAACTGCTATAATATGTGCAAAGTTTAGTGAATTTAACTGAAATAACTTTAAAACATGTGTTCCTGTTTTCTTAATTGAAAATAAAAGAAATAACACTTATTCAAATTATCAAAACTAAAAAAATAATTAATTAGCATTTATTCAAATTATTAAACGAAATTTGTCTACATACATTTTTTAAAGTTTTAAATGAATAGTTATAATAAACGTATAAATAACGCCCCATCACCTCTTCCCCTCCCGTCCCCGATCTTTTTAACACATATATCGTTGTCTAAGTAAGAAAGAGAATAGATTAAAATACTATATCGTTTCATATCACTAGTGTAGCATGTTTCTCGAATAGTTTATACTGACTGTCTAACAACAGCTACAATGCAATAGTAGCTAGAAAGCAATCATGAAGCTTGATCAAACTATATTCCTACTTTTAAGAATTCCTGGCAGTGCGATATTGCATTGAACATATATACACAGCTAATCTAAAAATGAGTATTACAACAAATGATTAGTAGTAACAATCAAGAAGAGTGATTGAGACGTAATCGAATATCCATATTCAGATTTAATCATCAGAGTATTCATATGTGATGAAGCTGTCTTATCATTTGCTTCTTTGAGTTCGAAATTATTTCAAATTAATATATTTTTACGGAATATTAAGTATGTAGTTCAACAACTTACATTGAAAGATAACTAAAATACACTCATACCTATACAGATTTTCTCGAAACACGGTTCAGAATGACTGTCATTACCACGACAGCTCATCCCGCTATCAGATGGCTTTGGGTTATCGCATGTCCTGTGTCTGTACCTTGTACCATAACCACACGTTGTGGAACACTCACTATATCCTGACCATTCGCTCCAATGCCCGTCAACTAAACCCCAAGGAAAAAAATCAAAAAAATCTAGTCTGATAAACATAAGCGTTTACTTTTATTTATATTTTGTAGCCTGAATATGTCCCTTGAGTTATGCAACGGTCACTGCAACGCTACTTCCATCCATAGCCTCTATTCAACATAAAGAAAGGGTTACGGCTATTTAAGGATGTACGTATTACACGTAACTCATAAAAGGTTATTACACCATATCACACGATACAAAATACTTGTCTGTATATGCCGAAGTTATAGCAATTGAAATATTTATAAGGGGGATACGATCATAATGATTTTGTTCATTGCCCATTTCTTTAGCTATAATATCTGTTCAGAATAATACATATAGAGAATAACTGTTTGTTTTGGATAAGATCAATTAATAATTTCACTGAGTGAACATACAAAAGTGATATTTTTACGAGTGGCGAAGCCACGAGTGAAAATGCATCTTTTTATGTTCACGAATAATATAATAATCGATCTTTCACTGAAACATAACATTTTTCTTTTTATTTAATGCTTTAAAGGCCAATAAGCTGTGTTATTCACAAAAGACGTCGAAATTAGCTGGATTACCTTGCGGGTGTGACGTTTATTTATGACTTTATTTTTGCGTAAAACCCAGCACAAATGACGCTCCGATCAGTTTATAACGTAGGGTGCGTTTCAAGTTCCAGAGTGGAAATTATGAAAATGATAATATTCACTGTTTCAAACAGTAAAATAACCATTTTTAAATCACTGATATTTCCCTATAATCCACCGAAAAGCATTAAAAAATGTATTTTTGAAACTATGGAAATACTCTAATTTTCAATATCAAATAATTTCTAATATTGCACGAAATGGAATTGAAGGAGTGAAGGAAATCAGTGCTTGATTTTAAGTTCCAAACCTGCTTTATTAATCGTTATATTCATTGTGCTGAACAATTGCAAACAGTTTAGCGGAAATGTGAAAACCAATATGTATATAGAAATAACTGATATATGTTATTCAGGTTAAGTACAGTAAATTGTCAATTATCCAAACATGTGTATATTTTGAGTTACATATCAGTCCCGGACAAGGAAAATAATAAATTTAAAAGAATGTTCGGTTCTTTGAGCCATGTGATTCACATTCGTCCACCCCAGTTTTTGCAACTTTACTGCATTCTGATGACATCCATATATAACCAAGAACTTATAACAGTTACAAATTTTGTGTGGAAAAAGTACTGTCAAATACTTCTAAAAACAAACATTTGCATAACTTGTATAATGATAGACCGACCTTTTGTTGCCTTTTCTATTCATTTTTATGTACCTCGCTTAAATGTGCACACAATTACAGGCCCGGATCCAGCGGGGAGGGGGGGGGGGGTGGTGCGAGTGGGCCTTGCCTTATCCACCCCCCCCCCCCCATCCCCCAGCTTCCCTGGTCATACATTTTTCTAGGCTATAAAATCCTTTGATTACATCATGGTTGTGTTGTCTAGAGGAAATCCCCATCGTGGACCCTCATACTGAACCACCCGCATAACCTGACCAGCCAGACTCCTATTGTCTTATGGACCCCTGCTGTTAATTTTTAGGTTATCCGAATCGGCAGTCGTAGATGGTTGTGTGATAAGCATGTGTTTAGTGTACTGCGTAAGCAAATTCAATCGCACGTTCACTGTTTGAGAGACATTTACATGTCGTCTGCCGAGCGATCTAACAATTGGGAAAAATAGGCAATTGCCAAATTGCTGTAGCAAAATAATCTTAGTATTCTGCAGAGTAGATGCTTACCTATCGCTAACCATGCAAATTAAACTTAATCAAAAATAGGTAGTGTTTCTAAATGTCATCAGCTTTACTATTTTTACATAACTTTTTAAGTATTATATTTTCTTATGAAACTAACACTTCTAAATACATTTTCTGAAAGGAATAAATACAAACAGTAGGCCGATACATCATTATGTTCACTTTTTTTTAATATTTACAAATATAATATTCTACATGTATGTGTATTCATTGTCTCTTAATATAGACATCCTGGTGTATTTAAAATTTATATAAAAATGAATAAGAAATGAAAGAATTTGAAATTTTTAATCTGCCATATTTTGGGACAATCCATATTTTGGGACAATGTAGACGTAGATTATGAATGATCACTAATTCAAATCAAATCCAGGTAATCAGTCACTGAACAATGTTACTGATAAGTCGAAGAATACGAAATATTAATGCACAGAAAACACTATTTATGTGCGAAATAAAACGGATATTAAAGTTTTTATTTTAAATATCAACAGCTTTTATTACTGAATACATTTTGTTTTGTCACTGATTTAACAATTAGAAAATCGACACGCAGAAGGGGCCCAAACCTTCTGCGACCGTTCGACCCTAAAACGTGTGACTAATTTTTATTTTTATCTTGAAAGTCTGTGTGTGAAGGCTGCTTCCAGATCGACAAGTAGACAGTCACGATTACCAAGATGGAACCTAATACAGCATAAACCCGGTATTCCCTTCCACATATTTGACAAAATCTATTTAAAGTGATTTTTAAACAAAACTGTCTTTTACAATGTTGAGTCTAAAACTGATGATTATTCAAAGCATTCATTAATTGATAGTGTACACAAGTCACTTTTGTGTGTGTGGGGGGGGGGGGGTCGAAAAACACTAATTAATAATTTTGTGCCAGTTTGTGGTTGAAAATGCTCGAGAAACCTTTTTTACCCTATCAACCAATACCGGAGTATATGCCCTTTCAGTAATATCAGTGTCCTAGTCTCTCTCTCTCTCTCTCTCTCTCCCCCCCCCCCTGTAGTCAAATACCATTGCAAAGTAGTTATTCAATAACATGGCTTTGCGAAAGTAAAATATAAAATTATATCGCTCAAGGCTCAGTCCCACTTGACTTTATTTTTGCCTCGCGGATGTACTTCCGATGGAAATTGATGAGGCGTCGGGAACAGGTTCCCCTGTGTCCCGCGGAAGCTTCGAAAGCGTCGCATGCCATGTGGAGTCATCGGGGGGGGGGGGGGGGGGGGCTCGGGAGAACTTCATTGCTTACATTGAAAATTTTCCTTATATGTTCTCGAAGTTTTATCGGAGAAAACAGGCCGGGGAAATATACGTATATCTTCCCGGAAGTTCCGCGAAATATTTTTTCCTCCGAGAAATCCCCTAGGCTTCGATGATGTCTCAAAGGTTCGGCGATCTTTCTGTAACACATTCCAGATCTTGTGATAGAATCTCACAATATTCGCAAAAAATTCGGCAAGCTCATTTTTTTTTTTTTTTTAATTTTGGTCACCCTTAGACTGAGGCGATAAAAAAATCTATGGGACATTGCATGGGGCATCCTCATAAACCTCCGAAAGTCTACCCTTGATTTTGTCCCTTAATGCCATCACCAAAACCTCATAATCGCCATAATCTTCCCCGAGGCACCTAGGATGGTTCGATACAATGATACATCCCCTAATCTCCGGAGATATTCCCCCGATGATGTTTCATATTCGGTGAAGCTCCGGGGCACCTTCCCCGATCATCGGAGAAATTTCCCGGGTATCGAGAGCCATCCCCGATAATATAAGGTCATTGTATCATAGCCGAAACATCAGTGAACGTATCAACGGACCAATCCCGAAGCTTCTCATGGGACTACTCCTTCTTTTTGGCTCAAACATTTGATGCCATCGGGAGAAATTCCACAACGCCGATGATTTTTCTCCAGTGGGACCTAGGCATAAGATCCATGGTCTTCAAGTTTTAAAAAAAAATCATTTTTATCCCCCAGATACCCTTCAGAATACATTTCCGTCATACTAAAAAAAAATTTCGGGGGAGCATGCCCTCGGAACCCCCTAGCACTCACATCACATTCAGATTTTGCCCCCCTTGCCCCAGCGGAAAAAATCTGGACCCGGGCCTACACTTATTAAAAGAATGTATTCTACAGAATGTTAAAAGATAAACAGCATATCAGACCACTTACTAACATTTAATTAATGACCATTTGCAGTAGTTTGACTTTCGTCGTAAGCCGCAATCTCATTAAGCGGAACCTCAAAAACGGTTATCATTACTGACGCAGTCGATCTAACGGTATCAAACCGCATTTAGTAACGTGTCCATTCAATGCGCTTCTGCGCTAACGAATACAAATGGAATATGTTACGTAGATGTTTTAATATTGACCATTAACGCTATAAATGTTTAATATTTTGTTTGCTTGCATATTTGTGCTGGAAATATCCATTATAAGCATGAAAAAAATCCGTGCCATTTATATATTATTATTTTTATTAAATATTTTTCAAAACGTGTCCCAAAATTTAGGTACACGTTGATTTTTTTTTCCCACATGGCCAAGTGATATCGTTAATTTTAATTTTTTAATTTTATAAACATCATACACACACATACCTATTAATCCATTTATATACGATTCTTTAAGAAGAAAAAAAATGATTTGTTTTTAAAAGTTTAAATTTTATTTATCAAGCATCAGTTACAATGTTTAACACATGAAATTTTATATTTACGTTTTCTTCTGATCAGTTGGAATTGTGTTTTTTTCCCGTGACTTATAAACCAAACAAGAATTGCTATTATAATATCATGTATGTATACATTATTGAGACGTATTAAAAACAAGCACAAATACAGTCTCAGAACTCTTATTTATTGCTGTTAATTGGACCACCGTGTCGTTTGTTATCATCTGCTTATTGTCCTTGGTTGCCAATTAATGACACAGGTACGCGGAAATACAGTACACACCCCTCCCACCCGACCTGCTCCCTGAGGCGCGATGTCACGGGTGGGGGAGAGCAAAGAGAGGTGGGGATTGAAGATAAACAATTGTATCTGTCTGGTATATTTCTTATACAAGCGTAAATAAACGAACGATCTTTCACCTACTTAAGTAAGTATCACAACAATATGAATTTTATGTACCGGCTTCTAAAAAGAAAAACGAAATTTGCGTAATGGTATTAGAGGAAAACGCATTGGATAAGCGGTAATTATGGAATAAAATTTTCTCTCAAAAGTTAGAGACAGTATAAATTTATAAAATTAAACGTGTCTCAAACTTTAGAGGCACAAAAAATAATTATTTTCTCAAACATCAAGGGTGTCCCAAAACTTAGAGTGTTCCAAAACGGTACTACTTCGGTAGAAAAAAGTATTTATTCGCATTAGGCACACTAATGATTGTCTTTTATACAAATTATTTTAAAGCATTTTGCATGATAATGAGCTTTAGCCTCCCCCCCCCCCGAAGCATTTGAAGCTTTGAAATGGGCAGATAAACTGACTAATATCATATCTTAAATTGTCAAATTTCTACACGTTATCAACAACATGTTCATTAACCCCGAAATAAGGTCATGGTCACTTGTAAATGGAAGCAATGTCATGACCCAAACTCCGGATCTTTATGAAACAAATCAAAGTGCTAAAGGCATTGAGAGACTGCCGGCGAGTTTATCAAAACCGATTTGCGCTGTTATCATATCTGCAATTGTATCGATGACGTAAATAAATCCAATAGGTTCATTTCAATATAGAATGTCAGTCTCACTTATCTTTTAGTTTTATCTTATTTGTGTGTGTGTGAGTTTTTCAAATAACCCTGCCGGCAGTCTCTCAAAAAGATGATTATCATAAACCTCATCAGCAGAAGTTATATGTAAATATATGTAGACATTATCAAGGTTTTGTATTTATTTATTTATTTTTTGACATCGGCTGCTCTTAATACTTGTAATTAATTTGTACGAATCGGATAAATCAAGTACCTGCAAATCAGTCGCACTGTACATATATTAGAGGTTATATTGAAAGCAAAACGTGCAAAAAGTGGCCTGTAAGGGTTTTCTAACATGCAGTCATTTATCTCACCTTACCAACACAAAGGTTTATGTTGAAACCTTGGCTCTCTTTATTTATCATCATTTTTTTTTCTTTTCTTGTTCATCTTCCTTTTTTTAACCACAAAGTTTTTATTTCTATTTTTATACTATAAAATGTATATGAATTTACTTATATTCATATAAAATTGCATAGTACAGACTCGATCCTGCAAAGACACATACATACAGAGTATCTTGATCTTACTCGCTTATCGTCGAGTACCTAACTGGACATCAACTGAATACCAAACACCATTTAAACTAGTAATAACTCATTGTGCATTATAATGATCACCAGGTTTATTCTTGAAAGAAAGTATTAAGTTTGTGGATGGTGAATTTACCAAAGGGAAATTTAACTTATATAATTAATGTTTATATATAAATATATGCAATAAGAATAAATAGTTATAGGCCTGTAGACCGAATTCCCGTGTACATTTCACTCAGGAATAACGCGTATGCGCTGCAGATTCCGTTCCTTTTGATCGATTTAAACATGTTAAGTGGGTAACGACAGTCGTCGTGATAAATATGTACAGTACAGTAGACAATTACGACAATATCCTATTCTAACACCGGTTCATATTTGCGATTGGTAACAGTACTGACAACTTTGCAGTCGAAATATAACACACAATCCTTTTTCGATCTTGACTTTCCATCATATAGCGTTTTTATTTAAACGAAAACTGCTATATTTGCATTACCGGTGATAGTGTAAAATTTACTCGTGTGTCATAATAGAAAATGTCGCGATCGTCTTAAACATTTCAAGATAACAATTTTGAATAAAGTTATTCATACCTGCACAGATATTCTCGAGACACGATTCAGATTGGCTAGGATTACCACGACAGTTCATCCCACCATCAGATGGCTTTGGGTCATCGCATGTCCTTTGTCTGTACCTTGTCCCATAACCACACGTTGTGGAACATTCACTATATCCTGACCATTCACTCCAATGCCCGTCAACTAAAACCATGGATAAAAACATACATGTAAAAAACAAATTCCTCGATATCAAATAAATTTAGTGTGGAGTTAATAAAATCTGTTAAACATTGTCAAAATTCATCATCCGGGCACTTTGAGATCACTGGTGTCTAACGTCAGTGCGTACTTACGCAAAATGTTTCATAAGAAAAAACAAAACAATTTTAATAGAAAATTAAGGTAAATTAGTTTATGTTTTTATCCATTTTTCATTATTCATTTTGTTCTTATTTTTTGTATATGTTTTATTTATTATCATTATCTTTTTTTTTTTTTTTTTTGGTTTCCGAAAATAATAAAATGTGCATAATAGTCAACTTAATTCATTTCCACAAAAATGTGGTTTTGCAACGCAGCAGTTCAAGATGAAATTTCACCTACAGAAACAAAATCTTTTTTTTTTTCAAGTTTATTATATTTATATATGGTGAAACACCAAATTTCATGATACAAAATGAATTTAGGGTTAACTTAGTATCAATCTATAATTAGATATCCTTACATATTGCTGTAACAGGCCTTCATTTTGATAAGAATGTACAAACCAACAGTATTTGTTTAAACTTTTTTTTGTTTTTCTAATGCACACTGTTTTCTTATTTCTTCAATGAAAACTATTTAATTACTTATCTATAACTTATAAACTTAAAGACAATAGTTAACCAGATTTATTCTAGGAAAATAAAAAACGTTTTAAGCTTGTCAATTGGGAATTTTCTAAGAGGGAAATTTATCTTATATAATTAATGTTAATAAAAAAATAAATAATATGAATAAATATTTATAGGCCTGTTGACCTACTTTCCGAAATCCCGTGTACATTTCACTCGGGAATAACGGGTATGCGCTGCAGATTCTGTTTCACTTAAACGTCTTTATTTTTTTCTTTTAAGTGCCTAACGACAGTCGTCGTGATAATTATGCACAGAAGTCGATTACGGCAATATCTATCCTAACACCGGTTCATATTTTCGGTTGTTAACAGTACTGACAACATTGCAGTCGAAATATAACAAACAATTAATCCTTTTCCGATCTTGACTTTTCCATCATATAGCGTTTTTATTTAAACGAAAACTACTATATTTGCATTACCGGTGATAGTGTAAAATTTACTCGTGTGTAATAATAGAAAAATGTCGCGATCGTCTTAAACATTGCAAGATAAGAACTTTGAATAAAGTTATTCATACCTGCACAGACTTTCTCGAAACACGATTCAGATTGGCTAGGATTACCACGACAGTTCATCCCGCCATCAGATGGCTTTGGGTTATCGCATGTCCTGTGTCTGTACCTTGTCCCGTTACCACACGTTGTGGAACATTCACTATATCCTGACCACTCACTCCAATGCCCATCGACTTTAATCATGGATAAAAACATACAAATAAAAAACAAATTGCTCGATATCAAATAAATTTAGTGTGGAGTTAATAAAATCAGTTAAACATTGTCAAAATTCATCATCCGGGCACTTTAAGATCACTGGTGTCTAACGTCAGTGCGTACTTCCGCAAAATGTTTCATAAGAAAAAAAAAAAACTAAAAAAATGTAACAGAATATTAAAGTAAATTAGTATACGTTTTTATTTATTTATTCATGTTTTATTATTTTCATTTTATCTATGTATTTTATTACTGTTTTATTATTATTATTATTATTATTTGGTAATATCTCTCTACCGAATACACAATGAAAATACGATTTAACAATGTAAAAAACAATGTGTTTTAAATACAAAATGAAGAAGCCGATAAAACCAACCCAATAAGACAACTATATTTTATGTACAAATATGGCATTATTTTGTCAAAATGCGGCAGAGAATAAAGTGTATAAAATTTAAATGTATTTAAGATTATATTTTTAATACCTGGAATAGTTTATTTTACGTCTATTATGAAAAACGTTATTACACATTATACTAAACCGCCTTAACGGTCCCTGGGTTGGACCAGTACTTTGCAAATGGGAAGGTCATGGAAATATATTGAAAATAACACCTAGACCCTTTAAAATTGAGCATTTCCGGTTGTTCTTATTACATTTAAAACATTGTTGTGGACTCTGTAAATAGTATCCATCCTCACACGTGTAGCAGTTGTTCTGACTCTGGCATGTTTTACAGTGGCTGACATCACACGCCTCACATTGACCATTTTGTAAGAAATATCCATCCTCACATGTAGTACACCCGTCACTGTCACAATCTCTACAGTTTGGTACCCTACATCTGCAAGAATACGCCATGGTGTCTGTATCACTGTGTTGGTCATATCCAGTCTTACATCCCCATACACACCTACCATAATTGTGTACACAATTTCGGTCACAATTTGGAGAGTTGCAATTGTTACAGTTCTTATCACACTCAAAACATTGTCCGTTGACCCAGAAATAGCCTTTGGCACAACGAACACACCACGGCTTACCACTAATCTCTTCACATTCCCTGTTTTTGCAGTTTTTTAGACAGTTCACAGACTCGCCACCTACAATAAATCATCATCATCATCATCACCGTTGTCATCATCAGAAGTAGCATTGTCAGCACTTGTATGATAGCGACAACAAAATAGAACATCTACACTGACAGATTATTACCCCTCTAGCCTCAGATGACAAGGAACTTACTTTTGTTCGTATATGCGCTTTTAGGAATGTACATTGTTTACTGTATTACCTATTATCGACATCATAGTTAATGTTAAAAAATAAATAAAAACACTACCATCTTCATCCTCCTCCTCCTCCTCATTATCATCATCATCATTATCATCAAAACGACTGTATTATATCATACTTACGATTTACTATTATCACAATTACGGCAACAAACAGGGTGAAACGGACGTACCTCTGTGCAGATAACAACATACTTATCTGAAAGTATTGGAAAGTAATTGTTTATTTTAATTTATGATTACTGTTTAACCATTAATAAAAACTTGAAATAAAAAGAAACATAAAGCAACTGAAATTACATCTATTCGTATCATCAAACTGTTCTTGAATGTCTACATTTATCCTGCAGCAGATATGTTATGGACAAAACAAGGATAAACTGTTTCAAGAGTAATTTCAAGTCTACTACACACGACAGTATCACATCATAAATATACATGACGTTACCATTTTGTGGCACCATTTATTTACTAAAATAAATGTCAATGTTTTGTCACGAGACTACTTTTCTTTGTCTACTCAATGAGTTTAAAATTATTTTCCACTAATTAGTTATACTCGATATCAATATCCTTTACTACTGATAACGACATATCAGCAGACGACTTTACAACACAATTTTAAACCGACAACCGTTTTGGATAAATACGATGTTAAATACGTTAGGCATCCTTAATTTTTTTTCTTTTCTTTTTTTCCATTCAATACAACAACAGCAACAACAACAACAGTTGAAAACAGATTATTTTAACTGTTTCATCTTTTCATAAATACGTACTTTTGAGAGGGGGCCGCCGTGACCGAGCGGTTACAGTCGTGGACTACAAATCTCTCAGACCCTCACCGCTGTGAGTTCGAATCCCGGTAGGGACTTCGGATTTTTCATGTAAGGAAGTCTTCCAGCTGGTTTGTGGTATGTCGGTGGTTCTACCCGGGTACCTCTGTGTAATCGGGGTCTTCCTCCACCTGTAATTAGCTGGACGTCGCTATATGATTGAAATACTATCGCAGCGACGGTAAATAACAACAACAACAACTTTTAAGAGACCTACTTCTCCCGGACAAGACTAATCACGATTAATTACGAATTACGTACAAAGTAAAAGTAAATTAACTATGAGCACTTTTCCCTGGAGAGCGCAATATTTGAAATGCAAAAATACAAGAATAATGACGTCATCATTGATGATGATGTTTTTTTGTTTTTTTTGTTGTTGTTGTTTTTTGACGTTCAGGTAATAGGAAAACATTAACAAATCTTGCAAAATATATTACAAAAGCAACACTAATAAGAAACGAATTTTTGAATCTGTAATGTGAAAATATGTAATTCATTGTTTTGTTAATTATCGATTCTGTGTTGACTATGCAGAAATGATAATATTGGGAGATTAATAGGGAGACTGGTACAATGTAAAATTTAGCTATCCATTATCAATATGTGTAAATAATGTAAACTGTTATGTGAAATGGCAAGTTGTGTATGAAAGGGGGTGTTGTATGAAAGATAGATACTGTTATGAGTGGCTACTATGACAAGTTCTTTAACTTCTGTGTGTGCTGTGGTATTACATTGTGTATTATAATTACAACTAGCAGTCGTAGAAGCTATACGATTATTATCATTTATGCATTTTATTGGTCATTTCCTTATTTTCTCTAAATTTCGTTTCGTTAGGGATATAAGAGGGAGAGAAATATAAGGCAATTCTTAATATACCTTATCCTACAATCTTTCTAGTGTATCTATAATGATATTAAGGGACAGGGATCTTTTGTATTTCGTAAACAAAAGCAGTATATTGTAGCTTTTTACTGACAACTTAATACATTGGGTGTATGCATTTATATATGTATAAGTTAGTACCATAGGCATTACGATGATGATAAAAGATTTACATATACACGATTAAAAATCATTAAAAATGTATGCATAATAGAGATAGCAGTGAGGATCCATTCTCCGCATTATCCTATCATTAATATTAAATATTAAATTATAAGCAAGGTATTAAGTTTGATCACTAGATACAATTTACGACAAAAACTGAAAACGAAATGATTATCATGTTAATAATAGAGATATCAGTGATGATCCATTCTCCACATTACTAAAATATAATATTCATAAACAAGGTATCAACAATTTACGAGAAACTAATGATGAAGGTAAAAGTGGTATGATGTAGTAGATGAGAGAGTGAGTCGGAGAGAGAGTGTTGTTTTGTTTCACGTGTGTAATTTGTGTAGTATATTTATTATGTATTGACGATGTACATGATTGTATAAGTCAAAGAATTAAATAAATAAAGATCTTCTGAACAACATTGCTTTAGGTGTGTCACTAAAAATGTGAAAAACATTGCTTTATGTGTGTATCTGATATATTTTATACAACAATGCTTAATGTGTGTCACTGTTAAAGTGTTAACAACATTGCTTAATGTGTGTCAACATAACATTGTGAACAACATTGCTTTATGTTTGTCACTTACTTTATGTGTCACAATTATACTGATAACAGCATTGATTTATATGTGTCACTTTGATATTGTGTACAGTATTGCTTTGACTTGTCACTATATCTATTGTGAATCCTAGTAATTCATCTTTGATCAATAATCAGGATTTTGATTTTTTTATGAAATTGAATCCGGCATAGAAAAAATGTTAATCCCTTGGTAAAATACTCGTATTAATTACAGGCGATATGAATGAAAGATCATCGACATTATGTGATATTCTAGATTTTGACAGGTATTTGTTTTGCCAAAATGACAGGTCTGACCTAGATTCTAACATTATACCCCGAACCAATACTGATCACGTGACAGATGCGCACGGGCAACGGTTGATTGAGATGTGTAAAACTACCGGTCTGTGTATAGGTAACGGTCGTCTGCATAACGATATACATGGAGATTATACATTTCATTCTAGGAGTGGATCAAGCACAGTTGATTATTTATTGTTAAGTAATGAAAACTTTAATCATATATCACACTTTCAAATAAATGACATTACTGAGTTTTCAGACCACTGTGGATTATCTTTCTCTATCGAAAGAAAATCACACACTACAGACGATTTACCTTCCGATTTTTATACAAAGACTACATACATTAAATGGAATGACTCAAAATTAGACAATTATAAAAATAGATTAAATAATGATGATGAAAGTTTATCAGAATTATTAACAGAAGTAAACATGACAAACACTAACATTGATGAATTTAGTTTCAAGGTTTACTGCGATTTTGAAAAAATCTGCAACTGATATATTTGACCAATCTTGAACTAGGAAAAATGTGAAAAGTAAACCTAAAGAGAAATGGTTTAATGCTGAATTGATGATTTGGCTGCTGAAATATATAAACATTCTTTTGAGAAAACATCAAATTTTATTCTTTGTTTATTTAACATAATATTTTCAAAAAATGAATGTCCGAAGTCATGGGGAGAATGAATTATTTCACCTATCTTTAAGGGGGGTATTTGTAATGAAGCAAAATATTACAGAGGTGTAACTCTTATAAATGTCTTAGCAAAAATATATTTACAAGTTTTAATGAATAGGCTTACAAAATGGTCAGTTCAGAACAAAATAATGTTAGATAATCCGTTTGGCTTCCAGAAAGGAAAGTCAACTACTGACTGCATATTTTATTACATTCTATCATTGCTAAAGCCTTACATTTAAAACAAAAGTTGTATTGCGCATTCATAGATTTTAAAAAATGTTTTGATCGTATAAACAGATCTTACCTGTGGCAAAAACTACTAAATTATAAAATCAGTTAAAAATTTGTAAATGCGGTTAAGTCTATGTATCGAATAGTAAAACAGTGTGTCCGTTTTAATGGTAAAACATCTGTTTTTTTTATTCATATATTGGCTTAAAGCAAGGGGATCCTAGTTCAAGTTTGTGTTTCTCCTTTTTGTAAATGACATCATAGACAATATTAACACTGAAATAGACAATTTATTTACCATTAATGAAATAAAGATTTTTATTCTTCTTTTTGCCGATGACGCTGTATTATTTGCACATTCACCAGAAGCATTGCAATCTATGTGGAACGATCTAGAAAATTATTGTAATTCATGGGGCTTATCCATTAACACTAATAAAACAAAAGTAATGATATTCGAACGTGGACGTGGTACTGAATGTCAGCTGATACTTACTGTTAGAAGTTGTAAACTCTTTTAAATACCTTGGTGCACACTTATTTAAAAATGGGTCTTGGTACAGAACACAAATTCGAGTTGCAAAGCATTCTGAAGATGCGTTTCATAATCTCTTTGTCGTTTTTCATCCGCTAGAGCTAATAACCGTAGATAAAACCAGACTATTCGATAGTCTAGTTGGTTCTATACTAAAATATAATGCAGCTATATGGGGATATCACGATGCTAAATCTGTAGAATTAAATCATTGCAAATTTTAACGAAAGGTCTTATGTGTAAAATAATCAACGAACTTATCCGGGTTATAAGGGGAACTTAGGCGACACCCAATGAAAATATCTAGGGAATTAATCATTATTAAATATTGGCTTAAAATATTAGAGTCAAATAACTCTTTGATATCAAATATTTACAAAATGTTAGTAGATGTTGCTAATAATGGTAGACTATACAGTGGTTTAAATTGGGCTTATCATATTAAAAAATGTTAGAAAATATAGGATTTGGGAATGTATGGATAACACAAAACGTAAATAAGTCATTCTATTATACCATTAAACAAAGAATATTATGAAGTGACATAAATAACTCAAGAAGACTTTCTTCTTACTGTCTACATAAAAATGAATATAATACGGAAAATTACTTAAAATACAATATTTATACTAAATATCAGATAACGATGGCTAAATTTAGATTATATTCAAATATTTTGATGATAGAAACTGGTAGATATAATAACATTGAAACACAACAACGCATCTGTCAACAATGTAATATGAGAATAGTTGAAGATCAATACCACTTTTTACTTGCTTGTCCTGCGTATAGAAATCTAAGAAAAAGTTGTTCAAACCTTATATCTTTATATCTTTAATGTCTTCCGATTCATATAAAACAATTTTCAATTTATCTAAATATATATTTTTTGCATTTAAAAGAAGAAATAATAAATATATTTGTTCCAATTTTTGTAACAGCTCAATTGATATTGTAACCCTAGCATTGTAATGCTATTTGTTCTTCTATGGAAAATTTTTTCCTTAATTTTTTGTATGGCTACATATATTGTAAATATTTAATGCAAATAAACAATATGTTGTGTTATATTATGAATAGTATTGTTTTTTTTATATATGACTCTAATAGTGTAAAAACATCGTTATATGAGTGACTGTAATACTGTTAACAACAAAGCTTTATGTATGTCACTTTACTATTGTGAACAACAACACTTTATGTATGTCACTTTACTATTGTGAACAACAACACTTTATGTATGTCACTTTACTATTGTGAACAACAACACTTTATGTATGTCACTTTACTATTGTGAACAACAAAGCTTTATGTATGTCACTATACTACTGTGAACAACATTGCTTTATGTATGTCACTTTACTACTGTGAAAAACAAAACTTTATGTATGTCACTTTACTATTGTGAACAACATTTTTTATGTATGTCACTTTACAATTGTGAACAACAAAGCTTTATGTATGTCACTTTACTATTGTGAACAACAAAACTTTATGTATGTCACTTAACTATTGTGAACAACAAAGCTTTATGTATATCACTTTAATATTGTGAGCAACAAAGCTTTATGTGTGTCACTTTACTATTGTGAACAACAAAACTTTATATATGTCACTTTACTTATGCAAACAACAAAGCTTTATGTATGTCACATTACTACTGTGAACAACATTGCTTTATGTATGTCACTTTACTACTGTGAACAACATTGCTTTATGTATGTCACTTTACTACTGTGAACAACATTGCTTTATGTATGTCACTTTACTACGAACAACATTGCTTTATGTATGTCACTTTACTATTGCGAACAACATTGCTTTATGTATGTCACTTTACTACTGTGAACAACATTGCTTTATGTATGTCACTTTACTACTGTGAACAACAAAACTTTATGTATGTCACTTTACTATTGTAAACAACATTGCTTTATGTATGTCACTATACTACTGTGAACAACATTGCTTTATATGTCACTTTACTACTGTGAACAATAAAGCTTTATGTATGTCCCTTTACTATTGTGAACAACAAAGCTTTATGTATGTCACTTTACTATTGTGAACAACAAAGGCTTTATGTATGTCCCTTTACTATTGTGAACAACAAAGCTTTATGTATGTCACTTTACTATAGTAACCAATTTTGCTTTATGTGTGTCACTATACTAATTTGAACATTGATTATATGTTGGTGCCCCTAAAATATTTTGTGCAACGCCACTGTTATATGCCTCTTAATATAATAGCGTTTACAACGTTTCATGTTTCATGAGAGTCACTATCATATCGCGAGCAATTTTTTTTTTTTATTTTTTTTTTCTTCAGGCCTAACGTTTAAGAAGTCATTTACATTAACAAACCAAAATATTAATGAAGTTGATGACGTTAACAATCGTATTTTGATTCATTAGGGAGAAAAAGGGGAAGAAAGACAAAAAGGATGCTGGTATTAAGTTCACATTTAGCAAGTTAAGATACACACCACATTTACATATGTATCACAGTCTGACATAGACTTTATGAAGTATTGTATAATGAACACATATCAAATAAAATAAGTTATGTAACTACATAATAGTGGTTAAATTTTAACAAACCATTTGAAAATTAAGCATTATGACATACGTTACCTAATCCTAAATCCTTGGACATTATGTACAATAAACTTATGACTTTGACTTCAAGAAAATAATACAGCTTATGATGACATCAGTTTATGTATCACAATGTAAGGGCGTGGCTTTTAGTTTACTCTTCATATTCAATGCACGTCCGATTGTCAACATATGTTTACCACAATTTAGTAACGTGCTCTTACAAATTATATTTATTCATTTTGACGATTCTTGAAATGATATAGTATTTTAAGAAGATGCTTGCCAAAGTGAAGTTCGAAGCAAAAGCAATCTGATCCGCAGACATGTATATTTTCTATGGACAAGGTTGGCATCCAAATGAACATTATAATGTATGCTATATGTTATATACTCTTCACTTTACTCCATTGCAAAGGATTATGCATTTGTACATTTAAAATAATACGAATATTGCCTGTTTTATTTTCTAAATGTAATATCCAGACAATTGAATATATGCATACGTTGTATACTACATTATCAGTTTCATCATCTCATCATCATCATCATCAACATCATCATAACCATATCAATGATTTCTTGTGTCTTGAGAAAATTTACAACTTTAGATTGTCAAGTCAAAAACTTCATTTTGAAACAATGCATCAAGTAGGTTAAGAACTCCCATGATATAATATGCAAACATAAATATAAATAAAACAAATCCACGTATATTTACTATTGAAAATGAAAATCATACAGCTTTAAATTTTAATAATATGAAATTAAACGAGAAGAATATCTATACGTAGCTTAGATTGTATAGAAAGGTTGTTGAAAATGACGTAGACTCTTATTCTCAAATTGGTAAAAAAATATGATCATAAGAAACAGTTTTTGTTAAAACTTAAATGCAAATTCGACTTCATGAGGAGCATAATGAACTTTAATATGCTCCTGTGAACACAGTTTCTTCTATGAATCCGGCTTACACGAATTGAACGTTCAAGATTTAATGACGTTTACAAAGTAAAGATTAGTGTTTAAGAGTCTTACTTTTGTTTAAAATAATGAGTAATTTCAATAACATACCAATTACCACATCAGCGGTTTGATTATTGAAATACTGTCATTAGTAATTTACTTTGAGTACGTAATTCAATTAAATATCTGGAAAGGCTACATACCATGAGTATTCAACCTTTCGGAAGACGTCAACGACCGATAAGTTCTGTTTTATTCCCTAAATTTCACATCTCTCTTATTTGAAAATCGTTTGTGTCATTTGAAAATCGATAATATTTTGAACATTCGTTCTCTCTTCACTTATATAAAACTCATTTACTGCATGTTTTAGTAAGCCTATGACAACATGATCACTTAAACACTTGTATAAGTTAACTTCCTCTTTTGATATTCGAACGTCACTATGACATGCCTAATCCTCCTTAATATCCTCGTAGATTTTACATAAATGTTACAATGCATTTTGGCAGATTGGCATATGTACTAGGAAAAAGGGTGCCTCACGATTTTTATGTCCCATACATATTATTATACAAGGGGTCCAACTCAAACAAAGGTTGGCAAAGCGAAACTACACATGTAAAAGTACCTTTACGAACAGTCAAGCGTTGTAAATTATAAGAATAGTATAAAATCTCAACAAATCAATCAAACAATACACTACATTGCATCTTATTATTTTATATAGTAATTCTTAACTTGTCAAAATTGTTATTTTCTGCGCCTGTATTAACGAACTATTTCATTGGCTATGTCGATAAAAATCAACCAATGAAATTGCTTCTTACAACAGGTGTGATTTAAAATTTAAGTGTCCGAATGTCATTATCTTTATATGCTTACGGCTGAATTATATTGTAGTGATTTTGATCACTCAACAGTATTTTTTAATAAAATAATTTGGTAAAAAGCTTATAATTATTTTTACTCATAATAAGTTGCAACATTATAACTTTGTTCTTTTTTTAAAAAAATGCCTTTTGTTTTTGTTTGGACCCCTTATATTATAATATATATGGGGCATAAAAATCCAGAGAGATACCGTTGATGCAGGGTATACAACTTTTGATATTACAAACTTAAGCATTAACATCATGAGGGCAAACATGCGGCTATGAGTAATTGAGCTGATATTAAAACGTTCATTGACTTTCAATGATTTCTGGGGGCCTCCGTGGCCGAGAGGGTAACGTCGCTGATTTTAACACTCACTCAGCCCATCACCGCGTGGGTTCGAATCCCGGCAGCGTTATTCGGATTTTCATGTGAGGAAGCCTTACAGCTGGCTTGCGGTAGGTCGGTGGTTCTACCCGAATGCCTACGTGCATTCGGGGTCTTCCTCCACCTGTAATTAGCTGGATGTCGCTATATGACTGAAATACTGTTGAAGCGACGGTAAACTCAAATAGTCAAGTCAAGTCATTGATTTCTTCAAAAAAAAAAAAAATAATACTTATAATGATGTATATTATACTAAGTACACAATATAATGTTAAAAGTGAGTGTCAATCAAAGATCATCAATATAGATCTAATTTTTCAAATAAATAAATAGAAAACTTATGAAGTTACAGGTCTACCCACAAAATCGACACTTTGACAATCATTGCGCTTAAAATACCCTTTGAGAGGACAGGTGGTCTAGACCTCAAAGAAACGGTGAAAAAAGCCTTTGATTTTGTGGGTAGGCCTATTACTTCATAAGATTTCTATTATCTATTTTTTATCATATGCACTTTTAAGATGGACACGCGACAATACAGGTATATTTTAGTTCTCAAGGGACTTTCGATAAACATTTTATTTACAGATAAATTCCCTAAGGTAAATCACACAACCAATGAAATCGAATTGGTCCTATTCTCCCGCTGTATTATTCTTTGTGATGTGTTAGTAATTTAATTAAATGCACATTCTACTTTAATGCTTCTGAAGTTAGATATGTGTCGTCGCTGATTTATCTTGTATTATTTTTGGCTTGTCTGGTTCAAAGAAAAGGTCGAGCTATTATGATCGCTGGGTCGTTGTTGTCGTCGACGTTGTCGTCGTCTTGCAAAAACTTTAATGTAGCCCATTACTCAGTCATGTAAAACAGACCAGCGTTGGCGCTGCTCTGCGAAGCTCTTGTTATAATATGTTGTAATATCTAACTAGTTTTGTAGCAAATGCATTCTTTCTTTATATGCAATTATGCATAAGTTATACAAGTGCACTTCTTCCCGTGTAAATTCATAACTTCGCAGAATGTTATCATATTAAACAAACACAATTCCATAAGTAAAATCTATTTCAAGAAAGAAAACTTTCTTCATATTATAAGGAAAAAATATGTAAACATGAAACGCCAGGTAGCATTTGAATGTCAGTCACAGGGGAAAACGACAGCTTTGATTGAATATAGAAAAGAAAAATGCCCAACTACAGGATCTGGACCAGGGGTTATATACAACTAAACTGTCTTTGATGGAACTTGGCTGTAAAGCCGAGTGTTGTTAGTTCAATCCCCCAATGGGGTTTGGAACGATCGTCATTCGTCTTCTACCTCTGTAATCAGTAAATTACAGAGCGTGCTTAAGTGTCAGTACTGTGAGACGTGTCAGGTGGACTGGCCATCTGTTAGCCCTTGATTGCATAAAATGGCGTTAAATAATTCTAATAAAATCAAAAAGACAAAGTTTAACACGCAAAAAGAAGATACAATTGAAAATGACTCAATGTTGTCATATGTTTAAAGGTGAGTGTTTTTTAATTTCAACATTACAGATCACAAATCAAAGACATGTGATATGGTGCTAACAAAATAACTTGGGCTGTATAATCCGTTGCTCGTTATTGGTGTGGCAATATTAACATTGAATCCGGTACAGTGATGTCAAGCGGCGCACTTAGTATTGCACACAGCCATCAAATTGTCTTAGCTTAAGGCCATGTATACATATACGTGTAACTTGTGCTGTATGAATACGTGAGCATCGTTGTTTCCTACAGCGTCTTCCTTCCGAGCGTTTCGTATAGACGCCACACAACATAAACTCGAAAGATTAACTCTCAAATACAAATAAAAGGACCCTTGTATTTTAAAAGGGGACACATAACCGATTTCGTTGCTTTGTAATTATCTTTTGACGTGGCTGCTAGACTAGTCGAGGTTCTTCAATTTAGTTATTGAGGTTCCTTGGCAATTAGTAATGGAGATGCCTTGGCCTACAGTAAATAATCTCATGCTATAATTTTTCACTAGACATAGAATGTGCTTTATCTTAATTTAATCAAAAAGCAATATATATATATATATATATATATATATATATATATATATATATATATATCATAGCATCTGAATATGTTATATCAGATTAGAAATTTAAGACATTTAGATAAAATGTCTTTGCCTATTCCATTTCCCTTTGTTAATATGTAGACCTAACTTTAAAGGGTTTGCGTATATAACTGCTTAAAATAACAGTTAAACGCATTGAAAATGCAATTTAGTTTTTTATGGATGTCAAAATGATCTCATTGTTTGCATTTTGCATTTGCGAGTATTCCCGTAGACAGTCTGTAATCGGAAATAGTTTGAATGTGAAAAACCGCCGCCGAATCATAATTTGTTTTTCTGCTACGTCATCAACTTATGCATTCGTGATTCGTTAATGGAAACATACGGAAAGTCTATCAAAACATCAGAAAATGTACGAATATATGTGGAATATGCAAATCAGTTATTTTTGTAAACAATTGAATGATCTAAAGTAAAATGATTATTTCTTATTTTCTTATTTATGCATTGTAGTAATGTTGTCGTCAACGAATATGTACAGATTGCAGCTTGTAACAAATCTGTAGTAAATACTTTGTTTTTCTGCACGGAGAATATGCACTGCTTTTGGAAGTATATTCGGCTTGTAAAAAAAAGACACACATACGTGTTATAGGTTTTGTTTATTCATCAACACCATATTTTCAGGTAAAGCCATATTCAATAACTATATATTAGAATGTTATTTTATGTACCCCGATAATATAGCATTTATACACAGAAAACGCATGGAATGAAAAATAAATCCAATTTAACTTGCTACTTATTTACATTGCTGATATTTTTTAAACTGAAATTACTTATGTCAAGTTTACCCCCCACCCCTTTCACACACACTCACACGTTGACAACGGTGCCGTGGCCGCCGGGAACATAATGAAGACTTAGCATAACACTCGCCAATGTGAGTATTTACACCCCGTAAAGAATGCAACCTGGGACCCAGCAAAGTTAAGCTTACGTGAGCGGCTGCAATCGGTAACTGGATAAGCTGCTGAAGTGAGCGCATTGCGCATATTTCCACTCATAAAGCAATCATTGCCATATACATACCGTTTGAATAAACTAAGAAACAAGGAAGATAACTAACTTCCAGTTAATAGTACTCGTAAAAATCACATTGAGTACGTCATTAAAATCTAGACCACCTTATTCCTAAAAACAGTTTTCCTTATTTAGCCATTAACTCAACTCAATTATCAAAAGCTGCACTTGTGAGTCTTGTTACTATGTAACTATGGTCATTTTCTTAAGATGTGACTGTTCACTGTGATGATTATTTTTATTGATATATCAATTGGTAATTGGATGATTTTATTATTGGGATGTCACTTGATCACTGTGATGATTTTATTATTGAGATGTCACTGTGTTACTGTAATGATTTTATTATTAGGATGTCACTTGGTCATGGTGATGATTTTATTATTTGGATGTCACTTGGTCACTGTGTTGATTTTATTATTAAGATGTCACTGTGTTACTGTAATGATTTTATTATTTGGATGTCACTTGGTCACTGTGATGATTTTATTATTGAGATGTCACTGTGTTACTGTAATTATTTTATTTTTGAGATGTCACTGTGTCACTGTGATGATTTTTGTATTGAGATATCACTGTGTCATATATTTAATGTTCTAACATACCTGTTTGTTTATTGGGTTAACGCTGAGCTAACAGTTTTATTCATATGGAGATATGTTTACTTGAAACAGATAATTATAGAGCTGCCACACTGCATATAGACATATAGCATATTTCGCTGAAATAAGGTCCCACACAACGTCAAGATTAGGCCCACAAGTGGCAAGATTAGGCTCCACACAATGACAAGATTAGGCCAAATACAATGACAAGATTAGGTCCCCACATACAAGGACAAGATTAGGCCACACACAACGGCAAGATTAGGCCAATCACACAATGATAAGATTAGGACCATACACACAATAACAATATTAGGCCACACACAATGACAAGATTTTGCCCCACACAATGGCAAGATTAGGTCCCACACAATGACAAGGGTATGCCACATACAATGACAAGATTAGGCCACACATAATGACAAGATCATGCCACACATAATGACAAGATTAGGCCACACATAATGACAAGATAAGGCCACACATAATGACAAAATTCGGCCACATACAATGACAAGATTAGGCCACACATAATGACAAGATTAGGCCACACATAATGACAAGATTAGGCCACACATAATGACAAGATTAGGCCACATACAATGACAAGATTAGGCCAAAAACAATGGAAGGATTAGGCCAAACACAGTGGCAAGATTATGCCTCACACAATGAGATAAGTATGCCCAACACAATGATAGAATTAGGCCCAACACAATGACAAGATTAGGCCCCACACAATGACAAGATTATGCCCCACACAATGACAAGATTATGCCCCACACAATGACAAGATTAGGCCCCACACAATGACAAGATTATGTCCCAACGCAATTGACAGGATTATGCCCCACACAATGACAAGATTGGGCCAACACACAATGGCAAGATTAGGCCCCACACAATGACAGGATTAAGCCACACGCTATGCCAAAATTAGGCCCCACACAATGACAAGATTAGGCCAAACACAATGACAAGATTAGGCCCACACAATGACAAGATTATGCCCCACACAATGACAGGATTATGCCCCACACAATGACAAGATTAGACCCAATACAATGAGAAGATTAGGCCCGAAATAATGAAAAGATTAGGTCACACACAATTACAGGATATGTTGGATTACTGCCAAGCTCTTTGTCAATGTATATGAAGCCCATTATTTTACTTTGCACATTTCCATAATCTGTGCCATAGTACACCATTTTAGTAACTTTATAACTGGATTGTGAGTTATCTTTTTTTTCCCGTGAACACAAGTATAAACGGACCTGAAAATGTCGCATATAAATATATGTATAAATTCTTAATTTTATATAAACACATGTTTTATTTTTTGAATGAGTTTACGTCCCACCGACAGTAATCCAGTCACTTGGAGGCGATGTCTACTTGAGACAGATATAATGCTTCCACACACCAATTAGTCCTGGAACTACTTTATATGCTGAGCTCCAAAGCCAGGGTGCTATACCAGTGCTATTTTTACGACTGTGGTATTTCTCGGCCGGGGATTGAACCTACGACCTTCCGATTCCGAGGTAAATGTTCTAGACACTTGGCCACCGGGACCGATAAGACACACGTTAAATATGTTAAAGACAATTGTAAAAATAATTTTAAATCCAAGTTTAAATTTTACTTTAACAAACACTTCTGTAACATGCCTGACTCAGAAAATGCTCTACACAATTATGAACGAGATGCTTTAAAACAAAGCGGAATTGCTACAACAAACTAGTTGCATTCGGACGGACGGACTTGTGGATTGAAAAATCACAAATTTCACGCCGACTCAAATTTTTGTTCCCTATATATCAATATCTTTAAAAAAATATAAGTTTGCACATTGACAAAAAATCTACTTGTCAATTACTCGCATCTCTGTTTCACTCTCTATGTATATCTGTCTCTCTCTCTCTCTCGCTCTGTTTCTTGATTCTGTTTAATGTCCCGCCGACAGAATTGGTATTTCAGTCAGTCTACTTGCGACAGATAAAGTTCTACCACACTGCAGTATCACGCCGTAGAAGTGACATTATACCACACTTAGTCACATTATTATGACACCGGGTCAACCAGTCCTGGAACTACCCTTGTATGCTACACGCAAAGCAAGGGAGCTATACCAGTACCATTTTAATGACTTAAATCGGTACATAATAACAGTGGTAGCTGATTAAATCTTTAATACCACTAAAGTAACAATTACTGACACAGGCAGCAGACCTAACCAGCGTTTCCCTCACCAGGTACGTTTTATATCTCATCAAATTACTTAAATTAGGCTTAACAAAAGTAATTTTGGCTTAGGATATTGGCCTCTAAATGACAAGGTGGGGTTTGTAACTTTCTTTTTCTTAGGCTTTAGAGTGACATGTTTTGGTACAGGTTCATTTAGCATTCCAACTTGACAACTGTCATGAGAACGGAAGGTTGTGGATTCGATCTCAATCCGCATCAACATGTTTAACATATTTAAATCCAGGTCAAATTGGCCCGGTGTGGCATACAGGTAATGTAAATGCGCGTGAAATCATACAACATTTCTAAGGTGTTATATCGCAGTGTGACAGCAATCCAAAAGCCAAGATCTCCAAAGACTGAAATACTGTAAATGGAACTTTAAACCCAACAAGCAAACACACTTAGCAACTTTTCCCCAATGTCATTTCAAATATGATTCTCTTTATACACAATAATATATCATGATAATATGTAAGTTTTGTCGAAACATTGATACCTATGTCACAATTGATAAAACATTCACCATGCTTTGATAGCTATATATTTTCAGAATGTGCGTAGCTTTAACAATGTGCTTTATATGCCTTGAATATTTAATTTTATGAGTTCTTTCTTGTGTGATTTGTTTGTATATTTGTTTGTTAGATTGAACCGATTCTTAGACAGACAAATTAACCAATCAGACACCAGGGCCGATAGGTGTACTTTTTTAATTGGAAGAAAACAATCATTTAAATCAAACGCTACTGGTGGGATTGAGAAAGAAATCCAACATTTTTAAGAATTAATTCCATGAAAGATTTGTAACGCAAAGTAATGTTGTATATGTTTTTTTTTTTTATTATTTTCATTGTACACCATAATTTTAATATGTGTTTTATATGTAGAAATAGGCGTTTAATCAAACTTGCAAGTTTCAAGTTTCAAATGTTGACTATATCAGATAAGATTGATTATAGTTTTTATCCAATGAACTAATAAAGTAAATCACTAAAGGGGAAGGTCTTGGATAAGATCTCGAACCGCATCAAAATGTTTAACATATCTAAAATCTAGGACGGATTGGCCCATTAAGAAGTCAGCCTTTTTTTCACTAACAATATTTATCAAGTAATTGTGAGAAGGAGAGGCCAACAGAATGCTAATTTCACGAACAAGAGAAGAGTTGGTTTTCATGGGGAAAAAATACGTCCGTAGATAAGCTGACATTAGACAATATAAACTTTATATACTGAATTAATTTCATTTTTTGGAGTCGATCTTTCAATTTTGTTGAATGAAGCTAAAGTATATTTATGCCTTTGTTTTAATTATCTAAATAATATCAAAAGTGCTGGTATTTTATATAGTTATTATGCTATTTAATTGATTTTTGTCTCAAGGCTATGCCTAATTTTTTTTCCGGTATTGTATACTATGGAGTGTAGGATCCGGGTATCAAACTGACACACTGATACAATCGAATTATCATCTATATTTACTATTGCCTCCTACCTTGATAAAGTACCGGCATTGTATACTATGGAGTGTAGGATCCGGGTATCAAACTGACACAATGATACAATCGAATTATCATCTATATTTTACTATGGAGTAGGCCGGGATCAAACTGACCATGTACAATCGAATTATCATCTATATTATATTGCTCCTACCTTGATAAAGTACCGCATTGTATACTATGGAGTGTAGGATCCGGGTATCAAACTGACACACTGATACAATCGAATTATCATCTATATTTATTATTGAATCCTACCTTGATAAAGTACCGGCATTGTATACTATGGAGTGTAGGATCCGGGTATCAAACTGACACACTGATACAATCGAATTATCATCTATATTTATTATTGACTCCTACCTTGATAAAGTACCGGTATTGTATACTATGGAGTGTAGGACTGATTAGTAAGTTCGTCGACGAATCGTTCACATACATGTATACCGCATTGATTAATCGTCGATGGTAATTTCTTATTCGTCAACCACTTTTGCATTTATGATTTTAGAAGGCGCAACGTTTTTTTATTAGTAAAAACATAACTTATTTTAAGCTTATTTCTGATTGTATTGTTCGATGCTGTTTGTCAGTTGGTTTTTGTTTACATTGCTACAGTAATACTTTACGTGTAAACTGTGAAAATAAACAATAAGAGACAAAATACTAAGGCATTAACTTTTTAGTGTTGTGTTTTGATATTTTTTGTGCCATACGCAAGTTTTAAATTGTAAGTACAGTCAGTATGTGAAAGGAGAGTTATCAAGTATTAGAATATAGTTACTGGTGTTTAATTAATCAGCCGGAAAGATGTGCTAATTTAATCGACGAATTAATTTCGGACTGATTCCAATCGATATATTACGAGGAAAGGCTGTACTTTTTTAAGCTGGTTTGTTATTCTTGCGTATGACCGTTCGTGTGTCTGTATGCTTAGTTCATTTATTGGAACTGAATAGCAGTAGAGGTATAAAATCTAATACACCGAGTCTGCCGAGTTCAATTCCATTTCGGTTCAGTACGACTTTACGTGGTTCTCGTGAGTGCGCGCTGCAGTCCGTGTTTTGTTGCGAACGTACACGCAGTTTGTTTTCTTCCTTCTGTATAACGAGAAAGATTAGGATAATAATGTTTTAGGTAGTTGTCATCTCAACAAAAATTGGTGCATAACGTTTTTATCAAACCTTTCAGATCTTGGCATGTTCCTAAATCACATGTTTTAAATCCAGTATAAGTTGCTCTTCGTGTACGGCCGAATAGATATTTGGTGATAGATATCTTTCTCACCTGCAAATTAAGCCGAGCTTCATCATGGCTTGCAAAATAGATTTGGACATAGATGTATATGCACTATTAATTTGACATGTACTTGTAGTGTATCAGTTTTCTATGGAACGGGGACCTTTCAAAATGTAATTTTATTTAAATTTTAACACTAACCAAGACAATTACTGTTCATACTATTTTGAAGACACATCAATAATTAGGAGGCCTGCGTACGTTATTTTATGAAGCTGCGTACATGTATATTAAATCAGTGTATACGATCGTAAAGATTAGATCGAATATTTACTTTCCTTGAAAACGTTATGCTGGGTGTAAGTAGATATTCACAATAAACACACTTCCTGCTGTTCTATTGTTCGCTTTGTTAAACAAATAGAGATGCCCAAGCAAGTTTTGATTAGACATGACCATGTTTAAATAACAATACATGAACTCACAAAATTTAGTTTAAACGCATATATTACTATTATTGTTACTTTTTTAATAAAAGAAATTCATCAACACACAAGTTATAGATTTAAGTACCAGTCCTTTTGGAAAAAAAAAATGGTAGAACCTCAAACCCGTAACAGGTAGATCGTGGGTTCGAGTTCCGATCGTGACAAATCTAAGACATTATCATTAGTATATGCATATACGAGTATCCGTTGCCTTGCGATCAGTTAAAGCATAGTTCAGTTTGTTAGGTGTGGTATGATATCAGTTGCATTTTATCGTAGTGAAAAATATTATTTTTTAAAGGTTTGTTGCAGTTATCCCCATACTAAGAGCAAAATATGTGTGTTGAGTTTTAATTCTAGATTTTGTTTACTCACCAGCATCGATATTGGTGTGTAAAACAATATCAATTATTAGGTTTGGTACTGTCCCTACACGGAAATACAGGAGGTCAGTAATGTTCATAAGTGACGAGGCGCTAGCCGAAAATATGCAGCCTGATGAGACCCGGTCTGGTGAATTTTTGATCACAGTGCAAATGTTCGCAAGACTCAGCAACACGGTGGCTTAACAAATTTTCCCGTACTTTGCATAAATAAGACTATGACGCTGAATTCCTATATAGAGGCGTTCTTCACTGAATTCTGGACGTCGTTTTGAACAAATATATATATGGACTGACATGTTTCAACAGTTTCTGTATCTCTGCCACAATCCCTCTTTGGGAACCAAATGCACATCCTCACTCTGACTCGAGCCCGTTGGTTTTCACTCAAAGTGCAATGGACATTAATTTGTCAACTGTTTAAAAATATGTATAACCGCGTTACATAATATGAAGGAAAACACATTTTTAATCATAATTTATAATATACCTGTATATAGTTTGTTCTGATAAACATACCGTCCTTTCCTATTGATTCCAGTGTCTTCACTGTATATGCCTTATCACATAATACACGGTTTGGTTAATATTATTATAGAAATACATGAAACATGTCAAAGATCTAAGAAAATATAGATCATACGTAACTCGAATATTGCACTAAATGCTCTGTATAAACTTTAAATCAATACTTTTAACTGTTGGGTGTTTTCAGCTGCAAAATAATCATAATGCATGGATGGAAATATTCAACATTTAAATATTTTCCAAGATGAGTAATGAAAACACAAGAGAATGGTTATGCAATAGTTAATGCTTTGACGTGTTTTGATTTTTCAACATTTTGTTTTTGCGCCAGTATTCACAAATGAATAGCATTTTGTAACATTTTATTTGAGGGAGTTGAGAAATTTGAATCTTTCTGTTTATATTTTGACCTATGTATGTTGCGTAGGCAGCTGATGTTAAATGTTGGGTTTGAGTTATTTTGCTGGCTTTTTTAATGTTTCAGTGACAGTATTTTCAAGTCATAATGAACTTTCTTTTCACGAGCTAGGCATAGTGTCATAGACAAAAGACATAATTCCATAACCAGTCACATTATCCTCATACTTGAGAATCAGTCCTTGAAAAAACAGTATGTGTTGAGTGCAAAGCACAAGGGGAAAATACCAGTGCCATTTAAAGCAACTTTGATTGTCACGTTAAATGAAGGAACCCACAACCTTTCGAATACTGTATGAAAGCTGTAAGCATTTGATCACAGGGTCCGGTGTTACACCTTAGTCTAGTCTAATAATTTAAGATGAAGAGCATATACATACACACAACTAGATAAATTAGGATTGAATTATAAACAAAATAAAAATGAATATCACTACGCTGGGGCCTTAACCGAATGAACCATGACTTATTTACATGATTATATAAACTATACTCTAAATTTATTTGTGGTTTAAAGTGAAAACAAGAATGAGAGTGTTTTAGTTATCAAAGTAATTTTAAAATTGGTTTTTAATAATTAATATTGTTTTATGTAGGTCTCTATAATAATGTGAACATCATTGTTTTATGTAGGTCTCTATAATAATGTGAACATCATTGTTTTATGTGTGTCACTATAATAATGTGAACATCATAGTTTTATGTGTGTCATTATAAGAATATGAACATCATTGTTTTATGTGTGTCTCTATAAAAATGTAATCATCATTGTTTTATGTGTGTCTCTATAATAATGTGAACATCATTGTTTTATGTGTGTCTTTATAAAAATGTGAACATCATTGTTTTATGTGTGTCTCTATAATAATGTGAACATCATTGTTTTATGTTTTTCACTATATTAATATGAACATCATTATTTTATGTGTGTCTCTATAATAATGTGAACATCATTGTTTTATGTGTGTCACTATAATAATGTGAACATCATTGTTTTATGTGTGTCATTATAATAATATGAACACCATTGTTTTATGTATGTCTCTATAATAATGTGAACATCATTGTTTTATGTGTGTCATTATAATAATATGAACATCATTGTTTTATGGGTGTCAGTATAATATTATGAACATCATTGTGTTTTGTGTGTCACTATAATAATGTGAGCATCATTGTTTTATGTGCGTCACTATAATAATATGAACATCATTGTTTTATGTGTGTCACTATAATAATGTGAGCATCATTGTTTTATGTGCGTCACTATAATAATATGAACATCATTGTTTTATGTGTGTCACTATAATAATATGAACATCATTGTTTTATGTGGGTCTCTATAAAAATGTAGTCATCATAGTTTTATGTGTGTCACTATAATCATATGAACATCATTGTTTTATGTGTGTCTCTATTATAATGTGAACACCATTGTTTTATGTGTGTCTCTGTATTAATGTAAATATCATTGTTTTATGTGTGTCACTATAATAATGTAAAAATCAATATTTTATGTGTGTCTCTTTAATAATGTGAACATCATTGTTTTACGTGTGTCACTATCATAATGTGAACATCATTGTTTTATGTGTGTCACTATAATAAAATGAACATCTATGTTTTATGTGTGTCTCTATAATACTGTGAACATCATTGTTTATGTGTGTCACTATCATAATGTGAAGATCATTGTTTTATGTGTGTCTCTATAATAATGTGAACATCATTGTTTTATGTGTGTCACTATAACAATATGAAAATCATTGTTTTATGTGTGTCTTTTTCATACTGTGATAATCTTTGTTTTATGTGTGTCACTTTAATAATGTGAACATCATTGTTTTATGTGTGTCACTTTGATAATGTGAACATCATTGTTTTATGTGGGTCTCTATAAAAATCACGTTTTATGTTGTCCTATAATAATTCAACATCATTGTTTTACGTGTGTCACTATAATAATGTGAACATCATTAATTTATGTGTGTCATTATAAGAATATGAACATCATTGTTTTATGTGTGTCACTATAATAATGTAAAAATCAATATTTTATGTGTGTCCCTATAATAATGTGAACATCATTGTTTTATGTGTGTCACTATAATAATGTGAACATCATTTGTCTCTATAATGTGTAACATCAATTTTTATGGTGTCCCTTTAAAATGTGAACACATTGTTTTTGTGTGTCACTATAATATTGTGATCATCATTGTTTTATGTGTGTCACTATAATAATGTGAACATCATTGTTTCATGTGTGTCATTATAATAATATGAACAACATTGTTTTATATGTGTCTCTATTATAATGTGATCATCATTGTTTTATGTGTGCCACTATAATAATATGAACATCATTGTGTTATGTGTGTCACTAAAATAATGTGAACATCAATGTTTTATGTGTGTCTCTATCATAATGTGAACATCATTGTTTTATGTGTGTCTCTATCATAATGTGAACATCATTGTTTTATGTGTGTCTCTATAATAATGTGAACATCATTGTTTTATCTGTGTCACTATAATAATGTGAACATCATTGTTTTATGTGTGTCACTATCATAATGTGAACATCATTGTTTTATGTGTGTCATTATAATAATATGAACACCATTGGTTTATGTATGTCTCTATAATAATGTGAACATTATTGTTTTTGTGTGTCATTATAATAATGTGAACAACATTGTTTTATGTGTGTCACTATGACATAGTACTGATGAAGACTGTTATATCGAACACTAACAGTTATGAACCTAAGTGATAGTGGTTAAATTATAATAAAGCAGTTAAAATATAAACATTATGACATACGTCCCTTATTCCTACACGCTTCGGCATTATAAGCAATGGACTCATGACTGCAGGTTATGATGGCATCAGTAAATGTACCACAATGTAAAGGCCTTTCTTTTAATTTACCGTTCATGTTCAGTGTGCGTCCAGTCCTAAATAGATATATTTTTACCGCTTCCTTACAATATACAAATTCCTTTCGCAGATTCCGGTATTAAAATAGCACTTAGCGGCTTGAAATATCTTAAATATTCTTGCCCCCCCCCCCCCCTCTCCCCCTTCAATGAAGTTGAAACCAAGAACATTTTAATCCGCAGACATGTGTGTTACTTGTGGACCAGGGTGACATTTAAATGATCCTAATAAGCATTTTATTCTAAACCTGTGATGGCGATTAATGTCTGCCGCTCTTATATTATTTACTTTTTATTTACCTGAATTACAAAGAATAATTAATTTGAACAATATTGTCTTTACGATTCATTTTATAAAGACTGAATTCAGTCAAATGCATAATCGCATATATACTCTAATAACATACATACATACATACATACATACATACATACATACATACATACATACATACATACATCACCATGTTAATGACATCTCTAATGACTTGAGAAAATTGCCAAATTTAGGTGTCCAAGCCATAAACATCATATTCAAGCAATGCATCGAATAGGTTCAGAACAACCAAGAAATAATAGACATTGTGAAATAAATCATAATATAATTGCTGGTGAATATCAATAGCATACAGTCTCTAATTTACCCAAATTTGAAATTAAAAGAAAAGAATATGCATACATACCTCAGCTTGCAAATAAGGTTGTTTAAATGACATAGACTCTTATCTCAAATGAACTGGTAAATAAGATATAATCATGAGGATTTTTTTTTCATTTGCAGTAATGCTGATTCGACTTAACAGCGACATTAATGTACTCCCTTTAACTCAGCCACTTCTATTATCCCGGCTTACATCGGTGTTAATGGCGTTTTCAAAGTCAAAAGCAGTTCTTTAGAGTGTTGCTTTTGTTGAAAATGTGTGTAAAGTTTTCAAAGTTACATACTGAATACATCCTCAAAGATTTGATTATCTGAAAACTGTCATTAGTAAATAGTCTGGAATCCAAAATTCAAATAAAAAAATGGAGAGGCTACATACCATGAGTATTCGAACTTCCGGAGGAGTCAAAAACACATCGTTTAGTTCCGTTTCATTACTCAAACATTTAACTTCATTTAAAAAAAAATGTTCGTGTCATTTGAAGATCAATCATATGCTTAAAATTCGTTTTCTCTTCATTTCTACTGAACTCAATATCTGCATGTTTTAAAAAGCCTGTGACACCGCTTATACACTTATATATTCTTCCGCTTTTGATATTCAAATGTTATCATTTTGACTTCCGCTTTTAATATACATGTTGATTTCACTTAAATGTAGCTATTCATTATGACAGGATGGTATAGATATACTAAGCAAGGGGGGTTCGCCTTATTTTGTATGTACCATATATCCTTTTAATCAAGGGGTCCATCTCAAACAGCGATTCTGACACGGGTTGCAAAGCGAACCTACCCGTGTAAAACATCTCTATCAACATAATACCGAATAAAAAAATGTTGTAAATTATTTGAATAGTATTAAATATCAAACAATTAATCAGTACATATGCATTTATTACGATTGAATTCAAAAGCAGAGTACAGTACACAGATTTTAAGTATAGTTATTCTCATCTTGTCAAAATTGCCATTTTCTGCGCATGCAGTAACAGTGTTACGAACTATTTCATTGCCTGTCGTTTTAAAATCAACTAATGAATTGCTTCTTACAAGCGACGTGATTAAAAGTAAAGATATTTGCGAACCCGAATCCGAATGCCATTATCTTTAATGTTTATTGCTTAATTATACTTATTACTTTGAAAAAAAAAAAAGTTTTATTTTTGTTTTGTTTTTATTTGGACCGCCTATATAATAAATAATAATAAATACACATGTAATGCAACTTATATGGGACATAAAATTTAAGAGAGACCCCTTTGACAAAAGCTAGATAAGTTTATATATTATAAACTTAGATTTAACATCATGGGGGCAAACATGCGGCTATTAGTAACTGTGTCTGTTACCGATTTCTGAAAGACAAAAACTGCGAATTATGAACATGTATATTATTCTAAATACACAATACATGGCGCTTGATAGTAAAAATGTAATTATCAATAAAAAAATAATAAAGCCAGTACTACTTTGCTTGCAAATGACTTTTTGACAGTCAAGGACTCGCATTACTTTCAAAATACACTATGATTGGACAAGTGGTCGAGACCTTGTGGAAGCTCTGACTTAAAGAATTTATTTTTTGGGTTGGCTTATAAATTCTGATTTTTCTCATATGTGCTTTTTGAATAGATACTCGGTAATATATTTTAACTCTCACGGGACTTCTTTTACCCTTTTGTTCAATTTTCAATGTTATCATTTTAAACAAACACAAATCCATGACAAAAAGTTATATTTCCAATAAACATTTCAACTCCAAAGTTTTCAGAACTGTTAACAACAGTACGGTTGGGCCACAATTTTAGCCGGTGTTAGGGTAGATACTGCCGTTATTTTCCACTATACTGTACATATCGATTATGGCGACTGTCATTACTTGCTTTACAGAAGACTCTTTCAAAGGATTAATAGAAACTGCAACGGATTCGCGTTATTCATGTGTAAAATGTACACAGGAATTCGGTAGAGGCATATATATATATATATATATATATATATATATATAAACACCTAACCTAAATGTATCCATGGCAAACATGTTCTCGTACAGAGCCTATGACTAAATACAGATTAAATGATAAATTGTGTTATGATGAAATAATAACAATGGAAGCCATTACTTTTTTTCAAATAAATGTATGTTACAGGGTTAGTAACTTACAATAGCTCATTAAGTTACTTTTCATGCGTTATCGCCCTTCGACCATTGCTTTGATTTAAATGTATTAAATTGTATGACCCTTTTCTTGAAAATATATTTCTTTCTTTTTTTTTTGACCCTCAATGTTAGCTTTTATTGGTAAAATATGTTTAGGAGAAACAGCTAATCCATTGTTTCTTTGTTTTGCATTATAGTGAGAACATAGTATTTGTATTTCTTTACATTATGTACGGTATCTTCCTCAATGCTGACTTAAAATGAGTGCTTATTAATAATTAAAAAACAATCATTCTCTATATGTGTTTTGTTGTGAATTTAAGCACAGTTTTGGGTTCTGGTGCATATTATTATATATTAAGCCCGGGTGATATAATTATTTGCACCCGAACGAGGAATTTATGGTTAAATGTACAGCAAAACGCAGATAGACATTGATTATTTCGATTCTATCCCGATTCTCATCATTTTTCATCCGTACTAATTTCTTGAAACACAAAACCTACAACCCAAATTACTTCTATATTCAATTCTCTCTAAAGAAATAAATGACGAAAATAAATATAAGAGTACTCATTAATTTTTATGTGTATTGATTCTTTATTTACACCTTTTAAATTCTTTTTTATGTTTATATCTCTTACTGTCCCCTATAACCCGCAAAATAAACATCAATTGGTATCTTGGGTCTTTAACTTAAATTTTGTATATTACCCCATTGTTAAGTCATCAACATGTGCGCAAACGCGCGCTGCGACATGTGTTTTGTTGCGATATTAAACACATTTTTCGTTCTTTCTGTATAGAGAGAAAGATGCGAGTCGTGTTAGAATAATATATTAATTTTTCTAAATCTACAAACCTGGAAGTGATGTAAAATATTGCATTGTAGCGTGGTCCTATACATTTAATATGTTTTAATACCTGCGTTAATAAAAGAAACTAAATACATGTACGTTTCAATATCCGCATTATCCCGTATATACGAATGTTTCTCTATCTGAAAACACCGAGAAACCTAGTCAAAGTACACATACACGTATTGCCCTCTCCTTGTCAGTACTTTAGGAACAATACAGATTTCATTACACCTGAAAGTTTTACCTTCAGACTGTTTAAAAATTGACTCAGTGAATGATAATGATACAAATGAGAGAAACTGTATTGATTACTTTTCCTTCCTTGGTGGTATACTAGGACAGAAATTAGCAAGATCGTTGATCTAAGAATGGAACTATTTTCTTTACATGTGAATGTCTGCCATTTAAGTAAACAAAGGGAGGCAACTAGTAAATACTGGAATTCTACATACCCCTTTACATTTACTTCATAAGGAAAAAGTAGTTCAGACTGAACTATATCAGTCACAATTGGGTGATATGGATAGAACACGTTATTTAATCAGTTAACATCAGATCAGTGTCGATCAGATGATCAGATCACAGCAGTTTGAAGTTCTGTCAAGAAATAAATAATCTTTAGTAAAAATATGCCCTGTATATATGAATGCAACGCCTTTTCGACACACAACATGCTTTTGGCTGAATTTTACGAACGGGATGATGAATGATAACAATCTAGCGAGCCTTTTTGATAGAGAATACTTAAATGCATCCGAAACAACCGATGGTATTTTAAATCACGCCATTCTATGGGAATAACTCGACGACAAAGTTTGCTCATTTTCCTGTGCAGACAGTTTGTCGTCGTAGTCATTCGCTGACGTCACACTATTTCAGTTTCGGGGGATAAATATGAAATTGTTTCACTATGTGATAAAATGTTTTATTTTGTGATAGAATTGTTTGTTCTTAATGAATGTAAAGATATGCTGATTTGGAACATTCCATTTCCATATATTGCTATTCTAATAATTGAATATTTAAGATAAAATTAAATGATATTGTCGGAAAACCAATCAAGGGAGGTTACTCTTTCTTGCTTCCTATTTCCACTGAGCTGTAATTGTGTGACGTCAGCGAATGGCTCCGATAACAAACTATCAACTCAGGAATATGAGCAAAATTAGGCTCGATAGATTGCTACCATTCATTATTCCGATCGTATATTTCACTCAAACGTGGGTTGGGTGTCGAAAAGGCGTTGTATTCATTTTTTTATGTAGAGGGGTTATCGTTTACTATATATTACTTATTTAATGACAGAACTTCAAATTCCTGTGATCAGATCGATAGGACGGAGTTCCCGATAAGAAATCCTTGTCTTCTCTAAGCATTGAAATTATTTTCCAAGGCGAAATTTACAGCGAAAAAGTTGAACATTTTCAGTAATGGATAATTTGTTCTTTATCTGTCAAGAATGGAAGAAGAACAACTTGTATATATAAAACATATACATACAAAAGCAACCTGAACCAGTAATGAGTTTTTTTCTTCTTCTCAAAACCTAGCATTCCGGCTGTTGGATTGACAGTGTATTATCACGTGTCCAGGTTCGTCTTTTTATTCCATTGTTACCCGCAGGAAAACATCAGCTATATGGTGAACATGTGAAAAATATATACCGGTATTTCTTCACTGCTGCATTTTAAAAAGTTATCAAGCGAAGAGTGGACGGATGAATGAATGTAAAGGAAATATAAAAACAAGGCAATTTCTCGAGTAGAAGCTACCTTTTAAACAGAAGCCCACAAATAAAATTGCATCAAAACTTTTTTTCATTTACATTAAATTTACACACACACACAAAAAAACAAAAACAAAACATAATTAATTATCAGAAAGAGAGAGAGAGAGATAGACTTTCGTAAGCCTTTGAAATAAGATCAGTTGAACTCCTTAGGTCCAGTAATTTCAGTGTTCACCTGATTATAGATATATTATGATTAAAAATAATTCAAATCATCATTAGCTGATAAATTACTGTAATGTTATATCATAAAATGTAGTTCAATGTTGTATTAGCATGTCCTATTGTATTTCCTTGTCACAGGGTGAGAAAAATATGCAGCCTGACCGGGACTCGAACCCGGGGCCTTTCGCTTACAGGGCGAATGCTCTACCCACTGAGCTACCCGGCCGCTTACATATGATTCTCCCCTATTGTGAGTTAACGGTACTGTGACATTATCCCCCTCCATTTTAGAATTCGTCCCTGAATTCTAGGAGTTACAGGATAAATATAACCATGTGCAGGTGTCTTAGACATGCCTAGCGCCGATGCCACAGTCCCACATTGGGCGCCAAATGTCACAGGGTGAGAAAAATATGCAGCCTGACCGGGACTCGAACCCGGGGCCTTTCGCTTGCAGGGCGAATGCTCTACCCACTGAGCTACCCGGCCACTTTACATATGATTCTCCCCTATTGTGAGTTAACAGTACTGTGACATTATCCCCCTCCATTTTAGAATTCGTCCCTGAATTCTAGGAGTTACAGGATAAATATAACCATGTGCAGGTGTCTTAGACATGCCTAGCACCGATGCCACAGTCCCACGTTGGGCGCCAGTTGTCGCAGCCAACCTTTATAGGTAATGTAGGTTCTGCTTCGGGGTTCGGGACTCGGGGAAAAGATGTTCAAAATCTGCAAAACACAACAGTGCGCAGTTCTAATAATTTTAATCAGCGAGAAGAATTCAGGCTCGCGCCATGTAAATCTCTCATAACGATGTGCAGAACACAAATACATGTAAATGATGAAAAGGGAAAATGAAAACAAATATGTATGACATCGATACTATCACTCAGTATTACCTGCAAAACACAACAGTGCGCAGTTCTAATGATTTTAATCAGCGAGAAGAATTCAGGCTCGCGGCATGTAAATCTCTCATAACGAAGTGCGCATGCGTGAAGGAAATTAGTTGGGAAGTAACTATTAATAGATCGAGGCCCACACCAGGTGTTAGCATATTACTCTGAAATAGCAGATGAGAGAGAATGAATGAATGAATGAATGAATGAATGAATGAATGAATGAATGAATGAATGAATGAATGAATGAATGAATGAATGAATATATGGATGAGCGAATAAATGACTGAATGAGCAAATGAATTAATGAGGATGGTTATGATAATGCGTAATGTAAAACGTAGACAAACTATAAATATACAACACAAATTACGGTACTACAGAGGACTAAACGAGACATACATGTAATGAAAATAATATGTAAATATGACACTGCGACATCCTTTTTATACGCTTGGCTTGCAACTAGAAGATGTTTTAATTGAGCATCCAACTTATTCAATGATTTTGATATATATGTATATCATCCTTCCCCTGTTTAGATATTATAAGAATTATAAGGCTACATTTTCTTAAAAAATACTTGGACTGTTTGAATAAAGTTAACATCAGCTTAACACTTGCATTTGGGTACATTACAAACGACGCAATAAACACCGAACAATCTAACACAAAAGAAAGAAATTCACATCCGGACTTAATTGCATTTAACGGATGTCTCCACCCATAATCGTGAAATCTCAATAGAAACCACTCCATACACAGGGTGGGTCAGACTTACATGCGATTCCAACAGGCTTGCCTTCGCCCACCTAAGTATCAAGGAAGATAAATGTTTTAATGTCAATAAAGTTGGGCGGATGGACACTCCGTTGCAAATGTATAATTCTTAGTTAGCATGTTACAAAACAAGTATAATATCAAAAATTACGCCACGAAGGTCGTACTTTGAGTAATCTATGAATGCTATTCCGGCGTTGGACAAGTACACATTATAGAATCAATACATATAGTAAATCTTAATGTATGCAGAGTATCAAACTAAATATCAGCAAGCCGTCTGTTAAAATTGTTAAATTCACATTATCTTAAGAAAATACAGTTCTCATCATTTTCTAAGTCCATGAAATAAAAGAAAGAATTTAATTACGAAGCATTTGTTATAACCTTTCTTATTATAATGACTTATTCAACGTCGGGTGTTTGGTTCCCGTTGACATAATTTCTGTCATTTAGGGACATGAAATATACCAGTCAAATAGCTAACGTCTCTGGTATTGCTTAGCTCTTGATCATTTAAATGAAAATATCTGTTGGTTATGATAGGAGTTTTTATTTCATTAACTGACATTCTGCGTACTCTAAATGGTGATAATATAAACAAGAGGGCCAAGATGGCCCTGTGTCGCTCACCTGATTAAGATGGCTGTGTTAGGCAAAATGACAAAAAATCTGGCATCTAAAGTGTTTTTCTAACATTTGACTAAGTGGCCTACATTTTGATCCTACCTGAATTTGCACTCAACTAGGTATTCATGCAATCATCATTCATATCAAGTTAAATGAAGACTGGGAAAAAAATGTAGGCCTCTAGTGTGTTCACAAGGTTTTTCCAGGATTTGACCTGGTGACCTAGTTGTTAACCCTAAGTGACATAATTTAAACTCATCGAAGATATCATGTAGACAAACATCCTGACCAAGTTTCATGAAGATTTGGCCAAAACTGTGGCCTCTAGAGTGTTAACAAGGTTTTTCTAAGATTTGACCTGGTGACCTAGTTTTTGACCCCATATGACCCAATTTCGAACTCATCTGAGATATCATGTAGACAAACATCCTGACCAAGTTTCATGAAGATTGGGCCAAAACTGTGGCCTCTAGATTGTTCACAAGCAATTGTTGACGACGGACGACGGACGCCACATGACGCACGACGGACAAAAGGCGATCACAAAAGCTCACCCGAGCACAAGTGCTCAGGTGAGCTAAAAAGATGGGGGTTGAAAATCTCAGTCCAACTGGTTTACCCAGAACTTTGTTCGCCCACCATATAACCATTGTATGTTCCAGTCCTGGTCTTTATTACTTGGACTTTTTCATTTGAGCAAACCGTTAAGATACATTACAGTATATCCGAGGTTCTACACTTTTGCCCCTCCACCCTTTCTTCACAAATCATTAGCTTGATGTTACCATATGACCAGCACGTACTCCTGTCTCAGTCCTTGTTTTGAAAGAGAAAATTAAAAATAAAGATAAAATAAAAAAATATAGATAGTAGTGGATAAAAAACATGCACAACTATCAGGAATTTGTGGCATTGTTTTTCAGAACACTCATAGCACAGTCATAAACATTTGTGACATTGTTTATCAGAAACACCTATTGCAGCATGGTATATCAGAGGCATGGTTCATCAGAAACACTCGTGGCATTGTATATAAGAAACATTCGCATTCGCGGTATTGTATATCAGTATGGTAGTATGGTATATCAGAAGTATGGTATAACAGAAAATTCGTTGCATGGTATATCAGAAACACTCTTTGCATGGTATATGAGAAATACTAATGGCATGGTATATGAGAAACACTCATCGCATGGTAAATCAGAAACACTCATGGCATGATATATCAGAAACACTCGAGGCATTGTATATCACAAACACTCATGACAGTATTGTTTATCAGAAGCATGGTATAACAGAAACACTCATGGCATTGTATAAAAGAAACACTCGTGGATGACAGTTCAGAAACATTTATGACATGGTATATCAGAAACATTTAGTTGTAGTCCCTTCTGAGCCACATCATACTTTACAAGATCCAGTCAATTGTATTGTTTACCTAAACCATAAATTGCATAACACACTAGTCATGCTATGGTTAAGTGGAAATAGTGTAAACATAATTCATATGCACCAGATGCTCATAGTTTAGTACTGACGATTTATGATGTTCCCACTGTCACAAAACTGAGAGACGTTTTCTTCACAATCATTGTAAAACAAACTAATTTTACGTGTAGACTCTTTTGTAGTCCGCCCTGTTAGCTCTGTCGTCAGAGTACAGTGGTAGTGATCTGACCTTTGTGAATTTGAGTCTTCCACGTTTCCGACATTAATGTTGTCAGATGGGGTGAAGTGTAGAGTGTGTGAGTAAAAATGTATGTTCCCTTTCATTTCAGTCTGTGGACAGCATGCTGGGTTTCTGGGGTCATTGATCTGAGTCACGCGCTCGCAGTCGGCACAATTTTCTCCCATGTTTATTTTAATTTCGTTCCTTTTATAATAACTAATATCAATAAAGTAACATTTGTGTATCATTTAATGGTGTTGAGTCGTTGTTTACCTTCCCTGCTATAGTATATCGGTTATCTAGTTTGTTCATTGTTTTTAACGTCCCATCGACAGTATATCAGTCATTTGGAGACAGATGTAATGCTGTCATACTGAAGTATCACGCCGTAGACATATGGCATAATATCATACCCAGTCACACTATTCTGACACCGGACCAACCTGTCCAGGAACTACACTTAAATGCTGAGCGCCAAGCAAGGAAGCTTTACCAGTATCATTTTTGCGACTTTAGTATGCCGTGGTCAGTGATCGTACACACGAAAAAGTCGCTCTAACCACTCGGCCTCCTATACAGGTCGGAATATATGATATCCAGCTAATAATATTTAGGGGAAGACCCAGGAATTCACAAAGGTGTGCACCAATCTATTTCTGCTTCCTCAAATGAAAAATGTTTCTCAGTCGGGACACTCTGCTGAAGAGCAATTAAATAACAAGTCAGCAATCGTAACTGTAACAGTGTTCTTCTCTTAATTACAATATACGTAAACTCTACTTAAGAATGATATAAACATATCAGAATCATTTTTTTTTTTTTTTTTTTTTTAATATGATCAATGAGAAATGTTATTATGATTGAAACAGGACTAATGTGTCCCTGAACTTTCTTCCGCATAGTCATAAACAAATATTCTTAAGCATATTGTATCAGAAAGCATGTATATGGGCCTAGAAATATATTTTAATAATGTACTTAAATCTACTAAAATATAATTTTCCTCAAGCCCCTGCTTATATGATTAGAAATTAAATATATATACAAGTCGGGATATTCCCTGATAAATAACTGGAACAATGATTGAAACAATGATTGATCTGGGTTAATCAGTCAAAATTAACATGTTATAATGAACTCATATAACTATATATAACAGTGAACAAATTCCGTCACAATCATGAATTAACCTAAATGATTTAAACATAATATCCCTAAGATTCTGGGTAAATTAAAACTATGATTCCAAGCGGAACCGATCCGCTCATGCTACCCGTTCACTTCTTTATCTTATACATAAATCCCTTCAATATACAATACTGCGACCCGGTATTTACAGCGACTATATTGGTTAAAGAAAGACTCTGCACGTCTGAACAAGGGTTGCACTTGTATCTGAACCCAAGCTGCAAGTCTAAGTGTCCTCTATATAAACCTTCGCTCACCAAAGACCCAATTAAAAGTATATTTATATTTCTTAATATTAAAACCTCCAGCCCTATCCATCTATAACTGATCTTCTCGGCGGTCAGAGACAGAATGGCCAAATTCAACGAGGCACCACCTTTATACTCTCTAGAGATGGTGGCAACACCTACCGACAAACTGACAGAACTATACCGGTAATGAACGTTAAATTGACCCTGATTGATTATTCTAAAATTAACAAAATGACCATTAACTATCGAAAGCACTAAATAAAACCTCAAAGATAATGAAAACACTTGCATACTATTTTTTCTGTAAGATTTCGAAACAACTAAAATAACTTTGTAAAATCGGAAATATATTGTCATAAAGATATTGAAGATAAATGATCAATCAATTACTCACATTAAATAGAATATTCTTGGATGTTCGTGCTGAATTTACCCGGAAGTTTACAGTCGCAAATTTAAAGTAAGGGAAACCAAAAAAATACTATCGACAAGGAACAAATTTAACGAAAACAACTGTTTCGCCACAAAAGGAACATTTATCCAAACTTTTCAGAAAAAGAAATTAAGTACATGTAATCTAAATTCGCCTTTACATTAGAAGAACAGCTAGGTTCATGTAATATCAAATCAAGCACTATTTATTAACGAAATATATAAGGATACAAACAACAACATGTAAACTATTAAAGCACTGAACTAAAGAGTGCAAATTTATATCACAGGATACACCTTATAACTCATTTAATGTTGGCTCTCTAACATATAAATTAGAATGAAAAGTACTCATATATACAAGTTTACAATATAATAAAAAATTTTAAAAAGGGGAAAATTAAAAAAATCTAAAATTCCTAAGTAAAGTCTAAACATTGATGTGACTGAGAAATATTTCGTTACATTTATATATAAATATCGGCACATTTATGCACTGTTTCATGGTCAGTAATTCTACATTCAAAATATAATTACAATGATTTATATATCAAGGGATTATACACGAATTCACACGTCCCATGTTTATTTTTATATAAAATATTTCATAATATTTACAAAAATAAATTAGCACAGTAGGACTGTACATTTTAGAGTTATTGTTTAACCGTTTTTAGGTATGCTCTTTTTTGCAATTGTGGTTAATTGTTGCTAATGTTTCGTTATTAAAAAATACGTATTTGATTAATATGTGCTTCATTCTCTTTCGTCAAACGATTGAATATGTGTCCATTTAGTCCCCAACACAGTCGGTCGCAAGGAAATGTGCTGTGATTAAATCAATTGCAACTGTCTGCAAATGTTAAGTTTATTTTAGCAGCTTGCTTTCAAATATGTTTTCCTATACATTTTCGTACTCAGTTGTTTGAACTTCCATATGTGACCATGAATACTGTCGGGGCTGTTCATCAACAGATTCATACTCCCTGGTGTCAAATTCCATGTAAGTAGAATTCTGCTGTGGACGTTCTGTAAGAGCTTCGTACTGCAAATTGACAGTTTCCATTCCTGTCAAAAATGTTTTGTATTAATTTATTTAATAAGAAATTGAAACAACGTGTATTGGATCAATAGTGTTGATTTAGGCACACACACACACACACACACACACATTATTATTATTATTATTCAAAGCACTCAGCACTACTCATACCTCAAGTCTCATTTGCTCTACGGCAAGGATACGACGACCGTAAGGCCTTTAAAACGAGAGATATTTGCGGCGACCGCACGGCCTCTCTAGGGCATATCCCTAAAATTTACAGACCATAGGAATTGCTGTAGAATTAAAGCTTGGTAATCATTCTTAACCCTACGGTCGCCGTAGCAATTCGATCCGCCGCAGCAAGACCATAGAGCGATTTACAGTGACCACAGTGAACACACGCACATAAAAAATCTAGGGCTCCCTATGGCAGTCATAAGGCGGTACGGTAGATTTGCAACTTACGGCCCCCGTACGCCAACTAAAAATCATTCACCCCTATCCCGCACTGTTTCTGTATGATATTGTAATAGAATAGAAACAATTTGACTTGATTAATTGAGTTTACCGTCGCTTCGACAGTATTTCAGTCATATAGCGACGCCCATCTAATTACAGGTGGAGGAAGATCCCGAATGCACGAAGGAATCCGGGTAGAACCACCAACCTACCGCAAGCCAGCTGGAAGGCAGAAACAATTTACACATCCCATAATGAATATGTATTTTTATTCCTTTATTGTTTTCGCCGAAAGTCTGGGGTAGGT
>CM037791.1:49337768-49387768 GCA_021229015.1 Solen grandis | reverse complement strand
GTTATTATGTTTGATGGTTTATGAACATGTTATATGCAGTTCGTCCTTTAATGTATGCAGTTGAAAAGTATTAATGTGCAGTGATTTCAACTTTATGCTCAACAGTAAAGAGCACTTTATGTTCTGTTGATTTTGTATAATTTTCAGTTTATATGACTTTATATGCAGTGCTTATTGCATTATGTTCAGTGCTCTCTTAATTATGATGATGTGGTTAAAATGCTAAGGGAATATTCCGAAGATGTCCGTTTTACTGAATGAGGATCAATTATACGAGTATGATACACATGTTATTATATATAGTAACAAAAATATGTTGTTGAAAAAAAAAGATTATCCATATTTAAAAAGGTTTATCACAACTTTGCCCTGCTAGTAGGAGGGCTATTGTCATGATAATTGCCCTTGGAAAAAGTGCATATGAAAAAGTGACATCATTTGAACAGTCTTTCCATTTTAACACCATTTGGCGTCAAAATTTGCTAACTTTACACTCTACGTTTTGTTGAGAATATATTAATTATTTATGTATGTTCATGAATAATATCTGATATGATATTTGTTTTTTTAGCTATTATTCATGCACTTGATTTTAATTTTAAGTCAATTTGGTCATTTATTAGCTCCACTATTCAAAGAATATGAGAGCTATTGTAGTCGCCCTTGCGTCAGCGTTGGCGTTGCAGCTTTTGTTTAAAGTTTTGCATGCAAGTTACTATCAACCTTATATCTCAATAACCATTTATGGTATTGACTTGAAAGTTTATAAATATATTCTTGGGCATCAAACAACCAAGATAACTCATAACTGAATTTAATATGAATTATGGCCCCTTTTTAACTTAGAAATTTTGGTTTAAGTTTTGCATGCAATAGAAAATTTGGTTAAAGTTTTGCATGCATGCTACTATCCAGTTTGTATCTCAATAACCATTCATGGTATTGACTCTAAAGTTTATGAATATGTTTTGGGGCATCAGACAACCAAGGTAGATAACTCTTGATGGAATATATTACAAATTATGGCCCCTTTTTAGCTCACCTGAGCACTTTGTGCTCAAGTGAGCTTTTGTGATCGCCCTTCGTCCGTCGTCAACAATTTGCTTTAAATGACATCTCCTCTGAAACCACTGGATAGAATTTGATTAAACTTGGCAGGAATGGTCCTTGGGTGAACCTTTACAAAAGTTGCTAAAATAAACTTGATCAATGCAGAACTCTGGTTGCCATGGCAACGGAAAGAAAAAAAAATGAAAACTTTAAAAATCATCTCCTCCAAAACTACTGGCCAGAATTTGAAATATTTTGGTACAGATGTTCCTTGGGTGACCCTCTACCAAAGTTGCTAAAATTTATTTGGATCTGCCAAAAAACATGGCCGCCAGAGGCGGGGCTAATTTGCCTTATATGTATATAGTGAAATCTTTAAACGACATCTTCTCTGACACAGCTGAACAGATTTGAATCAAATTTGGCAGGGATGATCCTTGGGTGAAACTGTTTCAAAGTTGCTAAAATGATTTGGATCTACCAATAAATATGGTTGCCAGGGGCGGGGCTAATTTGCCTTACCATATATGTATATATAGTGAAATCTTTAAATGACATCTCCTCTGAAACAGCTGCACAGATTTTAATCAAATTTGGCAGGGATAATCCTTGGGTGAAGCTCTTCCAAAGTTGCTAAAATTATTTGGATCTGCTTATAAGTATGGTCCCCGGGGCGGGCTTATTTGCCTTATATGATGTATATTGTGAAATCTTTAAACGACGTTTCCTGTAAAACTGCCAACAGAATTTAATCAAATTGGGCAGGGGTGATCCTTGGGTGAAGTTTTACCAAAGATGCTAAAATTATTTGGATCTGCTAAAAAACATGGCGACAGGGGCGGGGCTTATTTGCCTTTTATAATTATATATAGCGAAATCTTTAAAGGACATCTCTTCTAAAAACCGCTGTATAGAATTTGATCATATTTGGCAGGGATGATCCTTGGATGCAGCTACACCAAAGCTGCTAAAATCATTTTGATCTGTAAAAAAATCATGGCCACCAGGGGCGGGGCTAATTTGCCTTATTTTGAAATCTTTAAAGGACATCTACTTTGAAATTTGATAGGATTTTGATTCAATTTGGCAGGTATAATCCTTTGGTGGAGCATCACTAAAGTTGCTAAAAAAAATTCTGATTCGTCAAGAAAATTGCAAGGCTATTTTATGTTAAATATGGTATTAAGTGATATATTTAAATGTCATCTTGCTTTAACTGCTTGATATAATTTGATTGGAATTGGCAAGGATGATAACAGAGTGAGGTTTCTCAGATGTTGCTAAAATAATCATTTTCAATGTAAGAATTCTTGTTTATTATCCCCCCGAAAGGCGGTGGGGGATATGGTAATAGTCTCAGTCCGTCCCATATTTTTGTCTGGAGTATAACTCGAAAAAGTATTTGAGGCATCAACTTGATACAGTCCAACTTGTCTTAAGCAGCCACCTAAGGGACGACCCGAGATTGGCTGCTTAAGACAAGTTGGCTGCTTAAGACAAAATATGACTTCAGCCATATTTTAGGAGCACCTATATAATGTATATGTACTTATGTATGTGTGCATGTTTGTTATTGTCTTTATTTATTTATTATGTCTTCTGTATGTGTGTATGTTTGTTGAGTTATTTTTTTATTGTAATTAATACCACTCTTTCTTTCTCTCTTGTCTATTTTCCTTCCCTCTTCCTCTCCTCTCTCTTTTTTTTTCTCTTATTACACCATTATCTTTTTTTTTCTTTCTCTCATCCTATCCTCTCATCTTTCAAACAATAGAAAAAAGAACATAAATAAAGTTCATTTTTAATGTCCTGGATTTGAGTCCGGCCCACGTTGAACTCGGATGCCAAGATTCTTGAGCTTTTTCCAGCATCCAGAAGCTTCACTACTTTCATTCGCTCTTCTAACGTTAGGCATTTTCGTTTCGACATCGTGGCATACACAGTTATAATGCGGAATTGTTCTAGAAATTCCATTTTATACCGCCAATGGTTTTTTTTTTTTACATCATTTTTTGTTAAATTTCTATAATTATTCGACTTCAATTATTCATTCTTTATACTCACAAAGATGAAACATGTCCGAATTTAATTATTCAAACTCAAAACACAAACATTTTCGGCGATCTTCAATGGAGCGTACGCAAATCGAGTCAGCTTACTGTTACTGATTACCGAAATGGAGTGTTCTGCCCGAACTGTGATTACATCAAGAGCTATCGAAGGTAATTAAAACACTGGGCATTGGCTGATAGGTCATTCATCAAATAACAACGTGTCAAACACCAATTCACACCGTACTTTGTTTTCACACTCTATGAATCTGTTGATTGGTGCCGATGACCGCTAATTAGAAGTCAATTAAAAAGGTTTCCAAAGGACCTGAAGTGACCGCTTACGGCATGGTGACCGCTTAATACACGTGACCGCTAAGACAAGTTCGACTGTACTTCATAGGTGGATAGATCTCATTGAGGAGGAGTGCAGTGCTTAAGAATGATAACTCTACCTTTCATAATTTTTGAGTAATTGCCCTTTTTATTAGCTCACCTGAGCACAACCTGCTCAAGGAGAACTTTTGTGATAGTCCGTCGTCCGTTGTCTGTTGTGCGTCGTCAACAATTTGGCTTGTTAACACTCTAGAGGCCATATTTTTAGGCCAATCTTCATGAAACTTAGTCAGAATGTGTGTCTCCATAAAATCTTGGACAAGTTCGAAATTGGGTCATGTGGGGTCAAAAAGAAGGTCATGAGATCAAATCTTATAAAAACCTTGTTAACACTCTAGAGGCCACATTTTTGGCTTAATCTTCATGAAACTTGGTCAGAATGTTTCTCTCCATAAAATCCTGGACAGGTTCGAATTTTGGTCATGTGGGGTCAAAAAGTAGGTCATGAGGACAAATCTTAGAAAAACCTTATTAACACTCTAGAGGCCACATTTTGGCCATACCTTCATGAAACCTGGTTGGAATGTCCGTTTCCATAAAATCTTGGACAAGTTCGAAAGTGGGTCATGTGGGGTAAAAAAATAGGTCAATATGAAAAATCCAACATTTATAATCATGTGAGCAATTCAGGGCCATCATGGCCCTCTTGTTTAACATAGAAATTTTGGTTAAAGTTTTGCATGCAAGATACTCTCATGCTTATATCTCAGTATCCAGGCATGCAATTGATTTGAAATATCTTTAATATGTTTAGGGGTATCATCTTTCAGGTAGATAACTTGATGGAATATTACAATTATGGCCCCTTTTTTACTTAAAATTTTGGTTAAAGTTTTGCATGCAAGGTACTTTATGCTTATATCTCAGAGTCCAGGATTTAATACATTTAAGGGTATCATGCTATCAAGGTAGATAACTTTTGATGGAATACATTACAAGTTATGGCCCCTTTTTTACTTCAAAATTTTGGTTAAAGTTTTGCATGCAAGGTACTTTAATGCTTATATCTCAGAGTCCAGGCATGGGATTGATTTGAAACATCTTCAATATGTTTAGGGGTATCATACTATAAAGGAATATAACACTTGATAGAATATATTAAAAATTGTGGCCCCCTTTTAATTAAGAATTTTGGTTAAATTTTCGCATTCAAGCTACTATCCAGCTTATATCTCAGAAAATGCTTGTGGAATTGACTAGAAGGTCAAGGAGTGTCTTCAGGGGCATCAGAAAACCAAGGAGGATAACTTTTGGACTGAATTTTATGCAAATTATGGCCCTTTTCTTGCATGTTTTTTTTGGTTAAAGTTTTGCATGCACAGTGTTATTATGCTTATGTCTCAGTAACTAGGCATAGGATTGATTTAAGACTTCATAAAAATATTAATGGGGGATCAGACTATCAAGGTATATCATTTTTGACTATTATTTTGTACTGGGTACATGTATGAAGGGCAAAAATTGAAATAGATTTCATTTGATTTAACCAACAAGCATTTTGAATAATCGAGCGTGCTGTCCTCTGACAGCTCTTGTCAAAATATCACTTGACTCAGACATAGATCTATATCTTTTTATCAATATATAAAATTTGTCAGTATATTTATGGCAAATCCGATGTGCATGAACAATGTACACTAGTTTGACCGCTGTTAGTTAAATTAATTTAATGCTCAAAATGTCGTAAGATATGTATCCATCTTGAAAGTAGTAAAAAATTAAAAACCAATATCTGTGGTATACGTATTGAATAATATTAATAGATCTAATAGAATGCCAAAATAATGTTATATATTAAACATATGTATTATACAGATCAATGAATGGCTAGTCGGGGCAATCGATAATTATTAATTGATTATCCCATAGCTGGGACAATTATCACTCAAATGCCCCGACTAGCCATGTATTATTCTATAAATAATTGATTCGCTTTCGGTTAACAACAGACATATTCGGAATATTGCGTTAGCATTTTAACCACATCATCATAATAAAGAGAGCACTGAACATAATGCAATAATCACTGCATATAAAGTCATGTGAACTGAAAATAATACAAAATCAACAGAACATAAAGCTCTCTTTACCACTGAGCATAAAGTTGAAGTCACTGCACATTAATACTTTTCAACTGCATATATAAAGGACAAACTGCATATAATATGTTCGTAAACCATCAAACATAATGACCACTAAAGTGAACATAATGACAAACTAACTGCATATAAAGCCACATGGACAAAATGAACTTAACATATGAATAAAAGGACTGCATATAATAATATCTGCACTGCATATAAAGTCAGATGTACCACAGCACATAATTACATATCTACCGAACATAACGGTTTTACCACTGCATATAATGTGTCACCACTGCATATAAAGGCATACATACCAAACATAAAGACAGGTGCACATCATAAGACAGTCATGGCGTTCCATAACTGGTTGGCATGGTGTCAGAATCATGTGATAGGGTATGATGTCATGTTACTTGTATATAGCGTATTACTGTTAAGCAGCACAATATATCTCTCAGGTAGACATAAGTCCCAAAATGAGATGGTTGGACCTTAAACGTAAGCACACAAATAAGATATGTATTGTTTAACAGAAGTGTAGCTGTCAGATCATACAACAGACTTGGACAATCCCAGGTTGGTAAGTATGGGATAGAGTTTAATCATACAGTGGAAAAGTATAAAATCACAGTGGATTATTTGCCTTATACAGAAAACTAGATCAAGAGAAAATAATAAGAATCTTCTGGAATTGGTATTCATGATCAAAAATCTGTAGCAATTTACGAAATGCAATGAATAATATAAAATAGTTGAAACATATTTGTTTATCAAAATGAATTTTTAATGAGAGCTGCATTGATATACTTTTTAAACATTTTTGTCTGATTTATTTTTAGATGATCCAGATCCCTATGCATTCTTAACAGCAAGTTCCAGCTCAACCAGTGACACCAGCAGTCCTGATGTGAAACGTCAGCGACAGACCAATCAACAACAGATTGGCATCAGTGCTTCTCCTTCATTTCCCAGCATTCACTTAGATGACTCTCCAGGAAGTGTGTCTGGAGGTACAAATGGTACAGACTTGAGGAATTACCGCCAGCCAACCACTCCAGATGGTGTGAATGCTCAGTCTTTGCCATCTGGGGGACAGCTGTTTGATTCTCAAGGACATTCTCTGGACAGGAGGGAGAAAAACTATACAAAGAGAGTGTTACCTCCTGGGGATAAATCTGCATTGACTACACAGACCCAGGTAGGGGGAGCAGGCATGGCAGGTGGAGGTGGGAATGTAGATATAAATCAGCTGGGGCAGATAGTGCGAGGTGTGATTCAGGATGAGATGGGAATGGTACGGCAGGACATGAGGAGGATGGTACGGGAAGAAATGGACGATATGGTGGATCAGATACACAGGGACATCATACACCTGCAGGCCGAGATGCTGCGACAGTTCCAGATACACCAGGTAAGGGAGGCATCATTTTAGCTCAAAGTGTGGCATGAGTAGACAAGATGAAGGCAGGTATCGACATCTCTCAGGGGGGGCAATGTTGTGGCACGCATCACAATGTTCCCCAAGTACCTGCTTTTGATATACGGTATTCTCTATTTAACTGAGTTCATTGTTTCCTGTATTTTACAAATATAGCAATATCCCCATGCAATGTGACCTACACTTGCCAAGTTTATTTATCAGGAAATGAAGACCTCACCAACGTTAATGAGGGAGTGTAGAACTTTTTTTGTGTAGCCTGCATACCATGGCAGACACATAGGGATTGCTCAAAGTTCTTCTAAGAAACCAATTGTCATATTTAATTTCATTTGGCACAAATGGTCACCTTATAACTGTCTACCATAAATAAAGTTGATCCCTTGAAGATTGAGGCCCCTAGTAAAAGGTTGGCTAGTTTTCACTCTGTATAGAAAATTTCAAAATTCTTCCCTTCTGGAAGTAATGTTTAGGATTGAATCTTGTTCTAATAACAACCTCAAGATTTCATACCATAATTGCTTAAGTATTTTTGATCCCTTGAAAATTGAGGCCTCCAGATGATTGACTTAGGAATTTTCTGTTAGTCAATCTTGTTGCTGCTGGAAGACACCAGGTAACTTAAAATCAAGTGATTTGAATTGTTTTAAATAAGCTAATGTACCCTAATGAGTGATCCAGGGCCATGTGGCCCTCTTTTCTCTATGTAATTTCCATTGTTTTGCAACTGAATCTAGTATCCCCTGACATTAGGTCTTCTTATATTCACTGGGGTCTTCCAGAAACAGCCAGGTCTTATTAGATACTGGCATTAGGAAGTTAACTCTGTAGATTCATACCTGGCAAGGAATTTCCAAGAAGCCTAGGCATGCATTTCTTTATTTTCCATGGGTCTAACATGCACCCAGATCGTTAATGGAACTTCTCTACCCTGTGCCATCTGGTTACACATTCTCAAACCAATATCCGCCTATTGAATTCAATGATGTTATGCAGGCTGTTGCATGCGAAGAATTTCTTGGCACCCTTCCAGTGATATCGAAGCTGTATTCTGTTGTCTGATAGTCATGATCAACACTGTTCATGCGATTCAAAGCTTTAGTTATGGAAATAAATGTAAGTCATTTTACCCAAGGGTTACCTAGCTTGTGTTAGTGAAATCAACAAAGTCCTGTCTGCATTCAGGGCAAGTTTAAAGGATAATAAGGTGCCATAGCATTTTATATATTAAGTCTTGACTCAAAATTTCTTGCCATCATATATAATTTTTTGTGAATGTGTGTGTGTCAACCTAACCCTGTTTCTCTAACCCGCAGTCCGACATGATGACTCTGCTGGAACACTACTCAGTGAATCAGGACCTGGTGTCTGAGGTTGATAGACTGCAGGGCGAGGTCAGGCGTCTCCAGAAACACTTCTGATCATCCCCAGCCTCTTCAGGGGCGGCTACCACACAAGGTCTTATGTCTCCACACCACGGACATCTCCTCATTTTTCCATTGAGTAAAACTGTGTCTCCTGAAATACTGAGTATCCCAACCTCTACAGGGAGCAGCATTTATGTCACTAGAAAATAGGTGTCTCTCATCTGATTCAGAACATATAATTGGCTGTTTCCCCAACATCGATACCTGGTATCTAAATATAAATTACTTTCACCACATCATAGACATTTGTATAGATCCGTTTAATACTTGGTGTCTTTATCTGGGTGAATTATACGACTGAAAGTTATTATAGTTGTCTCATTTTATGCCCCTAAATTGATAGGTATTGTTTTTGTCCTGTCTGTTTACTGACAACTTAAACTTTGTCCATAACTTGGAAACTATAAGGGGTATTACCTTTAAATACATAGATGGTGTACCTTTAAATACATAGATGGTGTCTAGAAGTTCAGTGACCAAGAACTATAACTCTACCTGGTCACATTTTTTAATGATCTACCCTTACTTAATTATATAATGAATTTTTTTAGTATATCTCATTTACAAAATGAGATAAAGGCTTGACATTTGGCATACTCACTCCATTATGAAAGCCCCTTCAATTGAAATTAGTTATTTTGCATCCAACCTCCTTGGATGGGGCCAAGAGGCAGGACTAGACTTGGTTGGGGTGATACGGAATAATAATTATACACATTAACACATCATTGAGAACATAGTAACATTGTAGAGTTTGTAAAAGTGTATTACTCAGTCACTTTCTATTAAACAGATACCTTATTTTATAATACTGGTTAGATTCAAAGTAAGACCTAGCGGCACATTTTTGTCAAATCATGAAACCTTTAGGACTTCATTGATCCTTTAGGACTTCATTGACCATGATAAAACTTGCTGAATTTCTAACATTTTGCATTATGCTAAGCTGCAATGATTGTCCTAGAAATTTTCAAATCTCTGCAGAGACAAATACAGTAAAATAGTTACTTGGTCATGCTGCTTAATGTACACATTGATTTTTAACTGAATTTATCACTGAGGATTAAGTGTTCAGTTTGCATGATTTTGACCCTCAGATGGCAATATTTCAAAATACTTTATGATATCACAGCAGCAGTATTTATTAAGATTCTCATATTTCCTACAACTTCATTGTTCTGTATTGTTTCCTGTATTTCACAACATTTCTTTTCTTATGTTGCATCATTTTTATTATACGCCGCCAGAGGCGGTCGTATATTGGCGTCATCTTTTCCATCTGTCCGTCCATATGTCCGTATCTTGTGAACGCAACTTCTCCTACGTTTCTAAATAAATCTTTTCAAAACTTGGTCAATGTCATTACTAAAATGGGTAGATGTGCATGAAATGGCAATTTTCCAGTTCATTGATTTTTAAAAGATTTATGTCCCTTGAAACTTTGTCTCTGTAGCTGATTGATATTGCAGCCTTGTGAACGCAACTCCTCCAACATTTCTGAATAAATCTTTTCAAAACTTGGTCAATGTCATTACTATAATGGATTTTTGCAAGAGTTATGCAGAGAAAGAAAAAAGGATTCATATTGATACAGCTATTTGACCTACTTTCATATTGGTTCTATCCCTGTTCAGCTAAATTAATTGGTCTCACAGACTTCATTATGAGCTTATGCTTACAGAAATGTTAAAAGCAATAATTAAAAGGACCCTCTTGGTCTTTATATTTTGTGGCGGCGAATATTGTGGCAGCACTGGCACTCTTGTTATGTCATGAAAAGCAGGAAATGATAAGCTGATCTAGTTTATATCTTTATGATTTTCCTGTATAATTGGCTGTAAGTTTTTCATGAGCATACATTCCATGTTCAAAGTATTTATGTCATGTTTAACTTTCTCAAGCATTGCAATACTTCATCATATTTTGCCATCTGACATTGGTTATTATTTCACTATCCCTCATATTTTTTTAATATACAAATTGTACATTGTCATTTCAAAAATATGTATTTCAAATATTTGTTCATGTCTAAATGAAAACTAATTCTCTACCAGGCCATTTTGGATAAAACCAATACCTGTTAAAGCTTATTTTTACAACCCCAATGGGGGTCCTTGTAAAGGTGCCTTTCTAATGACAAATCTGTCAGCTACAGTCAACCCTGGTTATTTGAAATTCTGGGGACCAGCTCTTTATTTTGAATAAGGCATATGTTTGAATATCACAAATCATAACGACCATTGAGGTAAGAACCCACCCATTCTCTACTGTAATTCAAGTAATACAGTCCATTTGCGACGGAACAAAGTAACACCAGACCATGCAATTTCTTTGTGGAATATTTCATTTCATCTTTTATTACCAAGTCTGATGATTGCATTTTTGTATCCACTGTAATACCATGTATATGCTATATGAGAGTTGACAGTGCTTAGTGTATAGGTGGTCAGACATAATTGAGTATTATTTTAGTTATATGGCTTCATCTGTATATAGAAAATGTTTCTGGGACCAGCCAGTTATGTAACACCGGTGCTGTTCCTTAATTCAATAGTTTAATGAATATGCTGTATTATTGATAATCAGTTGTTATTTTTATGCCCACACCCACAAGAAGGCATTTAAAGGTGTTATCCATGTGTGTATGTCTTTTCAAAGTATGTATGTGTATTCAAAGCACATCATCAAAACTATGTACATGTATCATAAATGTACTTCAGAATCACAAAGGCTATTGCTGTAAAACTTTACACAAATGTCTTTAGCAACTAGGATATATATATATAAGTGATTTTTTTTTTTAATGTTTTCACTTTAATGAGAGAAAATGTAAATCTTTCTGAAAATATTATGTTATGTATTTGATGATTTTACTTTGAAGGTAAATTTTAGCTCACCTGAGCACATAGTGCTCATATGAGCTTTTAGAATAATTGGCTGTTTGTCGTCCACAATTGATTCAAATGACATCTCCTCCAAAACTAGTACTTGACCAAATTTGATGAAAATTGCCTATGATGTTTCTAGCATGAAGCTCTACCAGAGTTGTTCAAATGGTTCTGGTTGGTCCATTGCATATCTGGGTAACAGACGCTAAAAATAGATTTTAAGCTCACCGGAGCACAACGTGCTCATGGTGAGCTATTGTGATCACCTTTTGTCGGCGTCCATTGTCCTTGCGTGTGTCCGGTGTCAGGGGTCACTTGATTTTATGTTAACTTATTTTAAAGAAAAGCTCTTCTTGTCAGAAACCACAAGGCCTTGAGTTTAAATGTTTGGTGTGTAACATGGCCTAGTAGACCTCTACCAAGTTTGCTCAAATCATGACACTGAGGTCAAAATTGGCCCCGCCCTAGGGGTCACTTGATTTTACATAGAGTTTCATTAGAAAAATTATAATTATCTTATTGTCAGAAACCACAAGGCCTAGAGGTTAGATATTTGGTGTGTAACATGGCTTTGTGAACTACTACCAAGTTTGTTCAAATCATGGCCCTGGTGTCAAAATTGACCACACCCCAGGTTCACTTGATTTTATATAGATTTATTAGAACTATGTCCTTCAAAATTTGGATGGCAGGTACAGTTGTATTTTTTTGTGAAATTTAGATGATCTTGCTGTACTTCTGCATGGTTATGTATTCAATGTGACTCATACAATAATTGGCAATAAAGGCAGTGTTTCTCAGGTAAGCGATCCAGGGCCATCTTAGCCCTCTTGTCTCAATTATGGGTATCAAAGCATGATCCAATTGTTGTTTATGAAATATTTAAAGAAGTCTTTTTTTAATTATAACAGAATTATTATATTGAAATCTTTTTTACAGGAGATGATTCTTTTCTAAACAGAGCTCAAGTGTTCAGACCAGCAGTAGAAAGTCTGAAGTTTCCATTCATATGTAACACTTGCCAGATCCTTTTCACACATAGGGCACTTGACATGTCTGAAACATTGGGTTTATAAACTGTGCATACATCCATAAATCCATCGTAATCTGTACTGAATGCAGATAACAATTATGGATTCATTTATTTTGCATCCACTATACATATTTATGATTGATAAGAAACAACTTGAAAACTGCTCACATTGAAAGATAATATTCACTTACATCTGATTGTCTTTATGACTTTTTCATCTATATTTGTCAAATATTTTAAATTTTATTAAAAAAAATTAATATTTTTGCATTTATAGTAACAGCTTTCCCAATTTAGTATATATTAAAATCTATATATATATATATATATATAAATCTATATATATATATAATTTTCATACTTTGCCCTCTGTAAAGCCTCTTCTGTCTGGCTTCATAGCTCAGTTTAACCCTTTCCCTCATATAGACTCATTTTGACGCACTCAATAGGTACCACATAAAGCCTGATCTGCAGAAAGCCAAACTCAAACCTTACCAAATTTAATTGTAAAATCCTCATTACCAGACCACTGAGGAGAGCGAACAGCATAAAAAAAACAACTGATCAGCCTGCGAGTTACTCGCAGGCTGATCTGGTTTTATGCTGTTTGCATAGGTCTTTTCATGGTATCCCCTATGAGGGAAAGGGTTAAAGGCAAACATTTATAGAAAGCCACAATATATGATCCTGTTTTGTTAGAAACTTTCTTTTTAATTGACAAAAACCTGTTAAATTGTTTCATAATCATTTTTGATTCGCAGTGTACCAGTACTGGACTTTTTGGTATAGTTAAGGTTGCAATACTACCAAAAATCAATGCATTAAATACAGAAAATATGGTGAAAATATGAAAATTCAATCTTTCTTTTGATGATATGCAAAATATTGCCTCTGGGTGTCAAACGATTAGCTGGACTGATGTTGATAGAATCACTGATATATTAAATGACTGTAGGAAGGTAATTTCTCTACCCCTTCACGAAGATTTCCCGAATATTTACACAAAGTTTTCCGGAATCATTTGAGCTCTCTAATGTAGTCAGATTGGCCCTTGTATAATGATGCATAATCATAAGCGCAAGTAACCAAACAGGTGTCTGGTGAGTTTCCCCATGTCTTAAACTCGTGCATGGTAACAAGATTCCCTCATGAAAGTGAAGGTGTGTGTTTATATTATATGTGTCAGGCACCTGTTGGTCAAACAATCCCACCACCTAAGCCAAATAAGGTCTTTAGAGAAATGAATTGTTGCATAACATTTTTTTTTTTTGAAAATATTTCAGTAAAGTTGTGCACTATCCCAGAGGAAGTGGTGCATGGTTCTTCTATTTTTAGATGGCTTGTATTTATATTTGTGTAAATTAGACAATTACTGGAAATTGTTAGAAACAGCCAAATTGATGGCCATTTAATTCTGTACCTGTTGATACGATTACGGTACTGTAGATAATCCGTAGGTAATATAAGGGATAAGGCGAGTTTTTATGAACCTTTCCTTCATCATAGATGATTAATGTCAGTAATTTGTTACAAACTGAGAGTTTCAAATATTCAAACTAAATAGACATACCTGAGAGGTACCTGAGAGGGCGGCATAATTCCATGGTGCCATAGTGTGGGCTGCCATAAGCGGAGTGAAAGACTCCCCAGGGAGATCGATAGATAGATGGATACAAGTAGCCCGATGATCAGGGGTAAAAACTGTAAAGTCAGTGAACGTGCTCAAGGCATGAAACTTAAGACTGTAAAATGCATTTATTATTATTATTATTATGTGCCTCCCATTGGTTAGAAGTTGGGAATTTGAGGATCATTTGAAATTTTGGGGGAGACATTCTTAGTTTAAATACTTAATACTATGTATAATTATTTGCTCTTTTTTTAGCTCACCTGAGCACAAAGTGCTCAAGGTGAGCTTTTGTGATCGCCCTTCGTCCGGCGTGCGTCGTCGTGCGTCGTGCGTCGTCCGTCGTGCGTCGTCAGTCGTCCGTCGTCCGTCGTCAACAATTTTCTTTAAACGACATCTCCTCTGAAACTGCTGGACAGAATTTAATGAAACTTGGCAGGAATGTTCCTTGGGTAAGGCTCTACAAAAGTTGCTAAAATAAAGTTGATCCATGAAGAACTCTGGTTGCCATGGCAACAAAAAGAAAAATAATTTGAAAACTTTAAAAATCATCTCCTTCAAAACTACTGGCCAGATTTCAAAATAAATTGGTACAGATGTTCCTTGGGTCAACCTCTACCAAAGTTGCTAAAATTATTCTGATCCGTAAAAAAACATGGCTGCCAGGGGCGGGGCTTATTTGCCTTATATGTATATAGAGAAACCTTTAAACAACATCTCCTCTGAAACCACTGGACAGAATTTGATTAAACTTGGCAGGGATGATCCTTGGGTCAACCTTCACAAAAGTTGCTAAAATAAACTTGATCTGGTTGCCATGGCAACAAAAGGAAAAAAAAATGAAAACTTTAAAAATCATCTTCTTCAAAACTACTGGCCAGATTTTAAAATAAATTGGTACAGATGTTCCTTGGGTCAACCTCTACCAAAGTTGCTAAAATTATTCCGATCCGTAAAAAAACATGGCCGCCAGGGGCGGGGCTTATTTGCCTTATATGTATATAGAGAAACCTTTAAACAACATCTCCTCTGAAACCACTGGACAGAATTTGATTAAACTTGGCAGGGATGATCCTTGGGTCAACCTTCACAAAAGTTGCTAAAATAAACTTGATCCATGTAGAACTCTGGTTGCCATGGCAACAAAAAGGAAAAAAAAATTGAAAACTTTAAAAATCATCTTCTTCAAAACTACTGGCCAGATTTTAAAATAAATTGGTACAGATGTTCCTTGGGTCAACCTCTACCAAAGTTGCTAAAATTATTCCGATCCGTAAAAAAACATGGCCGCCAGGGGCGGGGCTTATTTGCCTTATATGTATATAGAGAAACCTTTAAACAACATCTCCTCTGAAACCACTGGACAGAATTTGATTAAACTTAGCAGGGATGATCCTTGGGTCAACCTTCACAAAAGTTGCTAAAATAAACTTAATCCATGTAGAACTCTGGTTGCCATGGCAACAAAAAAAAAAAAAAAAAACTTTAAAAATCATCTTCTTCAAAACTACTGGCCAGATTTTAAAATAAATTGGTACAGATGTTCCTTGGGCAAACCTCTACCAAAGTTGGTAAAATTATTCCGATCCATAAAAAAACATGGCCGCCAGGGGCGGGGCTTATTTGCCTTATATGTATATAGAGAAACCTTTAAACATCTCCTCTGAAACCACTGGACAGATTTAGATTAAACTTGGCAGGGATGATCCTTGGGTCAACCTTCACAAAAGTTGCTAAAATAAACTTGATCCATGTAGAACTCTGGTTGCCATGGCAACAAAAAGAAAAAAAAATGAAAACTTTAAAAATCATCTTCTTCAAAACTACTGGCCAGATTTTAAAATAAATTGGTACAGATGTTTCTTGGGTCAGCCTCTACCAAAGTTGCTTAAAAATTTTTCCGATCCGTAAAAAACATGGCCGCCAGGGGCGGGGCTTATTTGCCTTATATGTATATAGGGAAAACTTTAATCAACATTTCCTCTGAAACCACTGGACAGAATTTGATTAAATTTGGCAGGAATGATCCTTGGGTCAACCTTCACAAAAGTTCCTAAAATAAACTTGATCCATATAGAACTCTGGTTGGCATGGCAACAAAAAGAAAAAAAATATGAAAACTTTAAAAATCATCTTCTTCAAAACTACTGGCCAGATTTTAAAATAAATTGGTACAGATGTTCCTTGGGTCAACCTATTTATCTCAGGTGAGCGATTTAGGGCCATCATGGGCCTCTTGTTTATGACCAGGGTCTAATTCCACCAACATTTCTTATCACTAAGTAAAACTTAAATACTTAAAGGTGAATTTCATCAGTCTTATTCCTCTAATAAAAATACCTAAATATTTCATTTCTTAACAATTCTCGTTAGTTATTAATGTAAAAATTCTTTTCGGCTTAATAAAATAGTAATAGTGGAATGTGTATCTACCTAGTCTCAAAATTTAAGTATTACTTAGAGCTAAGTATTGTTAGTGGAATTCGGGTGTGTCTTATAAAGGAGGCCTACTAATCTAATAAGTAAGCAAAAAAATTTGGGTGTGCACTATACATGTGCGATTACAGTAGTCTGTTATTCTAAGCATACTAATTTTAGCTCACCTGAGCACAACGTGCTCAAGGTGAGCTATTGTGATCGATGAATGTCCTGTGTCCCTTGCAACATTTAACTTAACATCTCCAAAACTACTGGGTCAATTTTCATAAAACTTTACAGGAATGTTCCTTGGGTAGTCCTCTCCCAAAGAATTAAATTCCATGCCAAAATCTGGTTGGCAACTACAAGGGGGAAAAAAGTGAAAACTTCAAAAATCTTCTCCTCTAAAAGTACCAGCTGGATTTGAAAATATTCTTGCACAGATGTTCCTTTGGTCACTGTCTACCTAGATTGTTCGAATTATTTGAATCCGTTGAAAAACATGTCCAAAGTGCATATTGAATTGCTAAGTTTTTTTCAGCACAGATGTTCCCCGGGTCACTCTCTACCTAACAAAATTATTTGGATCTGTCTAAAAATATTGCTGACAGGAAGCAGAGCCCATTTTCTATTGCTGTTCCTTTTCCACCCACTAATACCTGGTTCTCAGGTGAGCGATTCAAGGGCCATCATGGCCCTCTTATTTAATATTCAAAACAAAATTGAAAGTTTCAAGCAAGTTTTTTTTAAATTGCGTCATTGATGGCGCATTGATATGATGATATGAAATTTTCGGGTAATTTCATCTTGATTACGTCAAAACGCACACATTTGTGCGTCATCAAAAACCTTATTCAGCTCGACTCCAATGTACAAATTTCTGATTAGAAGGAAGTACACTGAAGACATCATTTTTATGCCTGTTTAATATTAATCATTTAATCTTTCATTGTATAAGAATAAAAGAATTGTTGTGACTGAGAAATAATTTTTAATTAATATAACATTTGGCATGGCTTTTGCATTTTTGACAAAAATCATGTGACATTTATGTAAATTTCATTGAAACAATTTTTAAATGTGATTCTGGCGTAGTGCCCTCCTTTCCAAGTCAATGGAATTGCTATCAGACCTGGTTTTTCAATTATAGTGATGTAACATGGAGTAAAATGGCATATTCATGAGGCTGAGAGTTGACAAAAAGAAACCAAAATAAACTTGATGTAAGTATTTGCTACAGTCATGTGAAGCCTGTTGTGCTCAGATATTTAGAGCTAGTCTTGGTGCTGTCACACCATGCTGGTTGTATGTTCCATTAACAGTGATATTAAAACTAGATTTGTCTTGCAATTTTGTATGTTTATTTGTATATCTTGTTTTTGTTAATCAATAAATAATTCAAACTAAATTGTGCTTTTAGATACCTTTGTAATACAACAGTACTGCAATTAACATATTATTAAAAAAAAAAAAAAGTCCAAGATTTATTGTGTGAAAAATATACTACTCAAAGATTTCCAAGCACCACATACCACACATCAATGTGAAATTGCTTGCACCAAATTTGTTATACCGGTAGTTGAAATGACAATTTCTATCTTGTCTTTGAAACTGAAAACTGTTCTCTAAAATATTTTTTATGAATTCATGAAAATATTTTGAGTTTTCTCTCTTAATATACCAGTTTCAATATGAAAAATTTTGACCTCAGAATTTCATCTGCATAGTAATACTACATAATGTTAAAAATGACAAGTCAGGCTGTTGTCAATCAACTTGGAATAGTGGTTTTTTTAAGACTGCTTGTGTCTATAAACGTTAAATGTTTTATAAATTCATTACCTTATAATACAATTGTCCATTTTAGTACAAAATTGAAAATTTAAACGAGACTTACCTTGGTTAAGTTGATGTTTGAATGAAATTCTATGAGTCATAGAGTCACTGAGGGCTTAAATGAGATTGCTTTGCGCATGCGCAGTTCAGCCTTAGAAGAATTTTGTCATTATAAACAAAATGAAAAAATATATAATCCTCGTTAAAAACTAAGTTGGGAGGGCAGGCGGCATTTAAGCCCTCAGTGAGTCTATGACTCATAGAATTTCATTCAAACATCAACTTAACCAAGGTAAGTCTCGTTTAAATTTTCAATTCTATTTCGTTATACTATCGGTCTCAAATGAGATTTCAAAGCTATAATGACAAAATAATTAATCCATACCAAAATAAATTACCGTAGTTTGCCCTACTTCAAGATAGCCTGATCAAATTCGGAATCCGTCTTGACCTCCAACGAGTAATATTTCTGGAATGTAAAGTGAGATGTCCATCCAGCACGTTCCATAATGGTTGAGATCGGTACATTATTGTCCCTAGCTTTAGATGTCACTGCACTCCTTACACTATGGGCACTGAAGACGTTGACATCTATCCCTGACCTCACCATCACTGTTTTTATCCAACGCGACACTGTGTCTCTTGTTACTTCGTTATATGGTTTAATGTAACTCAACAACAATCTATGTTTATTTGCCCTTAATGATTTAGTTCTTGCTAAATATTCTTTTAAAACTGTATAACAACACAACCTCCTATCTGGAGGATAACATTTCAATTTTAACACTGTACAATCAAAGCCTGGTCTGCTTTGTTTTATTAACGAATCAAACTGAAATATAAACTGTGATGTTTCTTTTATCATATTATTTACAGACAACAAATGCACAGTCTGGGATCGAGCTGCATGTGTCAATGCTATCAACATAACCAGCTTAAGTGTCAGATCCTTTAAAGTCAAATATTTAACTGGAGACAGAGACTTTAAATACATTAGCACTTTCCCAACGTCCCATGTCATCGTATATCTTGGTTTTGTTGGCCTCAAGTTGAACACACCTCTCATAAACCTGACTGTAAGTGGGTGTGATCCTGCTGGGTAATTTTCAATTTTTAAAATAGATGACAATGCTCTCCTTGCTGTGTTTAATGCACTATATCCAAGACCTTGTTCATAAAGAGCTGTCAAGAAATGAATAACTTCTTTCACAGGCACTGAAAACTTATCAACCTGCCATTCACTGCAGTACTGAAACCATCTTGATAAATACGTTTCATATTGTTTTTTAGTTCCTGATCGCCATGAAGACATGAATATGTCAGTTGCCGCTGTAGAAAAACCTTGACTTCTGAATGATTCCCGGACACTAAACAAGCAATCATGACTAGAGTCTTTGACAGAGGATGCACAACATCCATGTGTGGTAGATAAAGTATTTCCTTTGATTTTGGAAGAATTATTGGAGCATGAATCAGTAGCCTCATTAGTTTCGTAAACCAAATCTGTGTCGGCCATAGAGGAGCTATAATCAGACACTTGGCTCTGTCTTCTGTGACTTTCTGCAGACATCGCCCCATCAGACTGAAAGGTGGAAAAACATAAGCACAATTAAATACTTTCCAATCAATAGAAAATGCATCTACAAAAGAGGCATTCGGATCAGGCTTCCATGAGCAGAACTGAGGCACTTTGGCATTTAATCTCGATGCAAATAAATCAATATCTGGTTTTCCGAATTTCCTAGTCAATTCATCAAAAACTGAATGGTCCAGTGACCATTCAATCCTATCATTGAACTTCCTGGATGGGGAGTCTGCTAAATTTAATTTTCCAGCAATATGTGCACATGTGACCCAGATATTCCTCTCAATACACCATAACCAAATATCCTTAGCCACTTCATTACATTTTTCTGACTTAATACCTCCCATGTTTGAAATATAAGAAACTGCTGTTGAACTATCTGAGAGGATTTGCACGTGTTTGCCAATAATTTTAGCTGAGAGAGCTTTAAGTGCCAGCATTATAGCCTTAAGCTCAAGAACGTTAATATGACCATCCTTCTGATCAGTCCATCGACCACCTATTTTTAATTCTTCAAGAACAGCCCCCCATCCAGTTAAAGAAGCATCAGTGTGAATAGATATATCAGGATTGCCGTGACTGATGAGTCTATATTGATCATCAACGTTCTTGATCCACCAATTTAGGTCACCTTTCATGCTATCACAAATCAGCATTTTTTGTTCAAAATCCCCATGATTTAGTGCCAAAGCGACAGATTTGCTTTTTTCCAAATTCCTATAATATAGCTGGCCAAATTGAACAGCTGAGAAAGCAGCAACTAATAACCCTATAACCTTGGCAACCTGTAGAATTTTTGCTGATCCTAAAGATTGCAGACTTAAACATTCTGACTTAATTTTCTCTTTCTTTTCTTGGGGCAGAAACACCTTCATCTGTTTTGAATCTATAATATTACCAAGAAAAACAATTCTTTTGGTTGGTATCAGGACAGATTTTTCTAAATTAACAATGAAACCAACTCTCTCCATAAGAGTTTTTGTATCAGCAATGTTTTCAGAGCATTGTGAAAACGTATCTCCACATAGCAGGCTATCATCTATGAAGCCACTATTTATATGACCTTCACTACGCAATTTAGCAAAAATTGGTTTAAGCAATTTGGTAAACATCCTAGGCATGCATGCCGTAAATTGATAAAAAGTATTTTCCCAATAAAACCTAAAATATTTTTGCTGTTCTACAGCAATACTGACAGAATAGTAAGCGTGCCTTAAATCAATTGATCCCATGAATGTATTTTTGGAAATAAGGTTAAGTGTTTTCTCAAATGTATCCATTTTAAAATGTTGATGGGAATATATTCATTTAATTTTTTCAAATTTAAAATCATGCGATATTCCCCATTCTTTTTTGGTCTTACAAAGACAGATGAAATGAACTGGCCAGTTTCATACTGAACCTTTTTAATGACCTCCATTTCTAGGAGTTTTTCTATCTCTTCAGCAATTATTCCTGAGTCTCGGCTATTGAAATGGGATTGGCATGGTACATTTTCGTTTTCAACTGAATAGAATTTCTTAATAAATTCAATATGGAAATTTCCCACCATGTCTAAAATTTTGGGATCATTTGTAATCTTCTGCCATTCATGAATAAAATGTTTAAGTCTACCAGCTTTAAATACAACAGTGCTTACCTTATTTTCTATTGTTTGAAATTTCGGTCCGACAGGCTGGTTTTTTGGCAGGTTAAATGGGTTTGAGTATCCATAGCCTGTCTGGTATGGCCTTCCCCTGGCCTGCATTCCTCGGCCTCGGTCTCTAAAACGACCTCTTAGCCCCATTCTGCCTCAACTTCCCATAAAACCTCCTTTTTGAATTCTATTTCCAAGTTTGTTGCTATCTTCTATCTCTTTAGCTTGTTTGCTGACATCGTCACCAAATAATTCTGATGTAAAAGGCACTGAGTGATTGCACAAGTGTGCATACTCGTACTTCAATTCCGGTTTTAGGAAATCTTTTCTAGTCAGATTAATTTGCCTATTTGTATGACCCAATAAGGCCAGAACATTGTTACATACATCAATCACTGGCGTCAATTCTTTTTCTGCTGCTGCCATGCTACTGACTGTTTTAGTCAGGATAGTTGCTGCCTTTATCACTGACAATTCAATATTTTGAAGTTTTTTGTCATTTAATCTTGCATTATGTGAGACTGCATCCCAAATCAGGCGGTTAGTTTTCACGACGGTCAGTCCTTCGCAATTTTCTGGCCTTGCATTATTTTCGTCTTTCACCAATTCATCGTATCTCTCTTTGTCTATTCCCTTATGGAACAGTTCATTAATATTTAGAGCTAACGTAGGATCCACATCCTTATCGACATGTTCCATGGCACGGAACTTTTTTGACATTAAATCGAACCGACTCATTTCATTAGCACTACATTTCATCGACGAAGTCGGCGGGCAGCTAGAAGTTTGTACCGTGTCAAAAACACGATCCTCTATCTCACCTTCTTCACACCCATAATCCTCAAAAAATGGCTCCTCCTGAGCCCAACTCTCCATCGTAGCCATTCTTGTCGCTAGAGAGTCTACCTTTTCATTCTGTTTAATAATAGAGTCCTGAACCGATTTCAAAATTGTCAAAATGTCGGTATCGGCCGACGAATGTGAAGCAGAAGCCACTGCTGCACTTTTATTCGACTTCTTTACCTATTTATCATCCTTCTTTAAGGGTTTATTGCCCGATTTATCCTTTCCGCAGACTTTGTCCGCCATTATGATATAAGCGCCCGATTGCGCAACAGGAAAACACAAACACAATCTGTCCGATAGACGGCTGTAAAAATCACATCTGACAGAAATGTGATGTTCAAACAAAAGACTAGGTATCTCCCGACAGGAGAAAAACAATATTAATCGTTAATGCATAAATAAATCAGATAAAATCCAAAAAATATAATCCACATGAAATTTTTGCATTCAAGACTGCGCAAACTACAAGCACTGAACTGCGCATGCGCAAAGCAATCTCATTTGAGACCGATAGTGAGTATGACGAAATAGAATCATGATTTTAAAGGTATGGAAAGTTTTTAACTAATTAAATAAACTAACTAAACAAAATTTAAAGATACTTCTAGGACACAAAATTACAAATACTGGTAAATCCTTGAATATTTATTCCTCCTATATACAATCATTGCTATAAAACATTTGAGCTTACATATATGACTTTTTCTCTCTGCGGAAATCGCTATATCAGCAGGCTCTCTGCGTTTGCACCGGTCATTCTCTGCCATAAACACTATCAAAGCAATAACCTGCTGAAGCCTGTAGAAAGTGCAGAGGTTTTGTTCCATGTTGGTACATCAGTAAACTGTTTGGCCGAGCTTCAGGTCACAGTCGCTGATAATTGAAAACTACACTCATAAACATAGTTAAGATACTCTTATATTCCGTGCAATACTTAATATTGAGCAACTCACCTTTGAAAAGTGACCATTGGTCTGTTTCTTTCCCTTCCGTCCAGCATTTGCTAGTGTTTATGGCAGAGAATGACCGGTGCAAACGCAGAGAGCCTGCCGATATAGCGATTTCCACAGAGAGCCTGCCGATATGGTTATGCACCGTGAATCTGGAAGCTACCAATGAATTCATTGTTTTTCTAAGACCAATTATGTAAATAACCAAAGGCCTATTAGTCTTTGAATTAACCAATGCTTAAAGGCAGCAGAGATGGGTGGGTTTTCAACAATATCTCCTCATATTTTAGACTGAGATTTCATTATACAGTAGAACCTGGTCAAACCGAACATCGTTAAACCGAATTCCTCACCATTTCAAAGTTTTTTTCGGTCCCGAATTTTCCCCTTCTTATTTTAACTAAAAATAAAATGTTTAATCCGAATTTCGCTATTTCGAAGTTAAATCCCGGTCCCGAGTTCACTATTTATACCTATTTTTTCAATCTTTATTTCGAAGTCAATTTCGTACATTTTCGAAGACATTTATTTTGCGGCGTCACTGGAATGATGGCTCAAGTAAGTTTTTCGCACCTTTTTCCAGGTAGGGATTATTAGCACGTGTCTGACCAGAAATTATTGATTACTTCTAATCGATGTCTGCCAGGTTGAGTAACAGACATGCGTCAGCAGATAAACCCAGGTGTCAGATCTTGAGTACTTGTTTTTTATGTGAATTTAAATTCAGTCAGCAGAGATTAATCATCAATTGTATCTCTGTCGTCTCTACACATTTACGTCTCCAAAGATTATTCTCACAATTGTCAATGTCAGAACAATCCAGTGAAATACCCGGTGTGTCCGGGGGAATAACTGGGTTTGTCTCAACCCTATCCGCTGTCGAGCAATCTAGAGAAGGGCCCGGTAACCAAACCACGAGGATATCTGGATCGGCATAAGGACGGAAGGGAGTTAAATGTAGGCACAACTCCAAAACCTATCAAGAGAAGTTCGTGACCATCCAGGAAGTCGAGAGGGTAATTATAAAAATCAAAAAAGCAAATTGCCGAAGAGTTTGGGGTACCACCAAATATGCTATCAACTTGGTTGAAACAGAAAGACGAAATTAAGGCAAAATTTCTGTCAGGCGATAATGAACCAGCCGTCAAAAAAGGCAAGGGGTGCTTAGATTCCCGAGGTTGAATCAGCGCTGTTAAGTTGGTTTGAAAGTAAGAGACAGCAAAAGTTGACGGTGACTTGCTTTCATTTCATACGTACCAGTAGTTGTTTTTACGACATAGCGATTTTCACGATACTCACCGGTAATGATAACGCAAACATACATGCATACAAACCGAAATTTATTATTGGATTTTTAATCCGAATTATCATTATTTCGAAGTTTTCAGCCCGGTCCCTATGACTTTGGATTAACGAGGTTCTACTGTATACTACAAAAATACTGAGAAGTCCAGTAACTCTGACTTATAAGACAATTTTTCAAAGACCTGTTACACTAAAGGACCTAAAACTTTTGCCATGTTCCCTTTCTTGAACATAATCCCTACATAATTATAATGACCTTTTATAGATATATAAACTATATTTTGGGACCAAATGCAAGAGTGTTATGGACAGATATATTAAATATGATTAAGTAAAACCTCACTTTAAGACCACAATTATCTATTAATAACACAAATTTTAAGAGCAGAAAAGCATAGTTTTAAGCAGATATTCAATAGTCACCTGTCCCTCATCAAAGATCACCCCACTATTTCACTACACAGACCACCTCCAGTGACTATTATGGTAAAATTCACAATTAAGACCACCCTGCTCTTAAGACAACTTTTCTCTGCAATAAATGGTGGTCTTAATAACAAAGTTTTGCTGTATATGTCTCAATTTACAATGGAGAGACACATTTGAAGGCAAGGTCAAATTGAGATTATTTTTCCTTTTGAATTCAGAGCTTTACTGTTAAGCTTAACCCCTAGACTAAATCTTGTACCTCACAGGAATTGATAATACCCATGGTTACAAGTCCCAAATATTACAGATTTGACCCCTTATGTAACTCCCACTGAACGTGTTTCATAAAAGTTGGCACTACATGAGAAGCTTGACGACCTGGTCCGGTGTTCGAGGAACTATACTCTGGGGCTCGCGGTACTCATTCTTAGGGTCAAAAATCATCTCGTACATGTGTCTGTAGGACTTACACAGCAGCTCTGCAGAGTTTTTCTTTATCAGCTCCCTGGAAGGACAAATAAAAAAAGAACTGCAGTAAATGGCAAACCAACAATCTGAATTTTCAAAAGGCAAAAAGGGCCATAAATATGTTGAAATCAATGACAGAGTTCTGTACTCCCCCCTACAAGTAGAAGTGATGGTCATAAGCAGGTATTTAAAGTTTAATTTCAAAGCAAAGCAATAACTAAATGATTCAGCAAAAAAAAGAGGGGGTGCAAAAAACAACACAGATTCTAAGCTGAAACAAGAGTTGTCAGAGGACAGCATGCTTGGCTATCCAAAACACTTGTTGGTAATTCAAATGAAATTTATTTCAATTATTGACCTTTTATATACCCTGTATATAAAAATAGTAAAAAATGATATACCTAGATAGTCTAATACCCCGTACATATGTTTATGAAGTCTAAAATCAATCCCATGCCTAGTTACTGAGACATAAGCTTAATAACAATGTGCATGAAAAACTCTAACCAAGTATCCAAGTTAGAAAAGGGCCATAATTTGTATAAAATTCAGTCAAAGAGTTATCCTCCTTGGTTTTTGATGCCCCTGAATACACTGCTAAACTTACCAGCCAATACCATAAAAGATTTATGAGATATAAACTGGATAGTAGCTTGCATGCAAAACTTTAACCAAAAAGTCTAAGTCAAAAAGTGGCCCTAATCTGCATTATTTTCAGTCAAAAACTATCTGCCATTATTTTATGATACCACTGAACATATTAAAGAAGTTTCAAATTAAACCCATGCCTAGTTACTGAAATATAAGCATGCAATTCCTTGCATACAAAACTTAAACCAAAAAGTTAAAAAAAGGGCCATAACTTGTAATATGTTCCATCAAGAATTATCTACATTGATAGTATGATACCCCTAAACATATTAAAAATGTTTCAAATCAATCGCATGCCTGGATACTGAGATATAAGCAAGGTTAAAAAGGGGCCATAACTTGTAATATATTCCATCAAGAGTTATCTACCTTGGTTGTCTGATGCCTCTTAACATTTTCATAAACTGCCAATACAATGAATGGTTATTGAGATTCAAGCTGGATAGTAGCTTGCATGCAAAACTTTAATCAAAATTTCTATTGCATGCAATATTTTAACCAAAAATTCTAAATTGAAAAGGGGCCATAATTTATATTAAATTCAGTCAAGAGTTATCTACCTTGGTTGTCTGATGCCCCTCAACATATTCATAAACTTTCAAGTCAATACCATAAATGGTTATTGAAATATAAGGATATTTACTTGCATTCAAAACTTTAACCAAAAGCTGCAATGCCAACGCAAGGTTGACTACAATAGCTCTCACATTCTTCAAAAAGTTGAGCTAAAAGGTATTGTTTTCAACAAGACGGTCATAGAGGCCCTAAATCACTCACCTGAGTATAGGGTTACCCAAGGAACATCTGTACCAAAACATTTTGAGGTCTGGCCAGTAGTTTTGAAGATGATTTTTCAAGTTTTCCTATTTTTTTTCTTTCTGTTGCCATGGCAACCAGAGTTCTACATGGATCAAGTTTATTTTAGAATTTTTTGTGAAGGTTCACCCAAAGATAATCCCTGACAAATTTAATCAAATTCTGTCCAGATGAGATGTCGTTTAAAGGTTTCACTATATACTACTCAAAATATGATAGGGAACACTTATTTGATTGTTAATATTTTTATGAGTATACAACAATTAATTAGTTCAAAGCGATATTTTGATATTAAAGTGTATTAATTTGTTGTTTTTGTTATGTTCTGATTAATCAATGAAGCCTGACAATTGTGTAATCTGGGTAAGGGTGGTTTTTAGCTCACCTGAGCACTTGTGCTCGGGTGAGCTTTTGTGATCGCCTTTTGTCCGTCGTGCGTCGTCCGTCGTCAACAATTGCTTGTGAACACTCTAGAGGCCACAGTTTTGGCCCAATCTTCATGAAACTTGGTCAGGATGTTTGTCTACATGATATCTCGGATGAGTTCGAAATTGGGTCAGTGGGGTCAAAAACTAGGTCACAGGAAATCTTAGAAAAACCTTGTGAACACTCTAGAGGTCACAAATTTGGCCCAATCTTCATCAAACTTAATCAGGATGTTTGTCTACATGATATCTCGGATGAGTTCGAAATTGGGTCACGTGGGGTCAAAAACTAGGTCACCAGGGAAAATCTTAGAAAAACCATGCGAACACTCTAGAGGCCACATTATGGCCCAATTTCAAAACTTTCAGGATGTTTGTCTACATGATATCTCGGATGAGTTCGAAATTGGGTCATGTGGGGTCAAAAATAGGTCATAGGTCAAATCTTGAAAAACCTTGTGAACACTCTAGAGGCCACAAATTTGGCCCAATCTTCATCAAACTTAATCAGGATGTTTGTCTACATGATATCTCGGATGAGTTCGAAATTGGGTCATGTGGGGTCAAAAAGTAGGTCAGTAGGTCAAATCCTTGAAAAACCTTGTGAACACTCTAGAGGCCACAGTTTTAGCCCAATCTTCATAAAATTTGGTCAGGATATTTGTCTACATGATATCTCGGATGAGTTCGATATTGGGTCATGTGGGGTCAAAAACCAGGTCACCAGGTCAAATCTTAGAAAAACCTTGTGAACACTCTAGAGGCCACAGTTTTAGCCCAATCTTCATAAAATTTGGTCAGGATATTTGTCTACATGATATCTCGGATGAGTTCGATATTGGGTCATGTGGGGTCAAAAACCAGGTCACCAGGTCAAATCTTAGAAAAACTTGTGAACACTTAAGGCCAAGTTTTGGCCCAATTCAGAAACTTGGTCAGGATATTTGTCTACATGATATCTCGGATGAGTTCGAAATTGGGTCATGTGGGGTCAAAAACTAGGTCACTAGGTCAAATCTTAGAAAAAACCTTGTGAACACTTTAGAGGCCAAAGTTATGGCCCAATCTTCACGAAACTTGGTCAGGATGTTTGTCTACATGATATCTCGGATGAGTTCGAAATTGGGTCATGTGGGGTCAAAAACTAGGTCACTAGGTCAAATCTTAGAAAAACCTTGTGAACACTCTAGAGGCCACAAATTTGGCCCAATCTTCATAAAAATCAGGTGTTTGTCTACATGATATCTCGGATGAGTTCGAAATTGGGTCACATGGGGTCAAAAACTAGGTCACCAGGGAAAATCTTAGAAAAACCATGCGAACACTCTAGAGGCCACAGTTTTAGCCCAATCTTCATGAAAAATGGTCAGGGTGTTTGTCTACATGATATCTTGGATGAGTTCGAAAATGGGTAATGTGGGGTCAAAAAGTAGGTCACCAGGTCAACTCTAAGAAAAACCTTGTGAACTCTCTAGAGGCCACAGTTTTAGCCCAATCTTCAATAGATTTGGTCAGGATGTTTGTCTAATTGATATATTGGATGAGTTTGAAAATGAGTCACATGAGGTCAAAAACTAGGTCACCAGGTCAAATCTAAGAAAAACCTTGTGAACACTCTAGAGGCCTACATTTTTGTCCCAGTCTTCATTAAACTTAATATGAATGATAACTGCATGAATTCCCAGTTGAGTGCAAATTCAGGTAGGATCAATATGTAGGTCACTTAGTCAAATGTTAGAAAAACACTTTTAGATGCCAGATTTTTTGTCATTATGCCTAACACAGCCATCTTACTCAGGTGAGCGACACAGGGCCATCTTGGCCCTCTTGTTTAGGTTTTAGTGCATGGGTGATACAGTGGAATGAATTTGAAAGTGAGCCAAAAGTGTAAAGATGTTGTCAATATCGAGTGTGGTGCCCATTTGCGTTGATTACGGCCTGACACCGTCTCCTCATGCTACTAATAAGCCCGCGTTTGGCATCTTGTGGGATTCGAACCATCTCCTCTAAGAGGGCCTGTCTAAGCTCCTGGATGGTGGTTGGCTTAACAGAGCAGGCTGAAATCGCTCTCTGAAGAATGTCCCAGACATGCTCAATTGGGTTTAGGTCTGGAGATCTTGCAGGCCAGTTCATCCTGACAATCATTTCATTTTCAAGATACTCATTTGTCACTCTGGCTCTTTGAGGTTTGGCATTGTTGTCCATTAAAACGAAACTTGGACCCACTGCACCAGTGTATGGATGCACGTATACATCCAAGACCTCATAGACATATCGTTGAGCCGTAAATGTGCCGTTGTCGACGATGTGCAGATCGGTCTTCCCCTGCATGCTGACCCCTGCCCAAACCATAACTGAGCCCCCACCATACCAATCATGATTAGCTATGCATACTGGTGCAAACCGTTCGTTGGTCATTCTCCACACCCGGGCACGCCTGTCTGTAAAGTCAATACAGAACTTTGACTCATCAGTGAAAGGTATGGTGGGGGCTTGGTTATGGTTTGGGCAGGGGAAGACCGATCTGCACATCGTCGACAATGGCACACTAATGGCTCAACGATACGTAGATGAGGTCTTGGATGTATACATGCATCCATACACTGGTGCAGTGGGCCCAAGTTTCGTTTTAATGGACAACAATGCCAAACCTCAAAGAGCCAGAGTGACAAATGAGTATCTTGAAAATGAAACGATTGTCAGGATGAACTGGCCTGCAAGATCTCCAGACCTAAACCCAATTGAGCATGTCTGGGACATTCTTCAGAGAGCGATTTCAGCCTGCTCTGTTAAGCCAACCACCATCCAGGAGCTTAGACAGGCCCTCTCAGAGGAGTGGGTTCGAATCCCATAAGATGCCATACGCGGGCTTATCAGTAGCATGAGGAGAGGGTGTCAGGCCGTAATCAACGCAAATGGGCACCACACTCGATATTGACAACATCTTTACACTTTTGGCTCACTTTCAAATTCATTCACTTGTATCACCCATGCACAAAAACCTAAAAAACCACCCTTATCCATATTACACCGTTGTCACGCTTCAGTGATTAATCAGAACATAACAAAAACAACACATTAATACACTTTAATATCAAAATATCACTTTGAACTAATTAATACACCCATAAAAATATATACAATCGAATAAGTGTTCCCTATCAAATTTTGAGTAGTATACATAAAAGGCAAATAAGCCCCGCCCCTGGTGGCCATGTTTTTTACAAATTGGAATAATTTTAGCAATCTTAATAGATGGCTACCCAAAAAACATCTTTACCAAAACATTTTAAATTTGGCCAGTAGTTTTGAAGAAGATGATTTTTAAAGTTTTCAAAGTTTTCATATTTTTTTCCCTTTCCGTTGCCATGGCAACCAGAGTTCTACTGGATCAAGTTTATTTTAGCAACTTTTATGTAGGACCACCAAAAGATCATTCATGCCAAATTTAATTAAATTCTGTACAGCGGTTTCAGAGGAGTTATCGTTTAAAGGTTTACTATATACATATTAGGTAAATTAGCCCCGCCCCTGGCGGTCATGTTTTTTTACCAATTGGAATAATGTTAGCAATCTTGATAGATGGCTACCCAAAAAACATCTTTACCAAAACATTTTAAATTTGGCCAGTAGTTTTGAAGAAGATGATTTTTAAAGTTTTCATATTTTTTTCCCTTTCCTTTGCCATGGCAACCAGAGTTCTACTGGATCAAGTGTATTTTAGCAACTTTTATGTAGGACCACCAAAAGATCATTCATGCCAAGTTTAATTAAATTCTGTCCAGCGGTTTCAGAGGAGTTATCGTTTAAAGGTTTCACTATATACATATTAGGCAAATTAGCCGCGCCCCTGGCGGCCATGTTTTTTACGGATCAGAATAATTATATCAATATTGCCTTTTGATAACAAAGTCATACTGAATACAAAATCCATGCAGAAGTACTGCAAAATAATTTTAATTCCACACAAAAACTACCTGTGGTCCAAATTTTGATAGTCATGGCTATAAATTCAAGTGACCTATTTTGACCACAGAGGCATGATTTGAAAACTTGGTTCAGGTCCACAAAGCCATGTTACATACCCATGATCTTGTGGTTTGTGACAAGAAGGTCTTTTAAAATCTCTCCTATATAAGTCTATGTAAAATCATGTGATCCCTGAGGCGGGGTCCATTTTAACCCTAGGGCCATGATGTGAACAAACTTGGTAGATGTCCAGCAGGCAATACTAAATAACTAAACTCCAGGCCTTTTAGTTTCTGACAAAAAGATTTTTCTAGTTTTTCCTATATAAGTCTACATTAAATCAAGTGACCCCAGGGGTGGGGCCAATTTTGACCCCAGGGCAATAAGTTGAAAAAACTTAGCAGAAAGCCATGTTACACACCAAATATCTAAACTCCAGTTGTGGTTTCTGACAAGAAGATTTTTCTAGTGTTTAGCTCACCAGAACTATTTGGATCACCCAGCGTCCGTTGTGTCGTCCGTCGTTAACAATTGCTTCAAACAACACCTCCTATGAAACTGCTAAGTAGATATTGATGAAACTTGGATCATCCTTGGGTGAACCGCCACAAAAGTTTCTAATAAACTTGATTGATGCAGAACTCTGGTTAAATTGGCAACCAACATAATTCTACTATAAAAACTTCAAAATCATTTCTTCTGAAACCATTGAAAATTTCCAAATTCTTCTTCTATGGTAACATTGGCCAGAATTTTATTTCATTTAGCACACAGAGTGGCAAAATCTCATTTTATTTTACTTGTCCACGGACAACCAAAATTAAAATTTCACTTGTCCATAGCAAAACACTACTTGTCCGTACTTTTTGAAAAACTATTGATATAAAATATGGAAATAATTGAAATTTTATTATTACTCTTAATAAATTAATTTAGGCATGTAAAAAACATTATATTTACTGCCTTAACACTGAAACTTGAAACATTTTTTACTGACCGATTTAACAATCAAACTGTTTAACACCGCAGAATTGTCTTATGCATCTGTTATTGCCGTCAAATTCGACATTACACTGAGCCCTCATCGTCGACTCTAAGCCATTGGAAGTTTTTTAAGCACGATTCTTAAAATGATCTTTAAAGCTTTGTTTTATCATATTTTTAATCTTAGTCTTTTATTGTTTTCTTGGGGGTTTGATCGGGATATTCTTCCCCTTTTCTTGTTTGGGACGATTTTAATAAGGAATAGATCCATTTGACAAGGAACTTACCAATTATAGACTGCGTTGAAGCGCTGACTTTGACCTTTAATTTTCATATCTTAACATTTCAGAAACGAAACCAGTTAAAATGGAATGGTTTAATATGCAGATCATCTTGTAAGATGCTGAAAAATAAACTTTATTTGACAGAGGCACGTCAGGGATATCTTTACAGTTAAAATGCTGCAGTATAGAGTTTTGAATTTAAATTTCTGCTACGGTTTCGGATTTTTGGTTGTCCACGGACAAGTCAACAGTGAAAATTTACTTGTTCGTGCCGGCAAATGTACAAGTCGGACAATGGATTTTGCCATCCCTGGCACAAATGGTCACCTCATGACTGTCTACCGTAACTTGCTAAAACAAGAAATGTTTGTAAAAACATATGCCCCTCTCTCCTCTCATATGCCATAATATTTATATAGCTATATTACATGTATGATGTTTGACTTCATAACGTGGGCATGTCACAAATTGGTCCAGAACTCATCATGGTGAGAGCAAACATAACTGCAAGTTCATTTGAAAACCCTACAATTCATATCTAAATTACAACCCAGACAAGCAAATCCAATTCCTTGACCTTTGACCTCTAAGTGTGACCTAGACCTTTGAACTAGGAACCAAACTTTTTTGCATGACACTTAACTTCATCGAGGTTAATGTAACTGCCATGTTATTTGAAAGTGCTGCAATCAATATCTATTTAGTTACAGCCCAGACAAGCAAATCCAGCTACATGGTCTCTGCCCTCTAGTGTGACCTTAACCTCTGAGATAAAAATCTGGCTCTTGTGTGCGACACACCATCTCACTTAGCTTTACATTTGTGTCAAGTTATTTGAGAATCCCTCCATCCATGGCAAAGTAACAGCCCTGACAAACAAAAATGAACTTTTTGACTTTTGACCTCAAGTTATGACCATGACCTTTGAGCTACAAATCTAGATCTTGTGTGTGACACACCATCTCACTTAGCTTGACATTTGTGTCAAGTTATTTGAGAATCCCTCCATCTATGGCAAAGTTACATCCTGGAGGTAGTAACGCACACACATACATACACCAAACTGCCATTGTGACAACTAAGTCTAGCTCACTGTAAGAGGGCTCATCAAAAAGGGGTTTCCTATTAATAACAAGCAACAATTGTGCAATATTTGATACATAAAAAGACACTTAGAGTTATCAGTTATTTTATGACCGGTTCTTCTACTAGTCATAAGTAACTACTGTATCATATTTGAGACCTAGTAGTCAATAAGATTTTGAGTAATCAGTCGGACAATGCTTAATTTACAGCGTTTGTGAAAATTTAACTTATTACCACATGACCTTGACCTTAGAGGTACATTTCCCAAAATCAATAAAGGTCTTCTACTAGTCAAAAGCAACAACCATACCAAGCTGAGATCTCAGGGTCAAAAGAACTTAAGTTTTCAATCAGACAAGACTTTCACATAAAAATATGTTAGCATGTGACCTTGACCTTTAAGGTATTAACATTAAAATCAATAGAGGTCTTCTACTAGTTATAAGCAACAACCATATTAAGCTTGTGACTTAAGGGTCAAATAGAATTTAAGTTATCATTCAGACAAGGTTTGGTCTACCGAGAGACCGACTAAATGACCAACATGTGCAAAGCAATATGCCCCCTCTTCTTTGAAGGGGGGCATAATAAAATTCTCATAGTTAACAGGAGTCTGCACAGGTCAAGTTTATATTAGCAACTTTTGTGAAAAGCCTCCCAAGGATCATTCATGCCAAGTTTCATCAGTTACTACCCTGTGGTTTCAGTGAAGATCAAATTGTTGACAACAGACACAGGTCGGTCACAATAGCTCATCTTACAAAAACTAAACTATGACTCATGGGCAAGTAGAGCAGCTCCTCTTACTTTCAAAAAGTCAAGCTACAAATACTGTCTTGTGAACAACAGACATAAATACGAGTATGTACAGTGAAAATCCATTATAGCACTCAATTATGCGTCCAAACAAGAGAATTGGTAGAACCTATGGATGCTCCTCGAATAAATGCTAAATAACAAAGGGCAATAACTCCAAAACTATGCTAAACAGAGTTGTGGTTCTTGTACACTGCACTTCTCCTCATTGAGATCTGTCTACCTATAAAGTTTCATGTTGATACCTCTTATAGTGTTTGTGTTATGCTCCGGACAAAATTTGAGTATGAAAAATAACAATAGGCAATTACTCCAAAATTTTGCAAATCAGAGTTGTGGCTCTTGTACACTGCACTTCTCCTCATTGAGATCTGTCTACCTATGAAGTTTCATGTTGATACCTCTTATACTTTTTGTGCTATGCTCTGGACAAAATTTAAGTTTGAAAAATAACAAAGGCGCAATAACTCCAAAATTTTGCAAAACAGAGTTGTGGTTCTTGTACACTGCACTTCTCCTCATTGAGATCTATCTACCTATGAAGTTTCCTCTTGCACTTTTTGTGCTATGCTCTGGACAAATTTTAAGTATTTTAAAAATAACAAAGGGCAATAACTCCAAAATTATGCAAAACAGAGTTGTGTTTCTTGTACACTGCACTTCTCCTCATTGAAATCTATATATCTTTGAAGTTCCATATGGATACCTCTCATAGTTTTTGTGTTATGCTCCGGACAAAATTATGATGGACAGACAGACGGACGGACGGACGGGATAGACAAAGCGGCAACTATATGCACTCCCTTCGGGGAGCACAATAAATACTAGTGAATTACCAGATTTTGTAATGATATACACTTACCATAACTATGCCACTTTGATATTCAGATATCATGAATTATCTCCAGGCCCCATACATTTTTTTTTCCTCAAGAAAAATAGAAATGTGATTGTTTTTTAAATTTTTTTTATGTCTATATAACATGTGTCTATATGCCATATGTCTATATACCATGTGTCTATATACCATGTGTCTATATAACATGTGTTTATATAACATGCTGAAACACAAAAAGTATATATAGTCGGATCTCGGTTATCCAAACACGTTATTTGAAGCCTTCCCTTTATCCAAACCTTTCTTTCTTTATATAAGTTCATATGAAAAACAACCTTTTATTTGTTTGGTTTATTTAAACATAACCCTTTATCCAATGTAAATTTGGGCCCCAGCGTACAGTTTAATTACCTGTTCACACCTCTTATCCAAACCTGTCTGCCATGTGCTGATCGGCTATTGTGTTTTCATACTTTACCTTCAAACTGAGTAGGGGAGATCACGACAATGTCTTCAGCACAGCACACATTAATTTTAATATAATTTTGATTGGTAATCAATTAAAGGACCCCATAAATTGATAAGTGATTCACAGTAAAACTAATGGAAGAATGCGCTATTTAGAGAAATTAAGAAAGAGTTGGTATTCGCTGTGTTTTACCGATAATGCAAACATACAGGAGGATGGGTATAAATGTGGACTGATTTTATCACAGTCATCTCTCTTGAGAATGGTTTCCACAACTAAAGCAGGCGATATCTAAGCTGAGCAATATAGGGATGGACCCAGCAATGGGTGAATATCCAGATAAGCTTCGATATATTTGTATATATTTGTTTCACTTGAATGAAATCACAGTGATGCAGAAAAACGGGAAAAAAAATGGCCCACACAGAAGGTACTAAATATAACAATAAAAGCATATTTGTTAAAAACCTATTTCATAAATTATGAACATGAATTATCATTTACAGTTAATAATCAATATTCTTAATAATTAAAACACGAATAAAAACACCTATCTTTACAACATACCACTAAATACAAACATCAAAGAGTAACAGCCCCTCACTGTGTGGGTTTGAATCCTGGCAGGGTCATTCGGATTTTCATGTGAGGAAGCCTTCCAGCTGGCTTTGTGGTAGGTCAGAGCTTCTACCCGGATGCCTCCGTGCATTCGGGGTCTTCCTCCACCTGTAATTAGCTGGACCTCGCTATATGACTGAAATACTGTCGAAGCGACATTGAACTAAAATAGTCAAATCTGAAATGTCAGTCCCGACGACTTGGGATAATCGAGATCCGACTAGACAAATATTTCCAGAATAACAGTTTCAAAGGTATGATGTGAGATGACTTGTTGGTGCAGGCATATCATACTAATGAAACAAAAAATTTCCTCATATACTACTCAAAGTTTGCTAAGCACCACCAGCTATTTTCCCATAGAGTCACATGAAAACACATGCTTAATGTAACATAAATGCCATATCTCCCGGCGGGAGATTAAATCTCCCGGGATTTCGACTTTTCTCCCGATCTCCCGCCGGGAGGTGAAAATCTCCCAGTCTGACTTAAATCAAACTGGTTTCCCTTTGAACTCAGTATAATCCATTTTATTACCGACCTATGATACAGCATTAGGAAGATTACGTAAGAACATGTGTTAGTATCAATCCTGACCAGTGTGCTGTACACAGCCACAAGCAATGTGTGATCGTCCTTATCCAATCAAATTGCATAATTCAGACAGGTAGCAGATTGGACACTCTATCAGTTGAAACAATTATCGTCGGGTAATTATCAAGGCAATACTAAAGCTAGAATGAGTAAGGTTAGGATGGTACACTGTAATAAAGACGTAAATTTTATCATGGATAAAAAAAGGTCCCGGAGAATAGCTAATCCTTACTTACCGGAAGTGTAAACAATAAATGATAATTAGATCAACTGTTTACCAATCATTTAAATCTTAACAAAACTCATCATATTGACACATCATAGAAAGTACACCTCAGCTAGCGATAAATTGCAAATAAATTGCAATTTTCACACCGAAAATGACTTGATAAACAAGGGATATCGTCTGCTGAGTAATTAACTATAATGAGATGTCATGATCGGAAGAGTTGGGTAACCACTTCATACCACCATACCGTACACGATAAATATTTTAAGCTAAATAATATTTTAGCTAAAAGCAATTTAATTCAGAAAAAAAGAATACACAGACGGAAGGTGAACGTATTATTAAAAATGATCTAACTTTTTATCTTTATTCATCCCCATTAATTTAAAACCTTATGATCAGAAATCATTCAATAAATCAAAGATACTGTACATATCAATTCAAATGTGTTTGCATGTAAACGGCATGTTCTCCAATTTGTTACAAGTTAGTGTTGCATTTAAATTATAATGAAAAAAGTGCTTGTGGAAAGTTAAGTTTCTATTTGAATTAGATTTATTAATAAATTTTGTATTTTTTTTACATATAAATTTCATATGGTATTTTCATTAAATGCAATAAACAGTATATAATATAAACTGTTAATGAATTTAATGAAGGGGTAATCAAATGTGTATTTTTTTTAATTTTTTATTAAGAATGTCTCTTCGATATATGTCGTAAAATCTCCCTGGCTGGACCCCGAATCTCCCTGTGAAAATATCAAAATCTCCCTGGGAGACATACTGAAAATATGGCATGTATGAATGTAATGCTATGTACCTGAAAGGAAAGCGTTAGCTGACCATCATTTTTATGCATAGTTTTTGTCAAAATGATAGAAAAGAGACTCAAAAATGAGTTACAATGATTTAGCCAATTCCTGTCATTAGTTGGCAACTTCACAAAAGTGTGTTTTTTGCAAGAAATGGCATTTTATAAATTGAAGTTAAATCTTGTGATCATTACAGAAAAAAATGACCATGAACAGGCCAACATCGTCACAAATATCCTTAAAAGTATTCCATTTAGAAAACAGGAATATTTGAAGATCAAAGTTCTGAATTTAGCTGACTTTAAATTTTAAGGTGTTTTCTCAAAATTTCGCACTTTCTAATTATGATTAAATCCCAGTATTGAGGATCCGAAAGGCTTATTTTTTTAACTGGTAGTAAGTTTGGTACATAAACAATACTTCTGCATAAAAGCAAGATATGTTTTATTGTAAAATTTTATGTAGCATGCCTTTAAAGTCGCTTGTCTAAGCATGAAACGCTACGGGAAAATAGCAGATGGTGCTTAGCAAACTTTGAGTAGTATATATCAAATGTATGCTAAAGACAAACCTGTTCTTGGAGCTGGTGATGAGGCTGCACTGTGGCAGAGTTAGACTGTCTGGGCTGGCCAGGTAACTGTCAAACTTGTTCTGCAGAGGGAGACAGATATGGGTAAGTACACAGACATGGATAAAGTACACAGACATGGGTAAGTACACAGACACAGATGAGTACACAGACATGGATAAAGTACACAGACATGGGTAAGTACACAGACATGGATAAAGTACACAAACATGGGTAAGTACACAGACACAGATGAGTACACAGACATGGATAAAGTACACAGACATGGATAAGTACACAGACATGGGTAAGTACACAGACATGGTAAGTACACAGACATGGGTAAGTAAACAGACAGATAAGTACACAGACACAGGTGAGTACACAGACGTGGGTAAAGTACACAGACACGCTTAACTACACAGACACGGATAAGAACACAGACACGGTTAAGAACACCAAGAAACACACACACTCAGGCCATCACCTATTAAATGCTCCAGCCAGAATTTTAAAAATACAGGGCGCTTTTAGACCCAAAGTTTCGCTGGCTGGAAGGGGGTTTTGGGGGATCTCCCCCTAGAAAATTTCAAAATTAAATCCTAAATAAGGTGTCCTAGGGATTTCAAGATTAGAATTCTTGTTCTTATTTTCAGTCAAGAATGACTTATTTATGTGAAAATGTTTCTGCAGAGTTCTTTAAATTAACAACCTTTGGCCACAAATCTTTTTTGTAATGCTGATTTTTCAGGTTAAAAAGGTCTATGAAGCTGGCATTTCAGTTGCATGTTGCTAAAATAACTATACTAGAAATGTGTCCAAAGGACACGGATGCCCCGCCATTTTGTTTATTAGATGATATTTTTGTCAGTGAATATGATGAAAAATTGGAAATATAAAAGATGATTTAAGATCAAATGAGTTCTGTGACCCTGACCTACACCAAGTGATGTGACTTTAACCTTCAAGCTAGCATTTTGGTACTTGTTTTACAATATGTTTTATCCTAAGGATCCCTTGTGCCAAGTTATTTCAAAACATGACTATACAGAAAAAAGATGCAGCCTAAACAGGACTGCTTTCACAAATTTCAAACTCAACTGCTGTGACATTGACCTTGAAGCTAACACCTGGTTCTTATTTGCAACACATCATCTTGCTTTAGGATCACTTGTGCCAAGTTATTTCAAGACACAACTATTCGCAACAAAATTAAAGCTGGAACACCATTTTAAGGTCAACCATGTGCTGTGACCTTGACCTTCAAGCTAGTGACCTGGATCTTATTTGCAACACATCATCTTGTCTTAAGAATCATTTGTGCCAAGTTATTTCAAAACACCACTTTACATAACAAAGTTACAGCTGGGACTAGATTTAAAGGTCAACTGAGTGCTGTGACCTTGACCTTCAAGCTAGCAACATGGCAACTACATGTATCACCTGCATTCCAGCAACTACATGTGTCACCTGCATTACAGCAACTACATGTGTCACCTGCATTACAGCAACTACATGTGTCACCTGCATTCAGCAACTACATGTGTCACCTGCATTCCAGCAACTACATGTGTCACCTGCATTACAGCAACTACATGTGTCACCTGCATTACAGCAACTACATGTGTCACCTGCATTACAGCAACTACATGTGTCACCTGCATTACAGCAACTACATGTGTCACCTGCATTCCAGCAACTACATGTTGTCCACCTGCATTACAGCAACTACATGTGTACCTGCATTCCAGCAACTACATGTCACTGCATTCACAACTACATTCACCGCATTACGCAACTACATGTGTCACCTGTATTTCAGCAACTACATGTGTCACCTGCATTTCAGCAACTACATGTGTCACCTGCATTTCAGCAACTACATACATATGTCACCTGTATTCTAGCGGTTGTCAGAGAAAGGATGAACATCAAATGATGAGATAATTTGGTTCTACCCACGAGAAAGTTATCACTATAAAAAACAAGGTCCTATCATTTGATGCCAACACCCAGGTTCAAAGTTATCCTTTTTGTATTTTCAACTCCCAAAACAATAGCCAATCACTTTTAAGATATGAACTTATACTTCTATCAGTTGTGTTCTTCCCCACGTTGGCATACACAATCTTAATTGCGGTGTAGCTTTGATAGTGAAACATTGTTAATTAGTTAACTATGACACAGATTAAGTCATAACATGTTTTAGGAGTATAGAATTTGGTCACGAGGGGTGCCTTGTCCACCCTGTAAAATCTATTTGGGGTGATTATGTCTGCCCTGACAAATTCTCCAGGGGGCATTTCTCCACCTATACAAACTTTCATGGGTACGATTATGTCCGGGGTATTTTGTCTGTCCCCCCTGACATTAACAAGGTGACATTTTTTTGGAATGGAATTATAGGAAGACAAGAGTAGATGTGTGAAGAAAAGGTAGGAACTAAATTATTTCCATATTCTTATTTTCATTATACAATTTCCTGTTTTTCAACGGATAAAATTTTATTATTTATTGCCTGTCCCCAAATGATAAATTATGAGTGCCTCTTTCTGTAATGAGCATCTAAATAAGCGTCAGTTCATATATGTTCAGGAAAGAGAGAATAAAAAAGAAATAACCATGACTGTACTACTAACACCAAAGTATAGGAATACCCAGAGTTATAGTGGTGAAATCAAATTATGAACAACTACATTTCAGCTTCGATTTTGCAAAAATAAGTATGTTTGTGATTTACAAGTAACTGGTGTTGCACATAACACATGAGTCCCTTATTGGTAAGTGCATATTTTTTCTGTTACCATAGCAACCAGAATTTTGGTCCGAGAAAAAAAACAAAGTGACATGCAGAATCTCCATACTGCCATCTATTCATATACCAATTTTCATAATATTATCATAAACGTTTTTTAAGTTATCGCGGGATCCAGATTTCCAGATATCCGGACGGACGGACAGATAAACCGAGGGCAAATATTTAGTCCGCTCCGGTGTAAATACCGATAAGGACTAAAAATGGACAACATAGGAAGGGTTTTTGAAACAGTAAAATTTTCTTTGTGGTTCACATCAATTATTAAATTGATTAAAATTATTATTAATGATTAAAAAATTGTACAAGTCATGTAAGAGTTGCCTGCAGATATAGTATGGGCTACTTTCAAGTTTCTTTACCTTTCTTTGCAGCGTATGTGCAGTCTCCTGCTTTAGCAATCATACAAGCTAATGTGACCACACAAACAAATAATTTGAGCTCATATGAATTTTGAAAATGTCTATAAGCACCTATATTCATAAGATTCTTTATTTCAACGGACACCGTAAGAGTAATGTGAGTGAGGCTGTGGCCATATCAACATTTCTATCTTGAGAAACTTACCATGGCAGACTTCACTGTCAGTGGATCCAAACCTTTGATGTTGGCAAGTGGGCCCTGGAGCAAAAAAGAAAACAAGTAGTCATGCTGTCCTTCCATAAAACAAGTAGTCACGCTGTCCTTCCATAAAACAAGTAGTCATGCTGTCCTTCCATAAAACAAGTAGTCATGCTGTCTTTCCATAAAACAAGTAGTCATGCTGTCCTTCCATAAAACAAGTAGTCATGCTGTCTTTCCATAAAACAAGTAGTCATGCATAAAACAAGTAGTCATGCTGTCTTTCCATAAAACAAGTAGTCATGCTGTCCTTCCATAAAACAAGTAGTCATGCTGTCTTTCCATAAAACAAGTAGTCATGCTGTCCTTCCATAAAACAGTAACCAAGCTGTACTTCCTTAAAACAAGTAGACAAGCTTTCCTTCCATAAAACAGTAACCAAGCTGTCCTTTTAAAACAAGTAGTCAAACTGTCCTTCCATAAAACAAGTAGTCAAGCTGTCCTTCCATAAAACAAGTAGTCATGCTGTCCTTCCATAAAACAAGTAGTCATGCTGTCCTTCCATAAAACAAGTAGTCATGCTGTCCTTCCATAAAACAAGTAGTCATGCTGTCCTTCCATAAAACAAGTAGTCAAGCTGTCCTTCCATAAAACAAGTAGTCAAGCTGTCCTTCCATAAAACAAGTAGTCAAGCTGTCCTTCCATAAAACAAGTAGTCAAGCTGTCCTTCCATAAAACAAGTAGACAAGCTTTCCTTCCATAAAACAGTAACCAAGCTGTACTTCCTTAAAACAAGTAGTCATGCTGTCCTTCCATAAAACAAGTAGTCAAGCTGTCCTTCCATAAAACAAGTAGTCAAGCTGTCCTTCCATAAAACAAGTAGTCATGCTGTCCTTCCATAAAACAAGTAGTCATGCTGTCCTTCCATAAAACAAGTAGTCAAGCTGTCCTTCCATAAAACAAGTAACCAAGCTGTACTTCCTTAAAACAAGTAGTCATACTTCCTTAAAACAAGTAGACAAGCTTTCCTTCCATAAAACAGTAACCAAGCTGTACTTCCTTAAAACAAGTAGACAAGCTTTCCTTCCATAAAACAGTAACCAAGCTGTCCTTTTCAAAACAAGTAGTCAAACTGTCCTTTTTAAAACAAGTAGTCAAGCTGTCCTTTAAAACAAGTAGTCAAGCTGTCCTTCCATAAAAGTCCTTCCATAAAACACTACATATGATCAAAATATGAAGGATCATGTGTTGATGACTATAATAAGATTTAAATTAAGATTGAAATTTAACATTTAAAACTTCTGTATGTTTGACCACATAGTTAAGAGACACAAAAGCGTTGATCCTACATCTACTAGAATAACACCTATTTTACTTATTATATAGTTTATATACAGTTTGACCTACATGTTTTTGTTGATGCTGCTGTAGGGTGCCATACATGTGTGCTAGGTCCACCCGGTTCAAGATGAAGGATGCTTGTTCACTGACCAGTGTGTCAATGTGGGCCTCTACCTGCATAAAACTACAACTATCACTGAAGGTGATTTAGATCTCACAGCTTGCTTTCACACAGAAAAAAGGCTAATATATCATTCTTACAAAATTTTTGACACAGTTTCTGCACATCTGATTGGTCTAATCATGACAAAACATTATTCTAAGTGTGATGGCATTACCAACAACTGTTACAGTTACCAAACTTAATGTAATTTGAGCTTGATTCCTATATAGCCTCTATTTCACTAATAATGTGAAGTAAGGGTATAACAAGAGGGCTATGATGGCCCTGAAGTCGCTCACCTGCGTAACATTGCCTTAATTGTTTGTACAAGTTATTATATTGTAGCATAGTCATATTATTTCAATTCCAGATATCAAACAGTACCTCTGGGCCAAATTTAAAGGAAATAGCTTAAAAATGCATAAGTAGGTCACTGGATCATTGTAAGGTAATTCAAGGTCAAAGTTCAATGCCACACACAAAACTATACCAGTGTTCCAAATTTGAAGACCTTAGCTTAAAATATCAAAAGTAGGTCACTAGGTCATGATCTAGGTCATCCATGGTCTAAGTAAAATTACACATACAAAGGTAACTACTCCCAATATAAGCCTATGTAAGAAACAAGTGAACATTAGGCATGGCCAATTTTGACCCCAGGACATATGATTTGAAAAAATTTGGTAGAGGACCACTAGACAAATGAACATATCTAAGCTCTTGGCCTGGTTGTTTCAACATGTTTTTTAAAAACTGTCCTATATAAGTCTATATAAAAAGTGATTCCTTTGGCAGGGCCAATTTTGACCCCAGGGAAATAATTAAACAAACTTGGAAGAGGTCCACTAGGCCATGTTACACACCAATTATCTTAACTTCAGGCTTGTGGTTTCTGACAAGAAAATTGTTCAAGTATTTTCCTGTGCAAGTCTATACATGGGCCATAACTCCTGACTGAATTGGCAGATATCAGCTTAATCAAATTTAGCAGAGAGATTATGGCTATAAATAGTCATGAAGTTTGAAAAAGATCACTTAAGAAATGAAGATGCTTGAGTGTACACAAAGTAAAATGTGGCATTATTTAATCACTCAAGGGACACAACTCCAACCTTATGGGCAGATATCAGCCATAATCAAACTAAGCCAGGAATTTATGTTTATAAACATTGTCATGAAGTTTGAAGAATATTATTTCAGAAATGAAAATGCTAGAGTGTACACATAGTCAAATCTGACGATTTTATTTATTGTTCAAGAGCCATAATTCCAGACCTAATGGGCGGATATCAACCTTTATCAAACCTTGCCGAAGGATTATGGCTATAAACATTATCATAAGGTTTGAATAAGATTGTTGAAAAAATGAAAATGTTGAAGGATGTCCTGATGGACGGACATTGACAGACCACAACAGCTCACAAGTGCTAAGGTGAGCAGAAAAGACATCTGACACTTGTAATTTCAAAAACAAAAGTAAGCTGTAAAACATCCTAAAGATTAATGCATGTATTAATCTTCTGAAAAGGAGTGTTCTAGACAAATTATTTACCATTTTCAAAGGTTAAAAGTGTGAACTTCTTATACTCAAAATACCTGAATCAAATAACATAAGTTAATTCATCATAGTTTTTTAGTCACAAGACTTTAGCCACACCCATTTGATTCTTGCTCCACTCATACCACCCTAGGCCTCACACATTCACCCCTACCCATCTGACCCCTGGCTCTCCAACACCCCACCAACCTACATCTAGCTAATTCCAGCAAACCCTACCCATCTGTCCCCTGGCTGCCCAACCTACCTGACTTCAATCTACACCAACAAGCCACACCCACCTGTGCCTGCAGCATCTCCTGCCTGGTGTCTGTGAACTCATACAGTGCGATTGTGGTCTGCATCAGGTAGATGCTGTTGATCATGTAGGCAGCCATGTCAACCGTGTTCAGACGACTGGCTGATACCGTACACATCTGTAGTAATGGGTCTAGCATACAGCTCAGGATCTGTGAGATTGTCAGAGTAACACTTATATTGGAATTTTAAAGGTGATCAAACATTAAAATTAATAATCACACATTCTCTCTGTGGAATATTATTATATATATTGTTTATATATTCAAATACACATTAACTTGTTTATACAATGAAAATCCGCCATATAGCATCTTCCTTACAGTGATATACAATAGGTTGATAACTTGTTGGAATTGGTTACCCTTTCCTATACCAGTACCTGATATTCAGTCATGCTTGTAGTTCAGTATTCATACAATCAAAATCAAAGTATCATTTTGTGACTACAATGCATTGAATATTACTATTTAATTTAGAGACTGTGGCTGCTTTTGCTTGCTAAATATAAACAAAGCTCTATAATAAAGAGTGTGTGTGCACCACTTGCTTCTTAGCTACTCTCTGCTTTGTGCTAGTTGGCTAGCATGGTAGGTGGCCATACTTTAGATTTTGTTTTTAGACCAGAATGGTAATAAATTTTTCTGTTCAGCCAAGACCATGCAGTTTTCATGATGAACAAGGGTCAGGACTGCCACAAAATACGCCTATCACAGTATGGGGACTCTCAGAAATAGCTCAGAGAAATAAGCTATTGTCTCCTAAATCCCATTAGTTAATGAATGTTACTTATTAAAACAATCATGTTCAAACATTTCCATTAATTTGAAGGAAAATGTCTCTTTTGACTTATTCAAGTGTTCAAGGGCCATAACTTCTAAGTCATTCACGCGATAATGCTGAATATCGAACTCATCCACGATTTTATGGCCATGCACATGTGTGGAAAGTTTGAAAAGGATTGGTCTAACGGTATTGAAGTTAGAGCCCAGACAATCACAATTTCAAGTATTTTGTGTATGTCAAGGGCCATAACTTCTAAGTCATTCACGCGATAATGCTGGATATCAAACTCATCCGTGATATTATGGCCATGACATGTGTGAAAAGTTTGAAAAGAATTGGGCAAACGGTATTGAAGTTAGAGCCCGGACAATCACAATTTCAAGTATTTTGTGTACGTCAAGGGCCATAACTTTTAAGTCTTTCACGCGATAATGCTGGATATCAAACTCATCCGTGATATTATGGCCATGCACATGTGTGAAAAGTTTGAAAAGGATTGGGCTAACGGTATTGAAGTTAGAGCCTGGACAATCACAATTTCAAGTATTTTGTGTACGTCAAGGGCCATAACTTCTAAGTCATTCACGCGATAATGCTGGATATGGAACTCATCCGAGATATTATGGCCATGCACATGTGTGGAAAGTTTGAAAAGGATTGGGCAAACGGTATTAAAGTTAGAGCCCGGACAACAAATGTTCCTTCCACGCCCGCCCGCCCGCCGTGAGTGTTCACATAATACGCTCCATCTTAAGATGGGCGTATAAAAATACCTTAAAGGCTGAAAAATCCAAATGAGTTACTGTTGATTGGAATGGACAGTAGTGTACTTCTTTGCAAAGGATAATATATGAACAGATCAACAGGTCAAATACAACATTGATAATTGCACATTTCAAACAGTCGTCAATCTATGATTTCTGATAATCGGCACATCACTTTCCCCTAGCTTACCCAGTGTTAAAATAATTCAGTAGTGTCATACACATGTTCTACTCCTTTTGCTACACCAATATTTGTCACTACTTCTAGTTTTATGTAGCTACAATTCAAATGCTATAGACTTTGCAGACCTAACTTTTAAAAGCAAAACCATATGTGAAGATGTTTCTATATATTTTATTGTGTGTGTGTGCATGAGTAACATAACTCTGCTGTTATTGGATGAGAGTGGAAGTAAAACCTTGAGCCCAAGTTCACACACACAAACACACATATATATTTAGGTGTACACCTTCCTGAACATTTTCAAGACCCGGCCTGAAATACTTTGGGCAGTATGCATGACGAACGTTTTGTGCACATTCTAAGTAAAGGCCCATAACTTTGCTGTAAGTGGATCAGCAGAGATAAATCCCTAACACACAAGTTCACATGCAGATATACCTTCCTGCAAAATGTCAAGACCCCAACTGAATACTTTGGGAGAAATATGTGACAAAGTTTAAAGCATATGCCAAATAAAGGACCCATAATTCTGCTTTAAGTGGTGATAAACCTTCCTGACCAGAAGAGAAACAAAGCTCTGTAAGTATAGCAAACAATACTGTCAGGAGTCCCCACAGGTGAAAAGCACATATAAAGAATTTGTGTCATATAGAAATAAGAAAATAATGGCAATTGTTTATGATCCATGAACTGCACGGACCTTTCAAGAGTACATATGGTTGATGTGAAATGTCTTTGTGTTATGACAAACACTTCTGTAAATTTTTCTGAAAATTCAAACATAGATATTGAAGTTATAGAGCAGACATGAAAATGAAGCCTATGAATACCAAAGACAAAATCTAACAACTCCTGTGACCTTGACCTTTCAATAGTGCATATGGTTGTTGCACGTTAAATATATTTGCGTCATTACAAACACTTCTATAAAGTGTTCTGAAAATCCAAACATAGATATGACAGTTATAGAGTGGACATGAAAATGAAGCCTATGTATGAATACAGAAGACAATTTCTAACTACTCCTATGACCTTGACCTTTCAAGTGCACATATTGTTGTTGCACAAGAACATCTTCAGAGTGGACATGTAGATGTAGCCTATGAATACCAAAGAAATTTTTTAATAACACCAGTGACCTTGACCTTTTAAGTGTGCATATGGTTGATGTGTGTGACACAGCTTTGTGTTATGACAAACACTTCTGTAAAGTTTTATGAAAATCCATCCATTAATATAGAAATTATAGAGCAGACACAAAGATGTTGCCTATATACACCAGAGACAATAACAACTCCTGTGACCTTGACCTTTCAAGGGCGCATGACACACCCTTGGATTATGAGGAATACTTCTGTGAAGTTTTATTGAAATCCATCCATAAATGTCTAAATTATGGAGTAAAAGAAAGCAGGACGTATGCACGCACGCAAACCTATAGTCCCCAACCAGTTTCATTGGTGGGGACTAATAATTTAGGATATTTGCACCACAAAGTAAAGGGCCCATAACTCTGCTATAATGAGATGACAGTGGTGTTAAAATCCTTAGCACAAGATCAGAAGCTGATATACCTTTTTTTGTGACAGAGAGACAAACAAACCACCTTTACAAAAACAAAATGCCTTTCACCATACATGTGGGGGAGTCATAACATAAAATGCCAAGTATGGTGCCAATATTTTTTACTTATATTTTGTATCTGAAGGAGGGATGCACACGATACACAAGAAATCAGTTTTTTCATATTTTCCAAAACTTTACCCACCCACTACAGAAGCCGTATCTGTAAAGTCTAAGGGTATATTTTATATGTTAAATTGATGTTAAAGCTTGATCATATATACTTACCTATTGTCTACAGTATTTTTTTCTATCATGTTATTTTGCAAATAGATGCTTACAAAATCATTGCTCTTACATCTATTTTGGTATTTATATTTCATCACGATTCAACCGGAAATCCTGTACTGTGATTTACATAATAATTAATTAATGACAAATAAACAAATTTGATGTTTGCATCATCATTACTGTAACCGCCCATAAATAAACAGTAAGTTTATTGTTGTCAATACGATCAGACAATATTCTGACATGGTAGTTTCATTTTGGACAGAGCTGTTTGGTTCATGATAATTGCATAATTCAAATACCCTTTTTTAAGAGACTTGCAACAAACAAACAAACAAGGTGTTGGTAGTTTAAGATTATTACTCAGCATTAATAAGCATCAAGGTAACAATGCAAATGCATGTGGATACTCAAGGTGAGAAAATAACCTGACTTGCGGAAGAAGTAAAACATTTTCACCTGTTGTGCAAATGAACATCCCCAAAACAATCGCTGGTAAACAAGATGGCTGTCTCCTCGTCGTACGAAAAAAAGATGCGCATTATAGAAGGGAAATACTTTTTTCAAGGTCAGGGTGCGCACTATACATGGATGTGTACAATACATGACACTTGACAGTAATACTTTGGCCACATGTTCACCAGACTACATCAAAATTTGGCTCTGTATGCCACTACACCCAACTTAAGAAAGACACTGACCTGTTTAAAGTCCTGTTTCTTGTTCTCAAGTGTGACAACGGAGGAATCATGACACTGTAGCACATCCTTCAGTAACGACATTGTTTGTGTCAGAGACATGGTAGGGGAGAGGTCTGCTGGCGGTAATTCTACCTGCAATGGTGTTTTTTTGTTTGTTTTCAGACTTGCTCTCTGGCATGTTCATCATATAAAACAATATTACTCACTGCTTTAGGAAGGAGAACTGCCTACAAATAAAGGTAAGACAAAAGCATGTAGACTTTGGTTCAAAATGTTAATACAGAGCCATATGGCTGAAATTTGTCCAGCTTCAAACTAGAGCTAACACTGAAGGTGATTAATATC
>CM037791.1:49301471-49337668 GCA_021229015.1 Solen grandis | reverse complement strand
GTAAACCCAAGTTTATTTTTAGCATTTCTTTAATAAATTATGTTCGACTTTTTGATTGGCTGTTGATGCCTTTTGAATGGGCACTTGCTCTGTCGCATGGCGACATGCTGTAAATGATTGAAAAATGTGTTTGATCATTGAAATAAAAGCAATGTTTGAATTTGTCGCCTGTGATTACTATCTTCCCTTTGACTTATGAGTTTAAATGAGCGTAGTTATGGTACATAAAAAAATAATTTATATATCTAAAAGGTGACAAATTCTGGTTTCCCAAATGTTACACCGCACCATGTTTCTTTACTTGTTTATTTGAATATGTTACAATCAAGCAGACGTATGTTTCTCGTTTATATTAAATATGAACCTATTTAAATTTGGGTTTCGACACATACAAGTAGCAAAGTTTCAAATAAACGAAAGGAAAATCAGGAATCAAAAGAGTATGTAAAACAAAAGCTCAAACGTCAATTTTGCGTGGCTGGGTCACGACGATTAAAACAGTGTGATGTTCTATACAGTATGCCTTGCAGGAAATTTGAGACTGTGGGTAGTATTATTCAGGGTACCATACTGACAACTTTAAAATTGATGACATAAAAATTCAAAATGAATTAACATTGCACATAAGAAATAAACAATCACAATGTGAGCTCTTATAATAAATTAAGTTGACCAGTCAGTGCAGAGACTGCTTTAATATGGACTGTTTAGGTTAACGATGGACATAGTGTGTTCAACAATGTTGAAAATGAAGCAACTTAAGATTTTTAGTAAAAAGCAGTTACACTATAACATTGTTCATGTACCCATAGTGCTGATATGCAGTCTAAAATGCCCATGGTGTTCTTTAATAAAAGTTTAATGAAAGAAAAAAAGTTAGTTATATATTTCATCGTTGTTTTTATTCAGATATTTTTATCATTATTATATGAATGTGTATCCCTCAATATATACATGGTATACAACAGGAGCATAACTATTAAGTGATGTTAAAGATATTGTACTACAGGGTTTATCTCAAACAAGTTTGGTCCAGTTCAAATTAGGTCAGGTCTAGTCAATTCTCTGAGCTACAGGGCCACTGGTCCTGTGATTGAAAAAGTTAATGTTGAACCCTGCTGCAAACTCCACTGGAGTGAAGTTGTTGATCCCATACCTTAAAGCTTCTAACAGTGTAATGTTTATATCTCACTGACTGCCTTACTGTAATTTGTAAGCTTTATCAAAAACAAGACGGTCAACCATTTCTGAAGATATGACAATTACAGGTGGTGTATGGAAAAGTATACCTTGATCATGTGACCAGAATTGACCAATCACATAGCATTTTTGCAGGAGGTGAGACATTAGCTCTGATATGCCTATTTCAGACCTTGACTCCTACACTAAAGACATAGAGGAAATGCTTGAAGAACTTGACAATGAATATGACAGCATTGCTTCGGAGAAAAAAGGTAAAATCTTTAGAAACTAAATATTGATAATTCTTGTGTTGCCTACTTGTCATCGAAATCTATTTTGTATAATTTGAGTATTTGCCCTTTGTAAATAGAATTATTATTGGGACAATATCTCAAATTTGTTAGAATTTCAGTAAAAACCTTTAAAGAAGTTATTGTCATGATTAAATCAGCCTTGTCTTATATCTTAGGATAATTTGATTTTCCGTAAAATGTGTTGAGCAGAATTGGAGTTATAAACCCTTAATTGTTTATAGAATAATATTAAAATATGTAACATTTTCAGTTTATTTTTCAAATATACTTATTTCTCCTACAAGTTATTGTGTTTCTCCATGAAACTTTGCACATGTTTCAGATATGTGCAACTTCTTGGTTTTGTGATCAGATCATTCTCCTCATGAGTCATGAAAAATTAGGGACGAAAAACACAAGAGATTCTCTTGATAAGTTTTAACTCACTGTGTGTATATGTGTGAACTTGAACTTTTTATTCAGAGTTTTTCAATCAGCTATTGCTGCAGAAGGCTCATAAGTGATCTCAAGTACACCATTCTAATTATATCTCAGTTTACAGGTGAAAATGGGGCTACATAGGATTTGCATTCTGATTTTTTTACATCACTATTTGTTTTACAAAAAGCTTTGCATCCTTTTGTATGGTCTAGTGTGGGTAGTAGTCACCTTTGGTGATAGCTATAGATTTGTAGTTGTGTAATGGTAAGTATAAAATCATGTAAAAATATTTCTTGAAGGTTCAGAGAAAGGACAGGACAAAGAGAACACTGTGATGCCAAGACAAAAAGTCAGTATCAAGTTCCATGATGAATCTACAGGTTCCCCTGGATTTAGTTTTGGGAGTCCATTGTCAGAGTTTAACCGTGCTCGATCACAAGGTAATCTTTGGATAGTTAAAATTCCCCCAATGAAAGTACAACTTCAAGCTCAGTATCAGATGTTTTAGTAAATATGCAAATTTTGGTTAAACTTTAAACAATGGCAGTAACTCTGATGCTTGAGTCAGGTTTGAATTTTGCTTTAAATTGGACTAGAAAATCAGGAGTTATGACCCTTTGATTCCAAAACAAAATAAACAGTTATATAATTGTTTACATTTAAAGAAACAATATTTGTGGGCATAAAAGCTAGGGCTGGGTCGATACAGAAAAAAACCGATACGATACGAATTGCGATACGCACATATCAATACGCAATACGTATTGACGATACGATACAAAGGTATACATTTGGGGTCATAAAGAATTTATACTAACTTTTGTTTAAAACCTTGTCATAATCAATGTAGGGGAAATAATATCATAATTAAATATCACATTAATATTTATCTCAAACTGTTTAATGATTTATCATTAACAAAACAAAACATAAAAGGAAGTTCGGGAACGGTTCTAAGGCTGGGGGTAAATTTCTGAAATTGTAAAAAAAAAAACAGTAAACCCAGATGACTTTCTAAACTATCTTGGGCAGTTCATGTTTTTCTTTAGGAACACGAGGCTGTTGACTGCCTCGCATTTTAGACATGACCTAGTTGCCGAGACAATGTCACCAGTAGTACTAAAGACACGTTCTGAGGCAATCAATGTTGCTTGTACACAAAAGTATGTTTTTGCCATGCGGGACAAAAGAGGTAGGTCATCATGACTTTTCCAAAACTCTAATGGATTGGAGGCCATTGGGGATTTGTCCAGGTTCTTGTAGGACGTGATCTCGTGCTTGACCTGCTCTGTCAGTGGCAAGGGGGGCTCCACAGCAACTACAGCAACAGCATCGTCATCATCGAACAGCGACACTAATGCAGTCTTGGTATCTTTGGTTGAGTGTTCCTCCTGTGAAGTAAAGTATTTGATTTTGTAAGTTTCAGCTCAGCCTTATGCAATAATACTTGAGGCTTTTATTTCTTTTACTATTTATTTGTGTGTGTCTGTGTGTGTGTTTCTGCATGTAGATCTAATTGTAAAGCAATTTTATATTTTACTGTTTGTTGTAAATTTATTTAATCCCAAAAATGTTATTATAAGGTAATGAGTTTTTAACTTTTTATATTTATAAATTATATTTTTACATTGTTATAACTAATATGTCATGTAATGTATGCTGTAAATACCTAAATTAAATAATTTATTATTATTATTATTTATTGGGTTCAAAAATAATTAAGCCAGACACTGACCTTTGGTACAATTGGTGCTTCGGATGACATTGAAGCTTCTCCACCATCAGTTGGTATATCTGGTAGTTGTGGCAGCTGTGGTTGTTGAGGCCCTCCTGTGTCAGAATCGTCAGTCTCTTGTTTTACGATAGGCTGCGAGTTGATGGCAGTAGCTTTCAGACACACTCTGTCCCAAGTTGAGTCTGTGACACATGACTTAGTCTTTGTCCTGGGATCTAGAGCACTAGCCTCCTCCAAGAATAGCAGTAACGCGGGATCAGAGTATCGACTTACAAGATCAGCACTCTTCAAGACTCTTATTATCTTTTAAATTTAAGTTTGAGTTGCTTCCCTTGTATTGATACGCAGCGAAACCGATAACCGGACCATATTGAACTGCAAAAAACCGGTATGTATCGGTTTATTGATATATCGACACAGCCCTAATAAAAGCTATTATATCTCAGATTTCGTTGTACTTGTCTGATGAGAATATCAGAATTTATAAAAATGTTTTTTCTTTTCATTCAAGTGTATCTACATGTGATGAGCAATTTTGATCAAAACTGATACATAGTGGCAAGCCAAAGTTGATATTTGTTTCTACTTGCTACTGGAAAAGTCCAATATTTTATTGCCCTTTATATTCCTAGGGGGCAGGGGTGCAGAATTTTTACTTTGTTGACTCTCTATACTGCCTGCAGTTGTAGTGTTTGGATTTCTCAGACTTGATCAGATTTGAAGTTTCATATAGACGAGTGTCTTGCAAATATCACACAATTCAGATTCATAAGAATTCATCAAAAATCATAATTCAGCGACTGCATTTATCATGAGTTATGGCCCTTGTTTTATCTCTTTTTAGCTCACCTGAGCACAACGTGCTCATGGTGAGCTTTTGTGATCGCCTTTTGTCCGTCGTCTGTGCGTGTGTCGTCAACAATTTGCTTTAAACAACATCTCCTCATGAACCGCTGAAGGGATTTTGACCAAACTTCACAGGAATCATCCTTCCTTATTATGCCCTCTATCAAGTTGTACAAATTATTCAGATTGGTTAAAAAAGTAGGTCACAGGAGCTAAAAATAGATTTTAAAAATGCAAACTTTGAAAATCTTCTTCTGCAAAACTGCAAGGCCTAGAGCTTAGATATTTGGTATGTAGCATCATCTTATGGGCCATTACCAAGATTGTACAAATCATAGACCTACGGTGATAAATGCCCCGCACCAGGGGTCACTTGTTTTACATAGAGTTATATAAGAAAAACTTTAAAAATCTTCTTCTATGAATCCATAAGGCCTAAAGATTAAATATTTGGTATGTAGCATCATCTAATGGTTCATTACCAAGATTGTTAAAATCATGACCTTATGGTGATAAATGCTCCCGCACCAGGGGTCACTTGTTTTACATAGAGTTATATAGGATAAACTTTAAAAATCTTCTTCTATGAATCCTTAAGGCCTAGAGATTAGATATTTGGTATGTAGCATCATCTTATGGTTCATTACCAAGATTGTTAAAATCATAGCCAAGGTGATAAATGCCCCGCAATAGGGGTCACTTGTTTTACATAGATTTATATAGGAAAAACTTTAAAAATCTTCTTCTATGAATCCTTAAGGCCTAGAGATTAGATATTTGGTATGTAGCATCATCTAATGGTTCATTACCAAGATTGTTCAAATCATAGCCAAACGGTGATAAATGCCCCTGCAATAGGGGTCACTTGTTTTACATAGAGTTATATAGGAAAATCTTTAAAAAATCTTCTTCTATGAATCCATAAGGCCTAGAGATTAGATATTTGGTATGTAGCATCATCTTATGGTTCATTACCAAGATTGTACAAATCATGACCTTATGGTGATAAATGCCCCCGCACCAGGGGTCACTTGTTTTACATAGAGTTATATAGGAAAATCTTTAAAAAAATCTTCTACTATGAATCCATAAGGCCTAGAGCTTAGATTTTTGGTATGTAGTATCATCTAATGGTTCATTATCAAGATTTTCAAAATGGTGGCCCTTTGGAAATAAATGACCCCGCACTAAGTCTTCTCCTCTGAAACCATAAGGCCCAGTGCTAAAATGTTTAAGATTGAGTTATATCAGAATTCTTGTCTGTTTAAGAACCTTGTAATCTGTTGTAGCAATGGTACTCAGCCAGCGTTTCAGGGCCATCATGGCCCTCTTGTTTTTTTTTCTCATTGTTGCACATCATCCGGGTTTCAAAGGCACCATTGTCTTGGCTCTGGATCTGCGGACTGTGACTGATTTCATGATTTTGTCAGGTTCAAAGTACTGGTCCATGCCAGTAACAATACACAGTACACACTGATGTAGAAGAAATACATTTGAACTAATTGTCCTATTGACTGTTCCTGCAACAGAATCCTCTATGGTCCAGGAAGTGCCAAACATAGATGCTGACAGTCCTGACATGAGTTTGGCAGATGTGGAGAACAAAATTCTTCATGAAATGAAGGCCCTTGAAGATGAGATGTGGGAAGCTGATGAAAAACTAAACACAGTTTTGTAAAGATGTAGATGTGATATTGAAACACAGTGGCTGACTCAAGCATAGATAAAACTGAAACACAATTATGCTTTATAATTAAAACATTCTTTCATACATTTCAAAATATATTTAACCCTTTCCCTCATATAGACTCATTTTGATGCACTCAATAGAAAACCACAGTTAAACCTTACCAAATTTAATTATAAAGTCCTCATTTCCAGACCACTGAGGAGCAGCGAACAGCATAAAACCTGATCAGCCTGCGAGTTACTCGCAGGCTGATCTGGTTTTATGCTGTTCGCATAGGTCTTTTCATGGTATCCTCTATGAGGGAAAGGGTTAAAGTGTTGCAAAACTGACTTTTCTTCTATTGATTTGTGTATTTGTCTTAAATAGTTTGTTTTCAATTATATTTCAACTCCCCTCATGATGTCATATTTGCTTCAGAAGAAATACTGACAACTGCTTAATTCGTTTTGTATGTGAAATTGTTGTTTAAGAAAAATAAAGTGTATTTAAAGTAGATATTTTATCATAATTATGCAATCATATTTTGAAGTGTAATTTATCACTGTTTTACAATATTAAGCATCTAGCTGACTACCAGATAACATTACGCAACAATTGATGTTTGTTTTTCATGGCATCTGTTCTCAATATGTAGTCTAGATTGATTCAGCAAAATAAATTGGAATGTCAGTATTGAATTAACTGGCTTTTCATCTTTTTTTCCAGCCAAAATTCTAATTTCAAATTTGTACTGATAACTGATCATGGAAAATAAGTCAATGTATCTGTGTCATTCCATTGGAATGGAATAAATATGATTAAAATTGTTTCATATATGTTAATACATTCTTTTTTGATGATTTCAAACAAAATAACAGATACAATGTAACAAAACAAAATAATGTGTTTATGTCAGCAATGTAGCATGGTATGGCAAATATATGTTTTTAAATGAATCAGTGTTTAATATATACTTTCTCACACAACAGAAAATAAAATCTTCAACAGTATAGATTGTGCTATCCTTTAAGTAGGGAGATGTTTTTATCCAGAATTCGAAAATAAAAAATAGAAATTTTGAGAAGAAAGAATTTGAAAAGTTGTTTAAATAAACAGAACATTTGTTATTTTTCCTTGTAAGATGGTATTTTCTTTCACTTGTGGTCATAAAAGTTAAATTCATTTTGTATTTTTATTTGTGGCCTGCCACTCATTAAGAATATTTTCGGTGACCACTCATGGCCCTGTCACTCATTAAAACTGTGACCACTCTTGGCCCGCCACTCATTAAGAATAATGTTCTCTGTGACCACTCATGGCCTGCCACTCATTAAGAATAGTTTCTGTGACCACTCATGGCCCTGTCACTCATTAAGAATATTGTTCTCTGTGTCCACTCTTGGACCCGCCACTCATTAAGAATATTGTTTTCTGTGACCACTCATGGCCCTGCCACTCATTAAGAATATTGTTCTCTGTGTCCACTCTTGGACCCGCCCACTCATTAAGAATATTGTTTTCTGTGACCACGCATGGCCCTGCCACTCATTAAGAATAATGTTCTCTGTGACCAGTCATGGCCCTGCCACTCATTAAGAATATTGTTCTCTGTGACCACTCATGGCCCTGCCACTCATTAAGAATAATGTTCTCTGTGACCACTCATGGCCCTGCCACTCATTAAGAATATTGTTCTCTGTGACCACTCATGGCCCTGCCACTCATTAAGAATAATGTTCTCTGTGACCACTCATGGCCCTGCCACTCATTAAGAATATTGTTCTGTGTCCACTCATGGCCCGCCACTCATTAAGAATATTGTTCTCTGTGACCACTCATGGCCCTGCCACTCATTAAGAATATTGTTCTCTGTGACCACTCATGGACCAGCCACTCATTAAGAATAATGTTCTCTGTGACCACTCATGGCCCTGCCACTCATTAAGAATAATTGTTCTCTGTGACCACTCATGGCCCTGCCACTCATTAAGAATATTGTTCTCTGTGACCACTCATGGCCCCGCCACTCATTAAGAATATTGTTCTCTGTGACCACTCATGGCCCCTCCACTGATTAAGAATATTGTTTTCTGTGACCACTCGTGGCCCCGCCACTCATTAAGAATATTGTTTTCTGTGACCACTCATGGCCCTGCCACCCATTAAGAATATTGTTCTCTGTGACCATGCATGGCCCTGCCACTCATTAAGAATAATGTTTTCTGTGACCACGCATGGCCCCGCCACTCATTAAGAATAATGTTTTCTGTGACCACGCATGGCCCCGCCACTCATTAAGAATAATGTTTTCTGTGACCACGCATGGCCCCGCCACTCATGAAGAATAATGTTTTCTGTGACCACGCATGGCCCCGCCACTCATTAAGAATAATGTTTTCTGTGACCATGCATGGCCCCGCCACTCATTAAGAATAATGTTTTCTGTGACCACTCATGGCCCCGCCACTCATTAAGAATAATGTTTTCTGTGACCACTCATGGCCCCGCCACTCATTAAGAATAATGTTTTCTGTGACCACTCATGGCCCCGCCACTCATTAAGAATATTGTTTTCTGTGACCACTCATGGCCCCGCCACTCATTAAGAATAATGTTTTCTGTGACCACTCATGGCCCCCCCACCACTAGATTAAGAATATTGTTTTCTGTGACCACTCATGGCCCCCACTCATTAAGAATATTGTTCTCTGTGACCACTCATGGCCCCGCCACTCATTAAGAATATTGTTCTCTGTGACCACTCGTGGCCCCTCCACTGATTAAGAATATTGTTTTCTGTGACCACTCATGGCCCCGCCACTCATTAAGAATATTGTTTTCTGTGACCACTCATGGCCCCGCCACTCATTAAGAATATGTTTTCTGTGACCACGCATGGCCCCGCCACTCATGAAAAATATTGTTTTCTGTGACCACTCATGGCCCTGCCACTCATTAAGAATATTGTTTTCTGTGACCACTCATGGCCCCGCCACTCATTAAGAATATTGTTTTCTGTGACCACTCATGGCCCCGCCACTCATTAAGAATATTGTTTTCTGTGACCACGCATGGCCCCGCCACTCATTAAGAATAATGTTTTCTGTGACCACGCATGGCCCCGCCACTCATTAAGAATAATGTTTTCTGTGACCACTCATGGCCCCGCCACTCATTAAGAATATTGTTTTCTGTGACCACGCATGGCCCCGCCACTCATAAGAATAATGTTTCTGTGACCACTCATTGCCCGCCACTCATTAAGAATATTATTTTCTGTGACCACGCATGGCCCCGCCACTCATTAAGAATATTGTTTTCTGTGACCACTCATTGCCCCGCCACTCATTAAGAATATTGTTCTCTGTGACCACTGATGGCCCCGCCACTCATTAAGAATATTGTTTTCTGTGACCACTCATGGCCCCGCCACTCATTAAGAATATTGTTTTCTGTGACCACGCATGGCCCCGCCACTCATGAAAAATATTGTTTTCTGTGACCACGCATGGCCCCGCCACTCATGAAAAATATTGTTTCTGTGACCACGCATGGCCCCGCCACTCATTAAGAATATTGTTTTCTGTTCTGTGACCACTCATGGCCCCGCCACTCATTAAGAATATTGTTCTCTTTGACCACTCATGGCCCTGCCACTCATTAAGAATATTGTTTTCTGTGACCACGCATGGCCCCGCCACTCATGAAAAATATTGTTTTCTGTGACCACGCATGGCCCCGCCACTCATTAAGAATATTGTTTTCTGTGACCACTCATGGCCCCGCCACTCATTAAGAATATTGTTTCTGTGACCACTCATTGCCCCGCCACTCATTAAGAATATTGTTCTCTTGACCACTCATGGCCCTCCACTCATTAAGAATATTGTTTTCTGTGACCACTCATGGCCCCGCCACTCATTAAGAATATTGTTTTCTGTGACCACTCATGGCCCCGCCACTCATTAAGAATATTGTTCTCTGTGACCACTCATGGCCCTGCCACTCATTAAGAATATTGTTTTCTGTGACCACGCATGGCCCTGCCACTCATGAAAAATATTGTTTTCTGTGACCACGCATGGCCCCGCCACTCATTAAGAATATTGTTTTCTGTGACCACTCGTGGCCCTGCCACTCATTAAGAATATTGTTCTCTGTGACCACTCATGGCCCTGCCACTCATTAAGAATATTGTTTTCTATGACCACTCGTGGCCCTGCCACTCATTAAGAATATTGTTTTCTGTGACCACTCATGGCCCTGCCACTCATTAAGAATATTGTTCTCTGTGACCACTCGTGGCCCCTCCACTCATTAAGAATATTGTTTTCTGTGACCACTCATGGCCCCGCCACTCATTAAGAATATTGTTTTCTGTGACCACTCGTGGCCCTGCCACTCATTAAGAATATTGTTCTCTGTGACCACTCATGGCCCTGCCACTCATTAAGAATATTGTTTCTCTGTGACCACCATGTGTGACCACCATGGCCCTGCCACTCATTAAGAATATTGTTCTCTGTGACCACTCATGGCCCTGCCACTCATTAAGAATATTGTTTTCTGTGACCATTCATGGCCTGGTGTAACAGTCAAGTTTTTCCCCAGTCAGTTTCTTCCCCGGGGAAAAAACTGACTGTTCAGGTTTTTCCATGGGGAAGAAACTGTCTGGTTAGGTTTTTCCCTGGGGAAGAAACTGACTGGTCTGCTTTTTCCCCGGGGGAGAAACTGACTAGTCAGATTTTTCCCTGAGGAAAAAACTAACTAGTCAGGTTTTTCCCCACCCAGTCAGTTTTTTCCCCGTCCTTTTTTAAGGTTTCTGAGGTGGGGGAATTCTATTACCTTTTTTCCCCCCTGTTTGGGCCTTCCCCCCACTGACTGGTCCAGAATTTCCCCAACATCACGAACAATATATTGAATAGGAGGGAAAAAACTGACTGGACCAGATTTTCCCCCACCATCTCGCACAAATATTAGATAGTGGGAAAAATGACCAATTTCCCAAAAAAGGGGGGAGGGGGACTGACTAGGCCAGAATTTCCCCCACCTTTATGCACAATCTACCTGACAGGAGGGAAAAAACTGACCAGGCCAGAATTCCACACAAAAAGTTTACATGTGGTCAAAAAAAACAAATTAACCCTAGCGTGGGACCATTTTTGACCGGAGGGTCATGATTTGAAAACTCCGGTCCACAAGGCAATGTTACATACCAAATATCTAAACCCATGCTTTTTGTTTCTGACAAGGATATCTTTTAAAAATCTTTCCTATGTAAGTCTGTGTAAAATCAAGTGACCCCTGGGGTGGGGCTAATTTTGACCCCAGGACCATGATTTAAACGTACTTGATAGATGTCCATAAGACAATGTTAAACACAAAATATAATTCCAGGCCTTGTGTCTGAGAAGAAGAATTTTCAAGATTTTCCTATCTAAGCCTATGTAAAATCAAGTGACCCCTGGGGCGGGGCCCATTTTGTCCCCAGGGCCATGATTTGAACAAACCTGGTAGATGTTCTTAAGGCCATCTGATTCACTTAAAAACTCCAGCACATGTGGTGTCTGAGAAGATTTTTCTATTTTTTTTTCTATATAAGTCTATGTTAAAACCAAGTGACCACTGGGGCGGGACAAATTTTACCCCAGGGCCATGACTGAACAAACTTGGAAGTTATCCATTTTCTATACGATAAGAATATTCTATGATCAGAAGCAGAAGTTGAGCAAGCGATACAGAAAAAGGCTGCTGACCAAGACGGTATTTAACTCCTGAACACTTGAAATATGCCAAAAAAACAAAGATACCCGTTATAGTAGATATGGTAAACAATATATTTACTGACCAAGATTCACCACCCAATTTAAAGGAGGGTATACTTACACCCGTACACAAAGAAGGAAGAGATAAGAAGTATCCAGATTATTACAGAGGAATAGTGGTAACTAATACCATCATGAAGTTAGTTGAAAGTATATTGAAAGATCGGATAGATTTAATCTTCAATAACCAACAAAATCCATTGCAAAAAGGTTTCACAGAAGCCAGTTCATCTATAAATACAGCATTCATAATATCAGAGATACATGTAACACAAACAACAAAACGAGAAACTCATCATGGCCAGTTTAGATGCACAGAAGGCCTTTGACACCGTCGATCATGAAGTATTATTCAACAGCTTTTATCTTGGCATTAAGGGTAAGATGTGGATTCTCTTAAGGAATCTATACACCATAAAAGTAAAATGGAATGACACACTATCTAACAGCTTTCTATTGAAACAAGGCCTAACTCTCGAAAACATTGTATAAAATTTATCATAATAGCACTTAAAAAGAATTGCAGCTAGAGACCTAGGAACCCATGTTGGTGAGATATCAGTAGCGACACCCACCTGTGCCGATGATACTGCGCTCTTGGCAAACTACTGAAAATCTGCAAGCAATGCTTAACGTACATTACTGCGCAACACATTATAAAGTGACTACGGGCTTGTATTAACCCTGACAAATCTGAGGTACTACACCTTAAACCCAAGCAGAAACAACCGTTATATCTTAATAACCAAGAAGTAAAACAGGCAGATAGTGTCAAACATCTAGGGATCATCAGAACAAACGAACAAGGATGATATTGAAGACAGATTGAAAACTGCAAGACAAACCATGTATGCATTACTGGGTCCAGGACTACATGCTAGAAGGGGGCTGTCGCCACTGGTTTCGAAGAAATTATGGAGGACTTACGCCATACCAAGAGCCTTACACGGCATTGAAGTTCTGAAAATTAATAAAAATGATATAGATAGACTTAACAATCTACAAAGAGCCATGATGAAGCACCTCCAAAGCCTAACAGAAAGAACTGCTACAACTGGAGTACATTAGGAATTGAATCAATAACCTCTATCATTGATAAAAGAAGACTATCTCTTTTTATGGACGTTGCAAGATTAGAGGGAACTATTGAAAATAAAATATTATCCAGACATCTAACCATGGAAGCAATAGACAGCCCACCCTTCGCCAGCACAGTAAAGCGAGTATCGAATAAATACTCATTGCCGGAAGTGACTTATCTCTTCAAGAACCCATGAAAGAAAAATACATGGACAGTGAAACCTCTTTAGTCCGGACGTTTTGGTCCTTTGGTAAATTTCCGGATTAATGAATTTTCCGTATTAATTAATCAACCTTCATACTCTCTTCTTTTTTTCTTTCTTTCTTTCATATACTTTCTCATTGTACTCTTTGTTTGTATGTATGTTTGTTACATTTGTATTCCATTAATAAGTCCATTCATAAGTATGTTTAAAATAATATGCTTAAGCCTAAATATGATTCTGCATTTTATGTTTGCAGATAATGCATCTGTTTGAATTTATTTTAATCCATTCTTGATATCAGCATACTTTAGGAGAAGGAAAGGACACATTAAGTATGCGACAGCATCATTGTGACACATTTCTTGTCCTGCATTCGTGAGCAAAATGAACTGGATTTAACTATTTTAGCCAAAACAGTAACAACAAATTAATACATACATACATATGTTTATTGGCATAATAACACAAATGTGTCTTTGGCCATTCACAAAATGACATATCAAATATGGCAAAGACGGTCAAACAAACATTTTCATATAAAAGAATGTGTAATCATGTATTTGAATATTAACAAATTTTGTCTTACACTTAAGAAATATACATAATCAGAGTGGTTATCAGACAAACAACCGAAACATGTTTTACAAATCTAAATGGAAATTAGTAAAATTGAATATTAATTTTGAGTCAGTTAACTAATGCAAGGGCATCATTTCTGCATTTTATGGCATCATCAATAAATTTTGACAGGCTTACAGCATATTTACTGTCTGAAACTATCCGAATAAATTTATTAATATTAGGGCTATATCTAAAAATAGAAGAGTATCTTCTTCTTATATTGTTATATTTAGGACAGCACATGACAAAATGATATTCAGTTTCAACAACTTGCATATTACAAAGACGGCATATTCTATTTTCTCTTGGAGTATTTGTATATCTACCTGTTTCAATTTCTAATTGGTGAGATCCTATTCTTAAACAAGTTAAATTTCTACGTAATCTGTCTGTATTTATTGTACATATATAAGATTCCAATTCAAATTCTTTTTTAACTTTAGAATAGAATGATAGTTTTGGGCTATTGACGATAGAGGCTCTCCAATTTTGTATATATTGGTCACGTAGTGATTGTTTGAGCAGGAAAAATGTATTCAGGTCACCATTGAAATTCATTCTAAGAAATGAAAAACCTAGATGATCGATGAGGGAATTAATTTTTTTAGCCCAGCATGTACCATTAATAGATGTTGACTGATCAATATAATTAAAGTATGTTAAAGATGTTGGGTTACACATGAGTTTTACCCAAAATTTCAATGCTCTTTCTTTACATAAAATTGAAAGCGGAAATCTACCTAATTCGCCAAAAATTGCATCAGTACAGGATTGTGACTTGACACCTAAGATATATTTACAAAACTTGAGATGAAGTTTATCTATATGTTTATAGTTATAAATACCCCCACATTTCAGAACCATATAACAAAATTGGAACAATCATTCGGTCAAAAAGCTGAAGCTTTGTTTTGATATCTAACTGAACTTTTTCAAATAGTGATAATAGGTTATAGTATGCCCTTAAGGCATGCTCATGAATTGCACGAATAGCATATGATATGTTACCTGTATAATAGAAATTTACCCCCAGGTAAACAAAATTATCCACATACTCAATAATTTGCCCGTTTATGTTTATGTATAATAAATGTAGGCACTGAAAACAGACCATGAACAAAAAACTATCTAAAGGACGCTTATGTCTCTTTTAAAAGCATACGTCTGCAGTTGTGAATGAAATTTACCTTCTTCACTCGCTAATAAGTACATTAGATGTAGCTTGCGGCTATACCAGCCCTTAATTGCCCCCTTTTCTCCCGACTGATTATTGAGAATCGCTCGTAGTTATGTGTAAACAATTTGCAGGGGACACTTCCATGGCAGTCACGCGCCAAGAGTAGTCCGAATAATATCTGAAAATCCAGTCTGAACTGGTACCCGGATTATCGAGTCATTTTGTAAAGCAAAGGGAAGATTGGTTCCCAAAGTGGATGACCGGATTCCGTAATATCGAAGCATTTTTACGATGTGGAAATCCGTTCCGAGAGAATTGTGTCCGGATGGCGAGATTTCCGGAACATTGGAATCCGGACTAACGAGGTTTCACTGTACATGGAAGTCAATGGTAGATACAGCTATAAACAAATTCTGGTATGACCAATGGACAATATAAGAAATCTAGATCCTCTTTGCATTATGGCATTAGAATGAAAAAAGAATTCGTCAGTTCCCATGGCTCACACAGTAAACTGTGTTTTCCAGCTCTTCAACGTGACAATTTGCTTTCAATGATGTATTAATGTGCTGGAGTTTACCGTCGTTGTGACAGTATTTCAACCACAATCCACAGAGGCACTCAGGTAAAACCACGATTTGATGACTCTTACTGGAAGTAGTATACTGATAGGTCTTGAGATATACGTTCTGTGAAAATTTAAGAAAACTGACCATGACCAGTAATAGCGACTGCAGGCTGCGTAAAATATTTTTACACTCTTACCTTTGGATTCTTGAATTTGTTTCCGGTGTGTCGATGTTTACATTGAAATATGATTTGGCGTCTTTCCTGAATTGTACTATTTGGACCATTAAATATTTTCTCACAAGTTTCTTGAACACATTTTTCATTTGATGCTGCAGCATTTCCTTGTTTTCTGAAGATGAAGAAAATTGCATATTGACATTTTCCTATTGCTTGGATACACTTTGTACAAATAATTCAAACAGCTCACTATTAATTTATGGCAACAGAACAGAAATAGTTGATCACCATGATCGATTTGATTTTCCTGAAGAAGGAGAGATAAGTACAATTCACTTATCTTAATGAAAAAATTGTATGTGTTATCAGAAGCATTTGTTTGTCCTCTAGTAATATGTTGACGTCTCTCAGTGTGAAGCAATGAAGATTCATCAACAGTGCTTTCTTTTAGATATTGTTCTGATTCCTTCGTGAAGTTGAGAATGCTGGCTGCACAGCATGATTCCTCATAACCTTAGAGAAAATATGTGTGTTTCTTTCTTGCTGGAAAACTTGTGACGTATTGTTGCAACACAGTATCCTGCTACATAACGTACCCTTCGTTTGGATGGATTGGTAAAAAACGTTTGCTAAGGTTTCTGTGTTCAGATGGATACAGGTTGTCCTTTTGTTTCAAAAGATACATTCGAATATTTGTATGGATTTAAAACTCGTCATATTGATTTTTTTTTACTGTTTTCAAATAATGATATGCAGCTCATACTGTATTCCAAACTAGACATGTGCTTTTGAACATTAGAGTAAAACTCTACAGGCTCCTTTGGTGATACAGATCTTGGTTCATTAATTTTCAAGTCATTAATTAACTTTGTTAAGAAAAGAAATTCTATCTAACAAAAGCGGTTCAAATCATATACTGGAAACCTTGAACGTATTTCATTGATATTGATTTGTGATGGAGTAACTGATTCTGAACATTTCTTTTTTGACTGCCTCACAACTGATATCTGAAGGATTTGTCTGTCCACTGATTCAAATGAATCAATTATTTCATCCAGTTCCTCATAAATTTGTTCTTCATAAACTTCCGTATTTGCTTCTGATTCAACTGCTTCATCGTAAGCTAGAGACTCACTGGTGCCAATAAATCCTAGTCCAACCCAAGAACCATCATTAGAAATTAGTAGAAGTTGTAAGAACTTGTTTCTAAATTGACATTAAATAAATAAGTTTAAGTGATAGTTTTAGATTTATAATCATTAAAGTTGGTTTGACTGACTGACATAGTATAAGCATTTTGACAATACAAGAACAATTAAATTTTCATTTCAGGTTTCTATCAAAATTACAACAAGAGTGCCAGTGCTGCCACAATATACGCCGCCACAAAATATAAAGACCAAGAGGGTCCTTTTAATTACTTCTTTTAACATTTCTGTAAGCAAAAGCTCATAATGACGTCTGTGAGACCAATTAATTTAGCTGAAAGAGTAGTACATTCGCGAATATACTTTTCTCAAAGTGAGGCAATCACTAAAGATGATGAAAAGACATGGGCCTGAGACTGTGGTTGCCTGGGTAGTAAGTATGATCCCTGCAGTTGAAAGTCTTACTCTGCTAACCAGCCTAGTTGACTGGAAAGATTAGGTCAGAAACATACAAGGAATGGCGTTCACAAGGCTGAAATATCAATCAGCTACAAAGACTAAGTTTCAAGGGGACATAAATCTTGTAAAAAAATCAATGAACTGGAAAATCGCCACTTCATGCACATTTACCCATTACAGTAATGACATTGACTAATTTTTAAAAAGATTCATCCAGAAATGTAGAAGGAGTTGCGTTCATAAGTTGCAATATCAATCAGTGACCCGATTTCAAACTCATCCAAGATATCATGAAGACAAACAACCTGACCAAGTTTCATGAAAATTGGGCCAAAACTGTTGCCTCTAGAATGTTCACAATACATATATTTTAAATAAGAGTGTTGTAAAGCTCACTTATAACGAACTAGGATAATACAAAAAAGGCTTAATACAAAATAAAAATAGTTCCCCGACTACTTCCTTCTTTATTTCTATGGACCCCCGCCCGCTTAAGATAAAATCGGGTATAGGAAAAAAATCGGTTCGGTTAAACACAAAATAGCCCGTCATGACCATAATTGGATAAGTGTTCACAAACACAGCGCTCCTTGTTGCTTAAAAGGCTCAGGCGGTAAACAGTACCCGACTATATTTACCTCTTTATGTAAGTATGCTATTGATATCAATTTAAGCCTGCCGAAAGGCAGTTTCGTGTGAGTGAAATAGCATGTCACGCACATACATGCATTATATTCTTATTACGCTAACCTACAATAAAATCGTGTTGAATATTTCTTGTTGCAGTTAAAATCATCGTGTCCTTGATATCTATCAGGCGATATCAAAATGTATAGTTCGTCGAGAAGGGTAAAAAGAAAGGCCATATCACCAGAGAAAAAAAAATGGAGAGAAGAGAGTTGAAATCGCCAATGACTTTTTCAAAAGTTCTTCATAGATATAAACATGTACTGAATATTAATATAGTTTTCCATGAATATCATACAGGGAAACAGACATATAGACATTTTTTAAAAACAAGGTCATAGCTGTTCACAATTTATCCTATTTTGTTACCATTCATTTATACATGTACTTGGTGGAATTTATTGTCTTTGAACTTTAATTTCTTATCATTTCTTTGTAGTAAGAATCGTTAGTATAACGAAATTTCGCTATATGCAAACATTTACAACGAAATATTCGTTATAAGGATAAGACGAAATTATTTGCAAGGTTCCCATGAATTCGTTATAAGTGAACTTTACTGTAGACCACATGTGTCACCTGCTGAAGCATGACGGAAAATGTGTGACAGACAGACGACAGAAAAATGATCCCAATGCATAACTCCACTCACTTCATTCTACACTATGATCATAAACATTGTTAAGTACTAAGTTTGCCTTAAATTCAATTCACGATGTAAGATCAGAAATTATAGTTTTATACACATGTATTGATTTTCGAACATTCATGTTTTACAAGTAATCATTACTGAAGCTTTAAGACTTATTTTTGATTGCTGTAAACAAAATTTATCAGTACAAGTAAGAAAATAAGAATATCCCTTATATGCATATTACTATTCTAATGACTGGTTTCCATTTCATCATTTTGGTGATCAAAGATGGCAGTATGCTTGGTTTAGATAAATAATCAACATCATATCCCCCATCCACCCCCGAAGCAGAAGAAATTTTAACAACTAGCCCTAGTTGGGACATTGTTTTAAAGTTTGTAGTTTGGCAGACCCTACATTAAAGATGTCCAAATGGATTAGCCACATGTATATAGCTTCACCTTTCAAAGATTGAGATGCTCTGCTAGTTTTCAACAGCAAACGTGTAGTTTTCTATAGGCAGCAATACATTACTCTTCTTTCAGAATGATTTGCGACATTTTTTGTAAAGAATATAGGAAAAAGAATCAAAATATAGGAAAATATAGGAGGCTTTCAAAAATTTAGGAACATAGGAATCAGTTGACGGCTTGCGCATATGAGACCTATATATAATAAACTTCAGTCTCTTAGCATTTTGATGGAGTCTGGTATCAAGGAGAGCACAGTCAGGTCCTTTCACAACATTAATTTCTTCCACACACGTTCTGTCCTGAGTTTCTAGTATACACACGAATTTTCCCACCACTTTCAATCTACAAGCTTCTGTTTGCTTTCACCAATATGCACGTGAGGTCTGCACCGGTGTCAATCTTGGATATCATGTCTAATTCCTGTACCTCTATCTCCTGCGTCCAAGGTTTCGTCGCCTTCGTCGTTATGGCCCAAAGGGAACACCTCGCCTCATCGTCGGTATGATCCTTTCTGGTCTCGACCTCTCGGATATCTGCCCGGCATTTCTTTTGATTAGTGACTGTTCTAGTTATAGTCATATTTCAGACAATACCTAGACCTAATGTTTGGCGTACTTTTGCAAAACAAAATTCTCACATTACTTGTTCTTGTAAGGGTGTAGTCATATTTCAGCATCCCGTCAGAATGTTATTTATAGATGTTAGACCTTGACATGGAGTAAATGAAAACCAAAAACCTCACATTACATGAAAACTTGTACTGTGTACTTTTCAATGTGTTTCGCTGATTCGCTGCCCAAAAGAATTATTCGAATATTGTAATGTCAATATAACCCATTGCAAGGTCATGTAAATTTCCTTTTCAATTTAAGTTAAATATCTTAGAGTGGAATTTATTGGATTTGAATATTACACTCATGATAATAATTACAAAATCTTACAATTAAAAATCACAAATGACAAGAAGAAAGCAATAAGCGCATCATTAATGAGTTAATTTAAATTAATTGCTGCTTCATGGCAAATAAAATACGTAATTATTCTAAATAATGGCGATATGTGGCTCGATTAGGACCGCTTAATGCAGCCAGCTGGCGACCAAGTTGTGGCATCCATGACCAGGCAATGAGGCTTGCACTCACCGAAGCAGTTCATAAAACTGAGAGAAGCCGTAAAGCTGAAGCATGCAATATGGTCATGGTCTTCGAGACTGTACAGGCTAACTGATGTAGCCTCTGCCAATTCAAGAGAGCTTGGATGCTTAGCAAGGTAGGACAACCACAGTATCAATGAACCACAGACTCAACCCAATTGGGAAGGCTACACACGTTAAGTGACAGTAGTAGACATTGTGTACACCGAATGATTTGGAAAATGGGTCACATGGGTCCAAAAACAAGGTCAACAGGTCAAATCTTAGAAAAACTTTGTGAACACTCTAGAGGCCACAGTTTCAGCCCAATCTTCACGAAACTTTGTCATGATGTTTGTCTTTATGCTATGACGAATGAGTTTGAAATTGGGTCATGTTGGGTCAAAAACTAGGTCAGTAGGTCAAATCTTATGAAATCCTTGTGAACACTCTAGTGGCCACAGTTTTAGCCCAATCTTCATTAGATTACGTCTGGATGTTTTTCTACATAATATCTTGGAGGAATTTGAAAATGGGTCACGTGGGGGTAAAAAAACTAGGTCACTAGGTCAAATCTTAGAAAATTAAAAAGAAACATTGTTAACAAACTAGAGGCCACAGTTTCAGCCTAATCTTCATGTCTTCATGAAATTTGGACATGATGTTTTTCATCATTATATTTCATATAAGATCAAAAATGGGTTGGTGTGGGGTCAAAAACTAGATCACCAGGTCAAATATTAATAAAACCTTGTGAACATGCTTGGGGCCAGAGTTTTAGCCCAATTTTCATTAGATTTGGTCAGGATGTTTATAGTATCAAATAAGCTCAAACATGGGTCATGTGGGGTCAATTACTGGGTCACCAGGTCATATATTAGACAAACCTTGTAAACACAATAGAGGCCACAGTTTAAGCCCAATCTTTATAGGATTTTGTGAGGATGTTTGTCTTCATGTTATCTTGGACCGGCATAGTTAAATAATCAGAAACTATATGGTTTTATAGTCAATACGTCTTATTGATGAGAAATTCCAAATTTTATCCCAAATAAAAAGTAGATCTCCGTCAATTTACTAGTTTAACAATCTTTTCAAAAATGAGAAAGGATGGAGGACATTCAATTTACAAGTTTAAAAATCTTTCCAAATATATGTAGAATGAAGGGTTGGAGGTATTTTCTTTACAATATATATCATTTTCTCATGTAGTACATGTAAATAGTTACATATAAGGGTAGCTCTAGGGCGGACTAACTGGCTCGGTGTCAGGATAATGTGACTGGGTGTAGTATCATGCCACATGTCTACGGTATGATACTGTAGTGTGGCAGACTACATCTGTCCCAAGTAGACATAGTCTCAAAATGACCGAAATTCTGTCCGTTGGACGTTAAACCAAACAACAAATATTAAATAGTAAACGTAGGACTGAAAGTTTGTTTTGATAGTTTTCGTGTGAGTGTGTGTGTACTAGCTGGAATTCATGAGTCTCTTCACAACGTAACGTGATCATCACAAGTCCTAACAATGAACCATCGTGACCATGCATATCCTTTTTAAAGATTTCAAACTTGTATAACTCGGTATGGTTTTAAATCAGGTAGATGGGTACATAACTGATAATTCTTAACCTATGACACACGTCGCACATTATCTTATTTTCACAGTTTAATTAACTCTCATCACCAATAGTTGAAAATATGAATAAATTTGGTAAGACGTTCTTTTGATTTGGATGCTGGAGCTTGAAATTACAGTTGCCCCTCTTTCCTCCTTTGTAAAATGAGGGTGTTTATAAATCAAATTGTATATCCTCCTCCATAAAAAGTAATTGTTTTCGTTACTTTTTGGTCCCCAAGGGCGCCGTGGTGCAGTGGTAACAAATAAGACAGCGGGTTTGAAGGTCGTTGTTAATCATTCCAATGACATGAATTACATCCGTCCCTTTCTGTTGCAAAATTGTATCAATAAATTAATTGTAACATTTTCTACTTGTTTAAGCCCAGAAATGGAATCATCAAAGTCTTTAAGGAAACTTCCGAGGACTTTCCATGTTCAAAGCACTCATTTTGTGGATAGTATCAAGAATAATATACAAGGGAAGTGTTCAAAATGAATATTTTGAATGTGAAACACGCACAGGAAAACCCATCTAAAATATAAACAGAATTTTCTCCTGAATTTCTTTGAGTTACACATAAGTGTAAATATTAGATCTTTTTCGTTTGTTTATATTGCGAGATGCTATCTTTTCTACGTGGCATTGTAATTATCAAAAAGAAGAAAAAAAGGTTAGTATGTAGTGGGTGGATATTAAACACAAACACCAGCGGTATTTTGATTGCTGTTTAATCAGAAACCTAAAATATTATTTAAACATTTTGTTAGGACAAAGTTTATGAACTCAAAGTACTTAATACGAAATAAATCGAGGATTTCACAAATCATTGCTTGGAATATACATACATTTAAATCACTTAAGTACAAATATAAATTTGCCAGGCACGTCTGAATAAACTAATACATATATTAAATGCTCAAAGGTAAGAGCGACATAATATATTACAACTAATCAATATCTAACTTGCGTCGACGGCGATCTATCGGTGAATGATTAGTAAGTAAGACGGAGGCTAATGACCGGAAAAAGGGACAAAGGGGCAGGGCCAACCAATCAAGGTATTTCCTTAAAATAGAACTCTCACTCAACCAGTTTACATACGGACTCTCTCAGACATCCTAACTCTCTTGGACAATGACAGACATGTACAAGAAATTACAAACATAGAGTAAACAAGGACATGTGAACTGACAGGACAATACGATACAAAGGGACAAAACTGCACCTTGCTACATGTAGTTGACGATAACAGGCGTTATGCATTCAACATAGCGCCGGTTTGTTTGGGGGTAAATGCCTAAATCATGTGTTTTGTTTTTATAATCGTCAGACAACTAATAAATAAATTTTATTGCAGCAGTTTGGGGGATACGACCTGTAAAGAAACTTGCATATAATTGAATATGTTCATTTAAAAATTAGTGTGTGAATTACACAGGTGTAATTTTCACAATCACCGTTCTTTCAGAATTTTCCAGCTACAGGAAAGGCAAGTATTTTTTTTCAGTCGCATGAAAACCAGACAATAGGTATTTAACAATATTTATAAGGCAAAGTAAGTTTTAGAGTTAATTCTTGCATGGAATAAAGATTTGGAGAAGAATTGGTCTAGTAAGCGGATGCAACACCACGTGGTCGTCGAGTCAGGTTTCAAATCGGTAGACTAGTGCAAAAGGTATCGAATAAAATTTCAAAAAAAAAAATAGTAATACATGGGAGCCTTGAAATCTTTTTCAAGTTGAACTGTCTTCGGTAGATATTGGAAGCTATGGGTAACAAGGGGTAATACGCCGTCCGCCTTATCGAAAAACAACGCCGCAGTAGTTATCTCCCCTTACACGTTTCGTTTCACTGAGTTGGCTGCTGTAAGCCGGGTTTATATAGTTAATTTTTATTTAATTTTCGTATATATAATATCAATTCCGTCAAGTTTCACGAGAATAACATTCAGGATAAAAAAAAATCAATTAAGGTCTTCCCATCCTAATAGCAATCAATTCCATCAAAGCCATGCATATAACTTAAGAATACACATGTATATGAGCTTTAAAGTGTCAAACAATGGTAATCTTAGGGGCAAATTGACATGTTTTGACAAGTGACAGAAGTTCAAAATGATATATCTTGATAGTCTGATACCCTGAATATGTATATGAAGTCTAAAAACTAGCCAATCAGCGGCTGACATCAAAATGTTTAGGGCAATAAACTGTTTAAACTCGAAATATGAGATAAAAAATCGCATTTCAGACATAAGGAGGGGTATGTTGAGTTCAATATAAAACAAGGAAAACTAAATTACACTGTCAACCAAAGACTGAGGTCAATTTGCACCTATCAAGCAAGTTAACCTGTTTATTTTCTGAACAGTATAAAGAATCCGATACTGTCAAGTCATTAATTTTCGTGGGACATTAATTTTCGTCGATTTCGTTGAGGGTTTTATCCACGAATATTAATCCCCACGAAAACGTCTCTTATATAGACCTCACGTTTTCTATAACATACATCCACGAATAAAAATGTACCCACGAAATTTCCTTACGTACATAATCAACTAAATTTAATGTCAACGAAAATTAATGATTTTGCAGTAATCCATGAATGAGTTATGTCTCTTTTCTGCTCATGGCTGTAGCCACTCGGCCATATCCATCAGTGCTCGGATATAATTTTGCAGAAATGGGCGAGGTGTTCCGAATGGTATTTTATATGATATCTGAATGAGGTTTACAAAAAAGTGTTAGAGTAAGGATAATTTAAAATGCCACCCCAGTGGTCTTGGACTCACGAATGTGTACTGGTTTGCGGTAGGTCGCTGGTTCTACCTGGATGCCTCCTTGCATTTGGATGATGCTGGGTCGGCAGATTGTTCAGTGAGCATCATGCTCGCTCAACGAGCATCATGCTCATCCACTGAGCATCATGCTTGTTCAATGAGCATCATGCTGGGTCGGCATTTTTATTTCTTAAGCATCATGCTGCATCGGGCTAAAACATAATAAAGACCCTTTTATGACGTACGTTTAGGGTCTTTATTGCCGACCCAGTATCATGCAGATTGTCACTGAGCATCATGCTGGGTCAGCGGATTGGTCAATGAGCATGATGCTTAAAGACATGAGCATCATGCTGGGTCGGCGGATTTTTCAATGAGCATCATGCTGGGTCGGGATTGGTCAATGACATCATGCTGGGTCGGCAGATTGTTCACTGAGCATCATGCCCGTTAGATGAGCATCATGCTGGGTCGGCAGATTGTTCACTGAGCATCATGCTCGTTTGATGAGCATCATGCTGGGTCGGCAGATTGTTCACTGAGCATCATGCTGGGTCGGCGGATTGGTCACCGAGCATTATGCTGGGTCGGCAGATTGTTCACCGAGCATCATACTCGTTAGATGAGCATCATGCTGGGTCGGCAGATTGTTCACTGAGCATCATGCTGGGTCGGCAGATTGTTCACTGAGCATGATGCTTAAAGACATGAGCATCATGCTGGGTCGTCAGATTGTCCATTTAGATCATGCTTTAAAAAATGAGCACCATGCTGCTTTTTATGCAGGTGATCGAAATATAGAGCGTTGTAGTTATCAAAAAGAAACCCCGTGAACATGACAAATCAGTGAAAGGAAAATTTCTCTGTACCAATTAAATAACTCTTTCCAAACAAACCCTCACATTTGGCGCCTTTCGTACAGTTGCGCAAATATGAATAGAGAAAGACGTATTGAATTATTACAGATTTGCTTGGCCATGTATCTCAATGGTTGTGTGAAAAAATCTTTTCTTTTTGAAAAGGTCTTAATTCAGTGTAACCATACCAGTTTCTAGCATTTGAAAAGCTATTATTGATGTGCTTTTCGTGACAGCAAAGAAATGCTCACGAACTTTGAAGGGTTTCCCGAATGTTAGGAAATCCTGTACATCAGACAAAAGAATCATTCGGGCATATGTGCGAGGCACAATCTTCCGCTTCGAATGCACTAGATCTTTAAAAGGAGCATAAGTAGTTTTCTTCTCCGAGTCGAGGCAAAATATGCTACTTGTGAAAGCTTAAAAGGACGAAACATACTACATAGCATGGCTACACTGTTAATTTTTACTTCAATTTTTGGCTAAATAAAGATATTAATGTAATGGTCTGAAAAAAAAAACTCACAGTGAAGAAAAAAGTTAACTTGCACACTCTGTATGGATGAATACTGAGGGACATGTGAGGAATCATATCGGGAAAACAATTATTTTGGGTGGTCACAATACTGTGCAGACACATGTAATTCATAAACCGAGTGTCCGCTATTACTTTTCGATAATCTGGATAACTGCATGGTTTTTCTTCAGTTAACGCATGGGCATGGAAACTCTACCCCCTAAAAAGTGCGGTATCTAATGTTAGCATGGATACTTTTCTACAGAAAACTACCAAGGCCGTGTTAAAAGAAAGTATAAGAAACTTTCGCGTTTTTATGCGTCCAGGCATATTTGCGGCGTAATACTGTCGCGGATTTGAGCATACCGCGAATCCCGCGAAAGAAAACAAGCTAGGAACAAAATGCATTCATTGAATAGCATGACACGGCATCCTTATACACATAACGGTTGTTTTTCTGGACAGCGGCCATTGTATGTGTGAACAGTTTTTAGTTAATAGTTTGAGTAGGTTTTAAAAGGAATTACTTTTATACTAGTATTAATGGTTATTTTGGGAAAGATGTCCATCGTAATTTTTACGCAACAAAAATCAAACAAATTTGAGGAAATTCCAACATACATACATAACTCCGCCTCGGGAGCGGGAGGCCGTGGGTTCGATCCCCGGCCGCGACATACCAAAGTTGTAAAAAATGGTACTGTTATTGCTTCCTTGCTTGGCGCTCAGCATATAAGGGTAGTGGCAGGACTGGTTAGCCAGGTGTCAGGATAATTTGACTGGGTGAGGTATCATGCCACATGTCTACGGCGTGATACTGCAGTGCGGCAGCACTATATCCGTCTCAAGTAGACATCGTCTCCAAATGACTGAAATACTGTCGGTTGGACGTTAAACCCAACAAACAAACATAACACAACATACGCTTTATTCAGCAATAAACATACGTCATAAAATTAAAGCCGAATAAATACAATAATAATTTGTGGTGGCATGAACTAGAATGTGTACCGACACCTTTTGTCAAGTATTGAATTATTCCACATTAGATCTAAGCTTTCAAAAAAAAAAAAAAAAAAAACCGACCCACCGACCGGCCGATCGACCCATTTTTCCCAGCCTGTAACCAGAAACAAGACTATTGTTTACGCCTTATTTACAGAATGACCGGAGGGATGACGTCCAGTTGGTACCACATACTAATGAGTTGTGTAAATGTGTATATGTGTGTATGTGTGTATTGTAATGTTGTATTGCTTTTTTTTTATCTTGTACATGTATTGTTACCATGTCATTGTTCTTTGTATTCATATAATATAAATTGCCATTTGGATCTAGAGAACCTGCAGTGCATAAAAGATTTGAAGGAACATTAGAATTCAGCATTGAACGTATGCTATGATATGAATTATGTAAGTTCAGCAGTGACATCACGTAAGTCTCAGACATTGTATTTTGTCTATTTCCGGCTGGAAATCGTCATTCTTGTGGTATCCTTAAATATTTGTTATACAGAAATCAGAATAACACGAAACGAACTTACTTATGTAATATTAACTCTATGAAACGACTATTGTTGATTTTTTTAATATGTACTGAGATGAACACCGGCAGCGGGCTTACAATAATGCTCTACCATAATTGGTAAAATAAAAGTTGATCCCTTGTTAAATGAGACCCCTATATACTCTCAATATCAAATTTTCAAATTCTTCTTCTATCAAACAAAAAATTCAGAATTTAGTTTCACTGGTCATAAAAGTTGATTCCTTGAAAAATGAGGTCTGCAGATTGTTAGCTAGTTTTCTTTAGAATTTGAATCTGACTGTTGCTGAAGGTAACAAGGTTGAATAAAGTGACCTGAATTGTTTTGATTAGGTTGATGGTACCATGGTGAGCGTTCTGGGGCCACCATGGCCCTCTCGTTTCATTGTCAAATATATTAAAGGCAAGGTGAGAAGCAGGAGTATAAGTAATCTTAAGTGATAGTTCTAGTTATCGCCAGTCCTTGACCAAGCGTTTGGCGCACGTTTGCAAAACAAAAATCTCACATTACCGGAATGATTAATACTTGTAAGGGTTTAGTCAAGTTTTAATATCCATGTATTGTTATTTATAGACCTTACCATGACATGGCGTTAACTTATGAGAAAGCTTGCAAAACAGAAATCTCATTTTACAGGATGATAAATACTTATACTTTTCAATGTGTCTCACTGCTTCAATACCCAATAAGATGGTGAAATATTTAGGAATTGTAAGGTTAATATATTCTACACAATTTGATTTCATGCACATGTACATTTCCAGTGCAGTTCAAATTATATATCTTAGGATAACGTCTTAATGAATTATGGATTAATGAATATAACACTCATGATAGTAATTACCCAATCTTACAATAAAACAAATCTTTGTTAATAGTTCATCTGTAAAAAATTATCTGTGGTCGTTATTGGTTATAGTGATGTTGCTTCTACATTAAGCAACCAAACTCACCCAATTATTTAAAAATTCTGGTAAAAATAAATCCTAGTTGCACCATCAGTTCACTTTAGAATACATGACACTTCCAATTTTACTTTTTAGTTATTTAAATTAACAATGGTTATATATCAGTGCATGTCATACTGACATTCGTTGGTATGTATACTTGCTTGCCGCAATTCATTCAAATAATGTTTACATATCAGTGCATGTCATACTGACATTCGTTGGTACAAACACATTCTTGTCGCAATTCACTGGAACAATGATTATATATCAGTGGATATTCTTGGGTACTAACCCGTTCTGTCTTTTTTATTGTTGGTCCTTGTTTGCCGCAATTATGTTCATTTTAATTTTTTAATCGGAATATATTTGTTCCCCCCCCCCTTGAGATTACAGATTACAACACTGCTTACATTATAAAATATTGACAATGCACTGTACCCTCGCTGTGTATCAGTTACGCGTAATCGTGATTGTTTGCACGTTTCATTACCAAAATGCACGTATATCTCTATCCGATGGGACATAAATGGTTTCATTTGTAAAATAATACAAGAAAAGAATCATATAGGTCAAGGATAAATATGTTGTTAAGTGGAAAGTTACAACACAATACAAAATGAGGCGTTTTATAAATCTCCCTAAAATAAATTGCTTCAATGCTTCAACATCATTTTTTTTTATGTATAAATGTCATATGCTATTAACAGTTTTGAATCCTTACACAACGTCGATACGGAATGAACAATCTGCCGACCAAGCATGATGCTCATGTCTTTAAAGCATGATGTTTATTGACCAATCTGCCAACCCAGCATGATGCTCATCAAACGAGCATAATGCTCATGGTTTTTAGCATGATGCTCACTGACCAATCTGCCGACCCAGCATGAGTCTCAGTGACAATCTGCCGATCTAGCATGATGCTCAGTGACAATCTGCCGACCCAGCATGATGCTCATCAAACGAACATGATGCTCATTGACCAATCTGCCGACCCAGCAACAGCTCATCTAATCAAAAGAAAAGGAAGGAGTTATGGAAACGAGTTCTTTAGATCTCTGTTTGTTTTAAAAGTTTTTTCCCCTTCGAACGATTTGTCCCGAACAGTATGACACTGCGCCGTATTAAGGTAAACTGATAGAGTAGAACGCTAAAAATTAGGAAACACATAGGTTTCGGAATTGATTGTTCGACCCTGACAGATCCTATATTCAACAAAAATGTAACATCCGGTTTCGTTTTGTAGCCCGCGAAACGAAGTCTAATGCGCAGATGTTTTAAGGCTGTAAGTGTCTACACAGATTGTACTTTTTTTTTTGGATCCGTGATATTTCAAAGAGCTGCACTGACACATGAATTACACAACTATTAAACCAACAACAAAATCTATTACATGTCAAATCATTCAGACACTAATCATCAAGCTGGTTACGACGGCCGAGTATCTTTTTAAAGATATTCCTTGTTTTTCGTATAAACGAATATCAAATGGACTGCATACGATTAGCACCCCCCCCTCTCTCTCTCTCTCTCTCTGTACATTTAATACAGTTTACAAAATATACATAACTTTGTGTATTTTAATCAAAAGGAAGCAAATATACAACGTACAACACACCCTCATATTTTGTTATCTATGTCTGGTATATTTTAGATTTGAATTGATTTATTTAATATAGGTTAATTGAAATTAGCATCTAATATTAAAAATGATTTGAACCTGTGACCTTCCCTTACAGAGACTGCGTAAGGAACGTTATCATAGAAAACATATTTATTGATCTATATCGGCAGTTTCTTCAGCACGATATTGTATACATGTATTTATAGATAATTTCAAAAGATGAAATCCAGCCAACGAAGGTTCAAATGTCTCCGAATTAATTAACTCACTTGCGCATTTACTATTTTCTTTCTTTCTTTCTTTCTTTCACATTTCAATTCTTTTTCGACCTCAAAAATACAGTCGCATTTAAATCAACATAAAATCAATAGCACTAAGTGATAAGACAGAAAACTTAATTTTGAACTATTTCTCAAAAGGAGGGGAACTTAAGAGTCTAAAAGTATCCCCGAAATGTTTTCTTTGCAGAACTGTGTGCTACCACAAAACAGAATTGCAAGCAACCTAGCTAAAAATCGAAAAATTGGAGCTTCGTAAATGTAAATGGTTATATTTTAACACAAACATTGCATTTTATATATCGGTGTATATTTAACTCCATTTCATACTTCAATATTAAAGTGTGTTTTATTTATAGGCTTGACATCCCACCGACAGAATTTCAGTTATTTAGAGACTATGCACTGCAGTATTAAGTTACATTAAGTTCCTGGATGTACCCTATATGCTGAGGACCAGGAAAGGGAGCTATACCAATACATTTTCATGACTTTGGTATATCGTGGCCGGGGATCGAACCAAAGACCCAACCCCATCCAATTTCGGGGCGGATGCTCTAATCACACGCCCATCGGGACCGGTAAATATCAAATAACATGTAAATAGTATCAACTACAGGGGGACTTTTCATCTTTATACATGTATAACAGAAGCGGAAAAAATGAGCTTCCACCGGTATTCGACTCACATACCATTTCAATATTAACGGAATACCCTACAAACACAGCTATCACACCTGTCAGTGAACTGCTTGCCACTAGACAGGTTGAATCAAAGCGAAATGTCATTATCATCAAGCACGATGCAAGTGTCAAGCTGCAGTGAGCGACATCAGACGCATGGTGTTGCTTGAATTTCATAAAGCATGATTTCCTTGTAACCAAGGACAATGGAAGGCAACAAAACACTTTGCCATCATACAGAATGCGAATGTTACTACACATATAATGCACTTGTCAAAACGCATTCATCGATATCAACAAGCACACAAGAATAACACCAAGCAAAATGACATTGTCATTAAACATAATGACATAGCCACCAAGCATGAGGAAATGTTTGCCTAGTATATTATCCCATAAATAATAACATTATCTTTTGAACATTGTGGACATTATGAATATACCCATAATAAAGATACCCACGAGAGAGAGAGAAAATTGACTCATTATAAAGAGAGCATGGGAGATTTAAAGTGAATATACCTGTATTAAAGATACCCATGGGAGAGAAGGCAAAAAAATACTCAATCATGAAGAGAGCATTGGAGAGTTAGAGAGAAAGAAAATATACATGTAATGAAGATACCCATGAGAGACAGAGAGAGAGAGAGAGAGAGATTACTTATTATAAAGAGAGCAACGGAGAGTTAGAGAGAATGAGAATTTACCTGTAATAAAGATACCCATGAAAAAGAGAGAGAGAGAGAGAGAGAGATAATTTACTAAATTATTAAAAGAGAAAGAGGGGGTAAAGAGAGGATTTCCATTAATTGAAAGTACTAATTCACCCTTGTTTAAACCTCATTGAAGCAGATATGCTAAATTGATTGCAATGGTGACTCCAGTGAAAAGTTGCAAACACAAAACCCGATCAACCTCCTGTGAGGCTGAGATCATTAAATGGTTCTGATGTATAATGCACTGCCACTAGTGGTTAGAAGTTCTATAGTGATATCATGATTTTTAAAAGAAATGTGACTTTATCTAAGATTCTGGTTAAATTCTGAATCATATTACAAAATCATGCTGAGATAAACAGGTGTAAGTTTTCTCTAAATGTTATGTTTCATTAACATTTTAGTTGAATTTAATTGTCATAAATTGTGTATGCTCAAAATTTTGAACGTGGCACTCTTACTTATAATTAAATCATACTTTGGTGTAACACAGCTTCATGAGTTACCGGTTGTACTACTTATCACGTTACTACTTAGCCGTAATATTGCCATTGGCCAGCAACATGTAGGGTGTAAATGTAGGTCAACACCCCGCAGAGCAAGTAGACTGTAAATAAACAAAATCGCAGCAAACTGTGATGGGAGCTCGGGATGCATTAATTACATGAACTATATCATACACACACGCACACACACACAGTTTTCTCGATTAATTTATTCCTTGTAATCAAGGTGATAATAAATTGATTACTTTTTCGTTATTATGGATGGCTTTCGATATCAGATTTCTTACTTTGGACAGCTTTTTATAAATGAGTTCCCATAATACAGCAGGATTGCTATATCATTTTCTTTTGATTTTAGCACAGGGACTCCTGTATTTATGTTATGAGAAATTGTCTTATTTACCAACAGTACCTGTAGATGCATATTTATATGTATATAATGCATACTTTCCAGGCTTCAGAGATCTATATCATCCCTTTACAAAAATGGTATTTTTCTGGACGGTATTCAGTACTGTATATACATTACTGTTATTAAGAATTGGTTTTCACTTCCGATAGCGCATGTGCAAATTGATATTGCAGTCGAATGTAAAGCTGTGATTGTAATAATTTTAAGTTACCGATATTTTCTATGTGATTGTTTGGGTGTATCAAATACGTGATTTATGATTGTTTTAAATAGTTTCCAGTGTAATTGATCATATTTAATAAGTTATTAGTCAGTAGATGTTTGTATTTTAACGATGTTTTTATACATATAGGCCATGACCTACTTATCGCTTCGCTCGTCGGTTGGACATTGCACATATAATGTCTTCTGTATTGAGCTTGTAATTATACATAGTAGTTTAATTATTATATGATTGGTGGGATAAGTAATGCATATTTTTTGTTAATATGTAACCGTAAAATAAAACAGAACATAATCTTTATTTGACTTAAGCACAAAACTCATCGTCACAAAAGCAACAAAATACAAAATACAACCGTAATATAAAGAACGTTTGGTCTAGTGACTACAATAAAACTGTCTGTGAAGTGCTGCTGTTTTGATACAGTAATTACCTATATATAGCCTTATTTGCACCTTCATTACACGCTTGTGGAGTTAGCTTAATCGGTAACAGTACCATTTCCCACCATGAGGTGATAAGTTTTATACCAGCTAGGACATTTTTTTAAATTCTTATTGTTATCTTATTATGGTTTTTTTTTAAGTACTAGTTTTATACATCCAATATTTTGCTTTTGTTATTATGTATTTGCTTCCTTTTGATTTTAACATAAATATAAACCAAAAAAAAAAATAATAATAAAATAAATAAAATAAAAATAAAAACTTAAAAAATTCGACATCTTTATGTATAAATTATAAATGGGGAGGTCATTTTTTTTTTTAAAAATTTGGTTTTTAGTTTAAAAAATTGACCACACTAGTGATGTTTTTACCCATGCATTTTTCATCTTAGATGTTATGTTTTCGCTGTCAGGATTCAAAGTTTAAAATTCAATGCATCCACAAAATGCATAAATTTATGGAAAAAGCTACTGAAATGGGAGTCATATTTTTAAGTTTAGTGAGACTGAAATACTGTCGCAGCGACCGTAAACTCAAAAAATAGATCAATCTTCTTCGAAGAGGGGGCATAACAAACATTTTTTTCCAAAATGCTTGCTAGATTGAAATATTTGTTTTTTATTTTATTTTTCTATCTAGAGACAGTAATTAAGTCAATTCCATGGGTAGGATTGTTATTCAAGAATGTTAGTTAAAGATGGACTGAAGGTAAGTTAACCTGTTTACTCGTAACTGCAAGTTTACCCCTCTGACAGGGTGGTGGATTTTAAAACTATGAAATTATTGTTCATGAATGTGCACCTAAGGCACACTTATGGGAAAATCACAAGGTTGAAATGTCTAGCATCAATAACTTTATTGAACCTATGTATTTTTTTTACCATGTTTAATAGTATTTAGTGTCAATTCATGCCCAGAGAACTTGGAAATGTTTTTTCATATTTATATAGCACAGGTCTTTGTCATAGTCCAGTATAGCCATTAAACCGGTATGTGTAATTCTTAATGTTTCTGGGAATAGAACAGCAGCCATGGAGGTTAAACACCAACCCTGATATACTGGAGAAGTGATAGCTAAAATGCCTGTATTTATTGAGCTGTATCATTATTCCCAAATGAGAACACCACCTCTTGAACAAAAGATTTTGAATTAGGAATTTTAATACATATGTAAAAGATTTGATCAAGATCTCATTTCTTTTCTCATACATTACAGATGTTCTGATTCTTCACAGTCTGCACATGAAATGGAAATTCATATTTTCATAAACCATTTGAAATTAAAAAAAAAAACATCAATGAAAAAAAAATAACTTTACAGTTTCTTGTCATATAAAAATATATAAAATATCATCATATGATCACTGCGAAAGGAAAAGGGAACATGCATATATATATATATATATATATATATATATATATGTGTTTATACATATGCAATTACACAGACTGTCAGTTGTGGAGGATGGACATATAAAATATATGAATATTAAAAAATAAATAATAAAAACATATATATTGGAAATGATAAATATACGTAAATGACATTTACATATTATAAAGAATATCTATGTGACAAAGCTTCGTTTATGAATTTACTAAGATTTAGAATACCAGTCATGTACTTATAGATGCATAACACTCTAGAGGCCACAGTTTTAGGGCAATATTCATTAGATTTAACCAGGATGTTTGTCTACATGATATCTTGGATGAGTTCGAAAATGGGTCATGTTGGTAAAAAAAACGGGTCACCAGGTTAAATCTTAGAAAATCCTTGTGAACAATCTAGAGGCAACAGTTTTGGTCCAATCTTCATAGGAATTGGTCAGGATGTTTGTCTACATGATATTTTGGATGAGTTCGAAAATGGTTTAAATTAGTCAAAAAAAGGTCACCAGGTCAAATCTTAGAAAATACTTGTGAACATTCTAGAGGCCACAGTTTTGGCTCAATGTTCATAAAATTTGGTCAGGATGTTTGTCAACATGATATTTAAAGGGGTCCGTGGGGAAAAAATCATTGTTAACACTCTAGAGGCCACTGTTTCAGCCCAATCTTCATAGGAATTTGTCGGGATGTTTGTCTACATTATAATTCATATACATGTAATTCAAAAATGGGTCATGTGGGGTCAAAAACTGGCCGGCCTTTTTGGCCCAATCTTCACGACACTTTGTCAGGATGTTTGTCTTTATACTGTGACGGATGAGTTTGAAATTGGAGAATGTTGGGTCAAAAACTAGATCAGTAGGTGAAATCTTAAAAAATCCTTGTAAACACTCTCGAGGCAACAGTTTCAGCCCAATCTTAATAAAATTTAGTCAAAATATTTGTCTAAATTATATTTCTTATAAGTTCAAAAATGGGTCATGTGGGGTCAAAAACTAAATCACCAGTACAAATATTATTAAAACCTAGTGAACATAGTTGAGGTCACAAATTTGGCCCAATCTTCACGAAACTTTGTCAGGATGTTTGTCATTATGCTATGACGAATGAGTTTGAAAATTGGGTCATGTTGGTCAAAATCTAGGTTAGTAAGTCAAATCTTAGAAAATCCTTGTGAATACTCTAGAGGCAATAGTTTTGGCCAAATCTTCATGAAATTTGGTCAGGATGTTTGTCCACATGATATCTTGGATGAGTTTGAAATCGGATCACAATGAGTCAAAAACTA
>CM037791.1:49251371-49301371 GCA_021229015.1 Solen grandis | reverse complement strand
CCTGGATTCTCTAAATGGAGATCAGATTACAGTCGTAAATCTAAATTGTGTTCAGTATTGTTCCGGGATGGTGTAGATCGCATCAGTAGAACTTCCTGCGGACGTTGGGGGGGAAACCAAGTGGACGGGCTGACAACAGATCACCACACTCCAACCCGTTTATTGAATGATTCCCATCCTGGGACGCTTACAGTAATAATGATTGAACACAGGCTTCAATACAAATTACACACAAATTACTTTGTCACCAATTCCATGATCAGACGCTGGAACAGGCGACACAAATAAGTCTTAAACACGTAAGAACCTGCTTCACTAGCTGTATACAGTTCCAGGCCATCCCTGGTGATGGTACTGAGAGTTTGCGTATTGGCTACATACAGTTCCCGGCAATCCCTAGTGAAGGTACTGAGAGTTTGCGTATTGGCTACATACAGTTCCCGCCATTCCTCGTGGTGGTCCTGAGAGTTTGCGTATTGGCTACAAACAGTTCCCGACCATTCCTGGTGGTGGTCCTGAGAGTTTGCGTATTGGCTACATACAGTTCCCGGCCATCCCTGGTGATGGTCCTGAGAGTTTGCGTATTGGCTACATACAGTTCCCCGCCATCCGTAGTGATGGTACTGAGAGTTTGCGTATTGGCTACATCCACTCCCGGCCATCCCTGGTGGTGGTCCTGAGAGTTTGCGTATTGGCTACATACAGTTCCCGGCCATCCCTGGTGATGGTCCTGAGAGTTTGCGTATTGGCTACATACAGTTCCCCGCCATCCGTAGTGATGGTACTGAGAGTTTGCGTATTGGCTACATACAGTTCCCCGCCATCCGTAGTGATGGTACTGATAGTTTGCGTATTGGCTACATACAGTTCCCGACCATTCCTGGTTATGTTCCTGATAGTTTGCGTATTGGCTACATACAGTTCCCGGCCTTCTCTGGTGGTGGTCCTGAGAATTTGCGTATTGGCTACATACAGTTCCCGACCATTCCTGGTTATGTTCCTGAGAGTTTGCGTATTGGCTACATACAGTTCCCGGCCTTCCCTGGTGGTGGTCCTGAGAATTTGCGTATTGGCTACATACACTTCCCGACCATTCCTGGTTATGTTCCTGAGAGTTTGCGTATTGGCTACATACAGTTCCCGGCCTTCTCTGGTGGTGGTCCTGAGAATTTGCGTATTGGCTACATACAGTTCCCGGCCATCACTCGTGGTAGTCTTGAGAACTTGCTGCAATAGCTGTCTCTTGACCACGGCCACCTTGTCGACCACTTATTTTATGGAATGTGGGGTACTATACTTGGATCCATTCTTAGATGGCATGTTTGCCGAACCTGTTTTAGCTTGAGTCTATCCAGACTGACCGCATACAGCCATTATCTCTGTCTGTGATCAAATGCCTCAATGGCTAACCAGTCAGCGAACCCGAAGTTGACATTAAGAAATGCATCTTGGGGCGTACCCACCGGTAAAACAATGCAAGTGAATCTTTTGTGCCGGATTACAGTAATTGCGGACCAGCTACAGGCACCTGTCACTAGGTCTCCCTGCAAGTGTGTCATTATTATGCACCCTCAAATGCAGTACCTAGACTTTGTCACGCGGACATTAAGAAATTTTCCAACAAAGCTGATTTTTTTCCACTTTCATCACAAAACCTTTATTCAGCCGAACAAGGTTTAAATAGCTGCCAAAGGTTTCAAGAAGATTACTAGGGGCCTCCAGACTCCCCTGTGTTTATGTCAGCTGGGGTGGTGATGGTGCGACATGGGATATAACATTTGCGTATGTTTCTGGAATTGTATGCACCCAAGGGTCCTCTGATACTGGAGATCCTGACTTTTTGCACAGTGTAGATGCCTTGGTCACGTAGAGATAGATGACCCTTCGAATCTGACTTCAGGAGGGCAACCTTCCGTCCAATGCTGTCTGCAGGGGAGCTGTTTGCTTCGGCAAATGTAATTGGAGTCCCTTCCCCAGCACCCTCAACACATATACCCTTTCAAGAGGCCAACTCTTCCGCCACCTCACAGACTTCCATGGATTTAACTCCAGACACCGGCTTCTCTTCGAGACCGCCGGTAGTTTGTGCCCGGTTCAGGACTGGATCCTTTGCCGATCTTGATTAGTTGATGTCGGATGCGACAAATTCCCCCAGGGTCTCCTGACCCAGGTCGTTTAACCAGTATGGCACTTCCTGTTGTTGCTGTGCGTTCACCAGGCGAAGAAAGACCTAAACTGTTCGGAATCGTCAAGTTGCTTCGCCATCTTTTATATGCTCTTGCCATTCCCTTAGGCCAGTTGGATGATGTAGGCCAATCCGTCTTTCCTTCTTCTTTATACTGTGCCTGGCTGTTTCTCATCTCTTCATGCTCTCCCTACCTGAATATAGCTGACAGATCTCTGGATTCCATGTAAAATTAATTCGTTCATCGAACAAACATTGACTCAAAGCTCTTAATGGCACAACGTGTTCCAGCCCTCTTCTTGGAAAATGGCTGCTCTGTCACGGATGTTGAAGGCATTGGCCCTTTCCTGCTGACCTTCTGCTCCTTGATTATAGCTTCAGGTAGCAATAGCCAACCTCGGGTATTACCAAGTACTCGAGCAGGGCCGTTGCTTAGACGCAGATCTTCGAGGTCTTTCTTCTTGTGTACACGCATCAATAATCAGACAAACAAGGATATATTACATATCTATTCCAATACGTGGGACGGACATACTTTTTAGTTGTGTGTGACGTAGTCACTCACAACTATAGTACCTACATTCTGAGGGTCCGTTTCTCTACATTTAAAACCGAATAACTTCTCAATTTTGTATGAATGACCAGAGACGATGATAATGTACTCCGTGGGATGACCGAACGATTGAACAGAATTCTACAATACAGATATGCTGAGATTCAGCCAAAGTAGTGAAAACTCAATTTTGAGTGAAAAATAAATTTACTAGACACAATAAATGTATGTAGTATAAAAGCACAGAAGAACTATTTTCCTTAGGATGTTGCGTAACTCACTTTATCACGTGAAGGAGTATAGTTTCTTTCGAATGCAAAGGGTGGCTCATGCCTGAATTTGGATGGTGGATGTGCAGGTTTCGGTTATTTAGTAGTGCTTCAATGGTCCATATAGAAAGCTTGAATTACGATAAAAATCCGTAAAACCTCCGTATAATCACATCTAGCTATCTCAGACACATCAGAGATATCTCCAGGGGTTATTTGTTGCTCTATAGAATGGCTGATACAGGTGTATATCTGCGATCCGAAAAACACAGTAGGTATCTATAAAAAAAAAACTGTGCCGTCGCTCGGTAGCACAAATCAAAGCGCTGATAGTGCTAAGAGAACAGTATGGTCTCATTTCTTTTGTTTATCACACTAAATTTAATAAACGGAGGTCAAATTTTCACACACACACACACACAATGCCAAAAACCCCGCATTAACGTTGCGTTAACATGGTCACAGATGAACGCACCATTTGTTACAACAGACTGTTAACAATTAGCACAATGCCACTCTTACTCTTCCTATATTTCTATAGCCTTCAAAGAACAATCGTTTATTATTTTAATATAAGTTTAATATTTGAAAAAACTAAGTTACCCTGCATATTTGCAGCTCGTCAAACCCTCTTCCACTTGAGACACACACAACTTCAGTGCCTTCAGCGCTTTGATTTAAAATAATTTTTTTGTCTTATTTGCTGTTATTCCAGCACAAGTCCCCCACCCCACCCCATCCGGTTTATGGAAGACACAGAAAAGTTCACTTCTTCCTCTTCCTGGCTACCTGTCCCCACCAACTGACCAGTCTTACTTGTTGTTGTTGTTGTTGTTGTTGTTGTTGTTGTTGTTGTTGTTGTTGTTGTTGTTGTTGTTGTTGTTGTTGTTGTTGTTGTTGTTGTTGTTGTTGTTGTTGTTGTTGTTGTTGTTGTTGTTGTTGTTGTTGTTGTTGTTGTTGTTGTTGTTGTTGTTGTTGTTGAATCATGATACTCGTTGATAATTCTGTAAAACCAGTCTTTACAGCTGACCAAGTGCATGATACTAGTCGCTGATTTACTCAGATGTAGCCCTTCCCCGCTATAGATTCGAATCTGGATAGTGTCACTTAGATTTTTCACGTGAGGAGTAATCAAAATTGAAATATCATTTGCAGTTCGCAGTTTTCTCGTATAAGTTTCACTTTCGCTTGTTTGTTACCTTTCCGCTAATTAAACAAGCAGTAGCAGTCGATACATCGAAAATGTCCGGCCTATCGAAGCGGAAAAATCTGGATCCATCCAATTATACGTTGTTTCAGACAGATTCGATACGTTTATTTTTTCGACAAGTTCGAAAGAAAAGAAACGGCTTGTTTTGCTATTGCTTTTAAATATTGCCTCAAAGTTGTATTTTCGTTTGCAGATTTAGCATTAGTGAATTACCTGATTACCGGGCGTGCCTATTATAAACCGGATAAATGAGTTTTAACGCATCATTGGTGCAGTCGGTTTCAATAAACACCCCGATTTCGTTTTAGGCAGCGAAAGTGTTTATTAAACCAGTATTTGATGATTGTTTTGTGTGGAACTATATAATAATATACATGTAGTAATTCCTACCTATACGTTGTAAAAAATAGTTTTAATAGCCATGCGACAACAACAACAAAAATTATTATGCAGATAACTGGTTTCTTCGTTAAATCAATATATATATATATCGTATTAAAAATGCATTCAATGGTATGTATTTTAATACAATGTAAGTACGAGGGTGTTCGAAAGTATCCGGAAAAACAGCCATAACTTGTTCATTATTATGATTATTAAAAAAAAATCTCGTAAAGTGATAATTTGATATATTTGAATTTAATCCGAGAGCAAAGAATATACAGATTGCATTGATGCTAACACAGTCACTATGGCGGGTTAAATGAATATGACATCTGTAAAGACTATCTGACATCTAAAGATTTTATCTTTTTGAAAAAGTGTCCTTTGCACGATACACCCATCACCCACCTACAGATCCACTTGTAAAAGTATGACCTGAAAAGCTCCAGTGAAATTTTACGGATTGTTTCTCAGACAACTCCATAATTGTGTCTCCTTTTCCTGACGTCGCCATATTGACTGGAATTTGCATGAATGCAATTTGTTTCCTTTTCTCTTATGGAATGAATATATCAAAGTATCACTTTTGAAAGATTTATTCTAATAACCATACTTATAAATAAGGTATGGCACTATTTCGGATACTTTTCGAACAACCCTCGTAGTTGCTGGATTTACCCCCACCCCGGCTTTAAAAAAAATCCTGGATCCGTGCCTGGTCATTAGCTGGGCATCTTTTTACGACTGAAATATTGCCGTAACGACTGAAATCCAAGACATTGTGAGGATGATAGTCGTACAATACAGTCGTACAATACAGTCGTACAATACAGGATCAGTCATCACGAGGTTAATAAGCTCGAAATTCACGGTGAGCCATTTTGGCCAAAAATATCCTGACAATTATCAAAATACCGATGATTGATTGATTGATTGATTGATTGATTGATTGATTGATTGATTGATTGATTGATTGATTGATTGATTTTTATTTAGGTTAAAACACATTTACATATTCGTACTGTTCAGGCTACGAGGAGATATTTCAAAGCTTTTAAATCAGTTTGTTCACAGATGTTCGGTAGAAATGAAAAAAAAAATCTCAACACTCCCTCATTATTATTGGTTAAAATTTGTTGTTTTTCTTAGTTATTAACTCGTGACCACGAATTAGACAAATTCGTTTTTCTTGTTGTTTTGTTGTTGTTTTGTTGTTTGTTTGTTTTTTGTTGTTGTTGTTTTTTGTTTTGTTGTTGTTTTTTGTTGTTTTTTTTTCTTTGTGATTCCGTAGTAATATTACAGCTTAATAAATGCTTCAAAAATTTTCGATCACACACCATGTTATAGAAACATAAACTTTTCGCAGATATCATACCTGAATGTGTTTAAAACTGCAATGTAAGATGTATAAAAAGAATATTGTGTGTTTTAATCAGTGGGGCAATATCACGTGACTGTGACGTCATTAAAAGTATCAAAACAAAGTAAAAGCATCAAAACAAAGACAAAATTGTGTTAGCATTGGCTCAGATTGACAATAGAACATTACCCGTTAGTATTTCATTTTTTCATCGATTCTTCTGGGACAGATGTCAGTCTTAGAAGTAAAAATATAAGCTTTCCACGGAATATAGGATCACCATCAGTAGCTGAGCCGTTTTCTTTTTCCAAGCTCTACGTGAAACAGCTAGTAACTGTAGTCGGCTCGCAAAGGAGAGATTCCGAGATTTCAAAAGGTGCTACCTTCGGAAGAAACGGCTCAGCTGCTGATAAAGATCCTATAATCAATGGAAAGCTTATATTTTCATCCTTAGACCGACACATGGTCCATAGAAATCGATAATTAAATGAAATACGGATATTTTTTGTGTTTTGTTTTCAAGCGGAGCTAGTGTCGACAGTGTTACCTTTAGTGACGTCATGCTCACGTGGTATACTCTGTTACTGCTATGGTCACATTTAAATCGGCACCCGATCGGCGTCCCCGATTTCTGGTCATCGGCCGACGCTTGCAGATCAGAACAGAATCGTCCGACAAAACGCTTTTAATATAGACAAAACCTGCGCCTTACGGCATAATTGCGGCGATCGGGGTATTTCGTCGGCAACTGTCGGGCCGGCTATCGCAAGATTTGCTGCCGATGCCTCTACGATAATTCTACGGCTGTCCGCAGAAGACCTGTCGATTACTGAATGTCGGACTGGTTCTGTAAGGGCCTCTATTTGGCGTACGAGCTGACAACGATCGGTCGGTGGATTTTGGGTGTTTCGCATATATAAATGCATCCCTGATTTCGCACATTTGCTTTTTCACTACTCTGCAAGACGAATAAAACAGCAGATGGCACTTATCTTCACAGTACCCGAGACTCTGCATACTCAAACTAATATCTATACATGTATACAGTTAAACCTGTCTTTCACGGTCAGTCAAGGGAACAAGAGAATGTAACCACTTATTAGAGATGGTTGTTAAATAAAGGTTAAACGAATAACAAAATGCTAGTTTGGTAAAATCAAAACTGACCGCTAAATGCCGGTCGACCGTTTAATACAGGTGGCATTTAGCGGTCAGTTTTGATTTTACCAAACTAGCATTTTGTTATGTTTTTACGAAAAGTAAATATATGATATATGAATTAAAATAGTATTGATATGGTTATGTTTAGTAACTTATTTGCTGGATTGCTTTTGTCAGAAAGAGACACAGTGAGGTTGATCGACCACACAGTGAGGTTGATCGACCACACGACGATAATGGGAATCAATCAATATGCAATCATTCTACAGGTTCTACATAATTGCCTTTGAAGTTTTGTGTTGATAATTAAAGGCAATTTTCAAAAGTCGATAGATCAAGAAGACCCAAACCAGTAACTGGTAAAAAAATCATGGGTTAATCCTGCATGTACACGAGACTATCTTGTTTGAATGATTCGTCATATCGACCCTTTCTCATGTCGGCGCTAAGTCTTATCGGACCAGTTATCTATGTATCCCCTCTCTCTCTCTCTCTCTCTGTCTGTCTGTCTCTCTCTCTCTCTCTCTCTCTTATAATCTTAAAACATGATATGTCATAGCATGTGACATATGCCACCGAAAAGTATATTCATGGTCTTGTAAAAAAAATCCCTGACATTTCATTTGACTTTTCCCTGACATTTTAACAGTGAAATTACCACAGCTTTATGCGTGTACGGAATACCCAATAGCTATAGGAATCATATGCAGAATTGAACCTTAAGGCCCCTACCGGTCGTGCATATTTTGATTATATCCATTACTAAAGCGACCAGTATTTCTATCCAAGAAAATATCATCCAAATATGTTGCCTTGGTGCACACCACATGTCATAGTTTTATACACAGAAAAAAAAAAAAAACATTGTCTTTGTTTTCTGTCTGACTGATAAGGCCATCGTCGAATACCCACGACCGATCGATAGATTATGTCATGTAGAGAAACGGAATAAGTCAGCCGGGAGATAAAAGACATGAACCTAGTTTACCGCAAAGAAATTCATGGTTTACAGTATCAGAAGAACTGGTTAAATACATGTGAATCAACAAAATAAACTGCAAGCATCTAAATACATGTAAAGATACTATCTACAACTACGTGGATTAACAACATGAGCCATATAAAAGATACTCTGGCTTGATATTGGAACAGTAAATGTGATAGAAAGGTTTTCGGGAAAATGCGATGTTCGGGAAACGCGGGACTCGATAAATCGTGAGGTTAGTTATCGCGAGACTCAGATATCACGCGATTCGGATAATCGATAAATCGTTTACTTGTCAGTTTCTCCGTCTTTTCCTCTGGGACATGAATAGACAACGAATAAGGCACATTGTTCGAGATATCTCTATTGAGATTACCTCACTTAAACTGCATGTCAGAATTATTCTCATAGTTAATGCGTGAGTGCCGATTTATGGCCGAAATTGTACACGGTATATATATTTTACTTATCTCGTGGTTTTCGAAACTTTACTCGCTGTGTGAAAACCGGATAGTTATTAATGGACTTCAAGCACTTAGAACATCGACTGTGGTCATGAAAATAACTTCGCTGCCAAGTAAGTGAGCTCACTGTGATAAGAATTTGCAGTATTTGGTGTGTTTACAGCAAAGGAGATAGGAGCGGATTTCAGTAGTGTGTACACATACTAAGACTTGGATTTGAATTTATGACGTCGTGAACGTGATTGGTGTTACTCTTACCTGTGTATTGATTTTACACCAGTGTTAGCATCACTTACAATTATTCTCCTTTTACGCTCGTAGAGTATACAGGTATGAAAGTTATTTTTTCCTTGTTTCCTCTTTTGTTGTTGTTGTTGTCATTGCTTTTGTTTTGTTGTTGGTGCTCCTGTATATTCAGGGATAAATTTCTTATCTGGATAAGATAGCGAAGACTCTGTTTTCCTTCTTATTCTCTAACAACTGGTTTATCTCTGTGATTAAAAAATAAACACACATACACACACATAACATTGGATCTAATAAACTTAAAATAATAATGTATCACGTCAGAACTCGGACCCAAAAATGCTGTATTTTGCCGCTTCATGCCTCAACAAACGAACATGAAATAACAAGGAATTCATCCTTATTGTTAGAACTCCCCCCTCTCTCTCTCTCTCTCTCTGTACTGTATGGGTGTTTGAATAAATACTAGTAAGTACACGAATTTAAATAACGAAAAGCGTGTTAACCTATCGTCGATATGTGCAAAATATAAAGACGTTATCAGAATCATACACTGTCACGTTTACTATAATAACAAACACATTCCCTACCGCCAACCACTGAGTTTAGCAAATACTATATAAGAAAATAAATTACATTTAAAATGTATGTATTGAAAATAGCGTGAAGGAACATATTATTTACATTCGGAACATCTCAATAGGGTGCTCGCTACTTAAGCTTAAAGAATGGGATAAGATCGATTCGACAAAAATTAAACTTGAAAATCTATTGATGTGAACCAAACGCTATAGCGACAATCTAGAGACCGTCATTTGGACGGTATAATTTATAGGCGTGCCGTTATGTTTGATGCAGAAAATGGCGACCTTTTCATACACAGGAATTAGCCATGAAGTGATATGGAGTCGAAAAATTCCTATAGGTGAGGTAGTAATTCAGGAGTCCAATAGGTGGGTGGGTGGGGCGGGGGGTTAGAGGCGATGGATCTGTGTCTCAATATTGAACACTCACAGACATACACACACAGAGGTCCATTATTCCCTATTTGGTCCTAGATGACCCAAGTATTCCGAATCATCGCCATATTATGATATTTGCAAGAGATTCTAGCTTAAGGTAATCCATCCACTATTAGATCCTTCAGATGCCTAAAATAGACTTCAGTGCAGATGCAAACATCCATTGACTTGGAGTTAAATGTTTTTTGGTTGTTTTTTTATCAAAGTCAATAAAGGCTTACATTTACTATGAAATTCCAACGATCAATTTGTAGATCATGATCACAACTTAATGCTGGATGGGTGATTATTTTAAGGTTAACCACTTCTGCTGCATCACCAAACCTTGAACCCCTATTGCAGGATCTACGCATGCATGATGAATTTGAGAAGACATTAATGTTAATCGTTTGTTTGGTTTATCGTAGGTCATTTAAAACAAAAACATTTGTATAATGCTGACACACTGCAGTATCACGCCATTTCACATTATCCTGCATGATACGAGGCCAACCAGTCCTGGAACTACCTTTATATGCTGAGCGCCAAGCAAGTAACATTTTTACGACTTTGGTCCCAAAATTTCCGGTTCCGGAGTGGACACTATAATGACTCGGTCACCGGGGCCGGTATGACATTGATTCTCATGAGCCATGGTTATTTAATATATATATTAAGACACCATAAAATCTTCAGTATTGAAGTTTGCCTATCTAAAGCAGACGACAATGATAATTTGAATTTTACTTTTACTTTGTTGTCGCTTTGTGACCACAGGGTCTCTCTATATATGTATAAATAGAGACCCTGGTGACCGGGAACCCTTTTTAAGTCGTGGACAGAAAATGGACTCTCTTTCTCTCTCAAAGAAAGAAAGAAAGAAAGAATGAAAGAATGATAAAGGTCGGACAAAATGAATATGTTACCGCTTTAAAATTTTAGAATATTACTTCTCGTCTGCTTAAGGAACGCTGGTCGATATCTTTTCTATGAAAAGCAGACGGCACATGGGTATCGAACGTCATTGTCTTGTTACAAGAATGCTACTTGAGCAGTGTGTTTTATATTTCGAAATATCAATACTTTAATAGTTACATTCCTCTCTCTCTCTCTCTCTCTCTCTTCTCTCTCTCTATCAATGTAACCACGGGATACAATCACGAGACTTGGTCCGAAACTTAGGCTCAAAGAATGTCATTTTTACAAGATTCAGGGTTTGCTTAATACTTTAGCTTTGAATATTCAGACTACAAATCATGCCATCAAAAATATCATTGATTCATATACAGTTGAACCTGTATTAGCGACCACCTGTACTAAGCGGTCATCCTGCACTTAGCGGTCAATCTAATATTACCAAACTGTATCATTTTTATTTATTTTTAATCTTCATTTAGCGGTCGCTTATGTGAAGCGGCAACTTTCTATTGTTCCCTTGACTGACCGTTTTAGACAGGTTTGAATGTATGAAAATATTGGTTCTAACAATTTCAAGCAGTTCGAATTGTTTAAATCTATGCATTCATATCCTGATTTATGTGTATGTATAAGTTTGAATTAATAAAGAAAGAAAAGTGTTACTAAGCAACCATATCAGTGAACACAACAAAAAGAAGCGAGTTGAAAGCTGAATACACCGACTATGACTAAGTAGTCCACTTGGTAGCTGATGCATTGAAATTAATTTCATAATTGCCAGATATCAGTTTTTAATGGAGGCACTTCGACAATGTCTCTGATTTTTGAAGTGACATTTTAGGACTACTTTTTAATCACTGAAATCAATCCGCCATCTTTCTTTATCTTAGGTCTTTCTCAAAGGCTAAAAGGTATATAGTGATATGGCTTGTACCAAGTGGACTGCCTAGTCACAGTCGGTGTATTCATGGGCAATGCACGGAAAATACCGGTGATAAGCGAAGTAATGCGACTGATAAGCGAAGTAACGCGGCTGATACTCATGATCCTTCAAATGCTTAAAAACACTTGTCAGTGTAGATAAAAGCATCCATTGACGTGGAATTACAGGCTCTTTAAATCAATGTCTATAAAGGCTTGCATTTACTATAAAATTCCAACGATCACTTGATAGACTATAATCACAACTTAATGATGGATGATTACCTTATATCAGAAGCTTCTTCAAAATTGAGATCACTTCAAATAGATGCCTTAATTTTTAAGGTAAAACAAACTTCGGATTACCGAATATCGCGATTATCCGAATATGATTCCACCTTCAACCCCGCGCCTATCCTCATTACATCGCAATTTTCCAAACATTTAACCCCTTTCGGTGTTGGATGTCCGTGAACGCATTACGGCGAGCGATAATGAGACAAAAATAGTAAGAATTCAAATATCGAGATGTCAAAATGCTACAAAAAAGCTCTTTTGATACACAAATTGAGCGTTTTGTGGGGAATGAAAGGATCCCGGAATTCTGGTTGAATTTGCACTTGACATACCATATCGTGAGATTACGATGATTCTAATTTGCATAATCATTTCTAAATTCAAGTTTCACTTATAAGAAAAAGTTTCCGCAATCATACACGTGTACGTATAGTGGCAGTTTATTCAAACCTCATTTCAGGTGTATAACACCACACTTTTAAAATATTCAGGGGGTCTTGAAACTATTCTGCGGTCCATTAATCCGAAAGTTGCAAGCTTGATCCCGGCTGGGACTTAAAAAATTAGATCGCAGTAATGGAGGATTGATTGATTGATTGATTGATTGATTGATTGATTGATTGATTGATTGATTGATTGCGGACAAATGGTCATAATCCCGCTGATTAACGGTCGAGGATGATTTCTTATTCGTCAACGAATTATGCATTTTAGGATTTTAGAAAGAGTAACTGTTTTTGGTTGGCTACATCGTAACTTTAAGCTCATTTCTGAATGTAGGGGCCTCCGTGGCCGAGAGGGTAAAGTCGCTGACTTTAACACTCACTCAGTCCCTCACCTAGTGGGTTCGAATCCCGGCAGGGTCATTCGGATTTTCATATGAGGAAGCATTCCAGCTGGCTTGCGGTAGGTCGGTGATTCTACCCGGATGCCTCGGTGCATTCGGGGTCTTCCTCCACCTGTAATTAGCTGAACGTCGCTATATGACTGAAATACTGTCGAAGCGATGTTAAACTCAAATAGTCAAATAGTCATTTCTGATTGTAAACTCATAGTTCGACACTCTATATCACTTTGTATGCTCGTAGTTCGACACTCCGTATCACTGTGTTTTTGGTTACATTGCTATACTAATGTTTTGACTTATATATTTATTCGTGGGTTCGATCCCCGGTCGCGACATACCAAAGTCGTAAAAAAGTGGTACTGGTATTGCTACTTGCTTGGTGCTCAACATATATCGGGTAAGGGTAGTTCCAGGACTGGTTGACCCGGTGTCAAGATAATGTGACTGGTTGTGCTATCATGCCATATGTCTATGACGTAATAACTGACGTGTAACAGCACTACATCTGTCTCAAGTAGACATCGTCTCCAAATGAATGAAATACTGTCGGTGAGTTTTCTTAGTGACATTTCTTTGTTTATTAGAATTGTATGTACACAATACATTAGAAACATAGAAAAAGTAATGTAACAGCTTGTTGTTACAGTATCAGAATCATACACTTGTTACTTGCTACATTGGGTCTTCCGTCGCGACAACGGCTCAATAATCATCTGCAAGTTGTGAGTACTTTCTGAATTAATAGCTTTAAAGGCTTGGCTCATAATGCTGTCATTAATTATATCAACGGAATAGGACGATGCAATCAGATTGCTATAAACAAGCGCGGATCTAGCAAATGAGATGTAAGAGAGGGTCTATATCTCGGCTATGCTTAAGGAACCCTCTTTAGTTTGTGTCTGCAGACACGAAACAGAAACCATTTCGTACATTTCTCTTTTTTTTTTTTTTTTTCTTTTTTTTTTCTTTTTTTTTTTTTTTTTTTTTTTTTCGGGGAAGGTGAGGGGGGACTCCACACCTAGATGCAGCACTCGCACATGGGGTCGAAGTTGAAAGGGGCGGATCAAAAATTATATAACGGCATTTAACATTAAAATGGAAGAGAGGAGAGAAGACACAATTTTGAGATTATATGTGGGAAATCGTGCTCTTACACAAATATTACGTTAAAAATGGTTTTAACAGTGTTGAACCTTCCTTTTTTCTTTTTCAGCGTAGCTCTCTAACCTCGATTTTGGTCTTATAAAGGAGGGGGATGGTAAGACCCAATGAATATTTGAATATAGATATCCCTATACTTACGGGGGAAGGTTACACACCTTTGATGAAATATATACTTCGTATTCATGAAATTTGACCGATTTACAGTGTCTTTGATAGCTGTTTTGAGTCAACCTGTTTCAGATATCAGCTGATCTGCAGTATATTAATATAGTCTGTTATAACATTCCCATCTGAAAAGCTTCATTACATTAAAGGGTGGTGGTGTTTTACTAACAGATATTTTATCTATGCACTGCTCATCATTTAACCACCCTACTTACCTTGATCCCCATCATAGTCTCATGTCTCCTAAAATATATTTCTTGTCAATGTTACCATTTTATACGATATGACTTCGAGCCCCCATGTTCACACGCGGTATAGTATTCAGTTGCACAGGTGTGACGCATTGCATATATCAGTCTCATTATCTACCTGTCGATGGTTTCCGGTGTCCAGCCGTCTGTACAGTTACCGATACGAAAAATAAATCAAAGTACTGAGAGCACTGTCAGAGGAGAAAGTTAAAATGTGTGAATTACAAAGTCAATCCCTTTGTTTTGTTGTTGTTGTTGTTGTTTGTGGTATGCATGTTAAAAACCAGGGAAGTTAAATCTTATTTTAACAGCAGGTAAGATAGATTATTTTACTTATTGGTATCTGTCAAATTAAACAAAAATGGATAAGGAATAGTGGTTCTTTGTATTGATCCTCTCAATACCTCTTATACTTCATGGATTTGTTGCAGACAGAAATAATTTTAATAGAAAAGCAAGAATATGGGACAAGACAGAGTTATTGTTCTTTATCAATTTACATCCTTCCCATGTGTAAAGTGGACTAGAACTCAGACCCCTTGCAAGAACAAAGTACTGAACTACGCTCTTACCAATTGAGCTAATTCCGCAGCCGTAAACTTGTGGTGCAAATAAGGTTATTTATAGGTAGTTTAATAAATGAAACTGCGGATGAGCACTGAATTACAAACTGGCTTCTTTCACAGTTTTATTTGCACAGAAATTGTGATTATAACCAACGCTTTCAAGATCCTGCAATATATCTAACTTTTATCAAAACTGCAATGTTGACTTCTACAACCAGTGGCACTATTTTTCAACGCGAGAGTATGGATAAGTGGCAGTAATGTGATAGAAAATCCACTGTCTGACTTTAGAAGCGAAAATATTAAGGCTAAGAGCGGATCTGAGTTGGGGGCATGTTTAATGGAGATGATTAAGGTTATTTTGAAATGAAGCAAAAATGAACCGAAATATGTTAATAACCATATGAAAAAGAAACAAAAAGGACGATAGAAAAAAATGGGAAAAAAGAAAGATGGGAGGAGAATAGGGAAAGAAGGGGGGAAAAGGTGGAGGGTTTACAGTTTTCCTTTGAGAGAAGGTGAGCGTAGATTTTTTTTTCTCTGAAAGGAACTTAAGTTTTGTTTTGAAAACCCTCATCCCCATCCAAAGTCTAGTAATGAAATACACTTCCTGGAATAATACGATCTGCCAATACTCATCGTCAGTGAATGGCATCTGATAGGCAATGCTGTTATAATAATCAATTGTCAAATAAAACCACGGTTGGTCTCTCGCTTCCCTCTTTGTTTTCCTTTCATTTCCGTTGCTAAGGACAATATCAGTCGTGACTTCCCGTGCATCTCCGGATATAGTCGGAAACCAGCTCATTTCAAAACATATTTAAGGTTGTGAATACCTTCTTAACAGAGGGTCGGAGCTTGGGTAGAACCAACAACATATCTTAATCCAATTGGAATTCTTCTAAACATGAAAATCCGATTTACACGCTGGGTCCCGAACCCTTGGCGATGAGAATGTCAGCGATTTAAACCACTGGCCAAGGAAGCCGAATGATGTCAATATGTGCATGCACGTGCGTGTCAATATGCAAATGACTTAAGATGAAACTTCAAAAGCAGTTAATCCCATTATCAGTATATGCATGGTCAATACCTGCTGAATGTTGCATGCAAATCGAATTTGCTAAATTTACATACTGGATGGCATATGCGCACGCAGCTTAAACCCGGCGCGTCTCATTTGTGGTGTGTAGCAGGATAGTATGGACAATTTCAGTATGACATATACACGTAGGTTTATATTACTATGTACACTTTAATTCAATAATCTAATTCCTTAATTAGACTATCAAATGGGTTCGATACCTGACCGTGACATACCAATTGCTTTTAAAAATGAGTGAAATACGATCACGGGATGTCAAGCAAAGATTCATTATTAAACTCTAGTTAATAAAATCACGCCTGAGGATTTCACTCTTTTCTGATGTAAATTTATAGCACTAGACAATCTTAAAGTTACTGATATGGTTCTTTAATTTTCATGACATGTTTAAGTTTGCAGCTTGTCGAAAATGTGTTATCACTGTTATATATACAAATTAAGGTACTTGATTGTTTATAATTAAATATTACATTTTTAACTTTGTTTATAATGTTAGTTCTAACATTCCGGAATTAAGAATACTGGTTTTGGAATTTAATCAACTTGGAGTTTCGTCAGATAAAAGAAATAACATTTTTTCCGTATCAGACAATATATTGAATGATGGATTGATAGAGATAGCTTTTTTCTATTAAAGGGATACGTGAGCTTGCATTTAAGTTACAATGTAATAATACATGTATTTCATTTTCAACTGTGTTTAATGTACAAAACGGGCAAAGCCGTTCACTTTCAACAAAATGTTATACATGTATTTTAATTGGAACTACAACACATCTTAATTTGCTTAATGCAGGTCATGGTTATTTTACAACAATGTTATGTTTTATACCACGTTTTCATGTGCATAAAATCAGAAAAGAGGTGTACTATTACTTCCTCGAGGAAATAAAATCTATCTGAATCGGTAATATGATCTCCGAACGACGGGGTGTCTCACATGCAAGCATTTAGTGTAATAAATGCCATCTACGACTAGAAACACTAAATAATGTAAAGGCATGAATCATAATGATCTTTTCTTTTCTTCCTTCAACATTAACTGATTATCCCCACCATCGTCTTAATCATAAATATCATTATCACTGACATCACCAACACCGTTGTAGGCTTAATCATCATCATCATCATCATCATGTTTATTATTGATTACTTGATTAGTAGTAGTTATTTATAGATATAGATGGGTTAGCTTAGTCTGTATTTTCCCTAATTGAAATTGGATTTCTGGATAGAACTGATTTAAATATGGCGGAAACTCCCTTGTCCGGACCCTCGGTAATCCGGAAGCCTATCCAAACCGGACAACCTTTTTAGTCCGGTTTTGTTCTATATTTTCTCTCTATGATTAAAATCTCTGTAAACTCCGCAATCCAGACGCTTCTTGTGGACCCAAATGTCATAATTATATTACTGATATATATTTATATAATATTCTGTAACCCAGATAGACTGGAGATGATAAAATGTCAGATTTTTAATTATTGTGTTAATTTGATAATTCTCGTATTTCCTCTAAATCTCTTTTTTTTTAGTGTGTGTAAAGTGTATTTAAACCAATTTTTGCAATTATTAAAATACAGAATCAAAAGTCTTTCTATGTTTATCTTCCTCTGTTATATTTTATGTAAATAACACATGGCCGTCATGGTGATAGAGGATATTGTCAACATGTCTTACCCGATGCGCAGGCGTTATCCTCCTCACATAAAGTTACTCACGCCCGAATGATATCAATCATGTATAGGACTGTACAGACTTGTCGGCTATACTCGGTATAATTCGCTGATTCAGATTGACCAATCAGTGACTAGGGCAAATTCTCAAATGTATGTTTATTTCCCAATGAACAGGGTGTGGAAGTATATATACCAGTATGATATGCCAGTGCTCGATGATTTGCGTAGGTTTGCGTCTCATTTCAGAGTGAAATGGTCTATTTTGTCGTTTAAAGTTGCGTCAAAAGGTTCCATAACGTTTTTAGCCAATCACAAGACGTCGCTTAATACATCTGTTTACAAATTTACGTGATTTCCAAGCCTCCCCGTCGAAGAGTATTCATTTGAATTTGTATAAATTTTTAATCAACGACTGTTGAAATACGACGTTTTTCTCGCCTTTTTCCCCACTGCATGATGTCATTATAATTAAAACAGAATAAGTCGGGGTTTCCGACGATGTCATTTGTCGTTGAATAGTTTAGGCGTATGAATAATTAAGAGGAAGTTCGGAATAAACTGTAAATTGCTAGTTACACAATTAAGTATGGATTACGTGCTTTTGGGTGATATTGCAAAAATAAAAGATCAACTGAAAGGGCGACAACTTTTAGGCCATGGATTTTTAAATAGACAATTAACAATTACATGCTGTACATGTATTAGACTGTCGGCGTATGCAGTCTTTAATGAGCGGAATATCAAATACATAGAGACATAGCCGATTTAACTATATATCACACCACGTTAGTAGCGTATCCAAGATACAAGATACAATAAGCTTTATTTAACGTGGGACTTGATAACAATGTAACATTAGCATGAAGCTATATGTCGAGCAAGATAAACAAAGCATCAACAAAAAATACAAAATAAAAATAACATAACAGAGCACCTGTAAATGGAAGAGTATTATTATGGCATTATATTGGGTATAATAAGGTTAGGGCTAAGACTAAGCTAGGCAGTGACATAAAAATTATGTTAAAAAATCCATGCAGGAATATGTTACGCAGATGTTTTAATCTTAACCATTAACGCTTTAAAATTTAATTTAAATTCTGTTAACGATAGCTTTCTTTTTCAGTTATTTTCGCGCTTGCAACATAAATTTTAAGCGTGAACAAAAAATGCAAACAGAACAATAATCCGATTTCCTACATCAATGTATACTCCTACCACACCAAAATGTGGTGTTCTTCGAATTGGACTTCGAATTGGACACTCAGTATATGTAATTTACCCAAAATAGTTCGCAGATATTTAGCATGACACTGAGTCTTAGCCCTCCTAAAGTTCTCCCACAGCATTCCTTGACTTTGAACTAGAAAAGCTAAATTATTAAATTATCAAATACATTGTCAGTTTTTGTAGAGCTCGACATCCTTTCTGTGTATGTGCGTTAGTGCGTCTTGCTTGTCCAAGCCGATTACTTGGACAGGCAGTTATATTAACCACAATGAGATTAAGTATTGCGAACAAGAATTGGGTCTCTAGCTCCAATGTCAAGGTCACACTTAGAGGTCAAAGGTCATGGAGCTGGTGGTCGTATCTGTAGTAGTTTTAAAGTCTTTACAAAATAACATTTTCTAAGATCAAGGCCATACTCCCTACTCTAAACAAGACCCAAGAGTGGCCTGCTCAGCCCATCTAACAGGCTCAAGCCTTAGTTCCGCCTAACGTTTTCGGCTCCCAAAACTAACTCCCTTAACTAATTGTCCACACCTGGTCCGTCCGTGCCTTTTACCTGTGCTTGGATAGACCATGCACGGCGAAAAGGCTAGCCATTTGGTAGATCTAAACTGATATCTCTAGATTCTTAAGATAGGTATTTAATTATTCAAGAATGAAATTGTCCAGAGATGACCATTTTGACTTGTTGAATTCATGGATAGTGACACCTGTACAGTTACTACATCTTGCTCTCATACTGAAACAATGCACTTCCTGGATCTATGATCAGATAAGTTTTAATGAGTAAAATTTAAATAATTATTAATTAATTAATTAATTTTAAATTAAAAACAATATGAAACACAGGTGACATAACTCATAATGCCACAACCAAATAACGCATTTATTTTCAAATTATATAAAATTTATACTAGATCTACCTCAATATAATCAGTGCAGTTAAAACATAATGACGTTCGAATATAGAAGTCCCATTCTTACCGGTTCAAAAGGGTGTCCGGATTAGGGAGTGACCACTGCATCACATTGTGTTCTTAATTAAATTATAACAATAGAAAGCGTGTGTTTGTGTGTTCAAAGATGGCTCGTGAATTAATATTTTATTACATATTATAGTAAGAAATAGATCCATGGTGGCATTTTGGTCACCTGGGAAACACCTTGTATATCTGGTGCTAACGATAGCGCGATGGTTGTCGCGTGCGAACATGTCAGCATACGCGCTGTCGCGTTCTCAGGAATAGTTACCGAGCGTGAATGCAATAAAGAAAAAGCCAGCGAAATAAATTTAGATTTTATCTTGATATCATATAAGGTCTCTTAACTCTCATTCCAGAATATGCCCGGTTGTAAATTTCCTCCTTTTGTAAACAATAGCGAGATCTATAAACCCGTTTTTAACCCTTGCCCTTTCCCTTGTAGGCTAACTTCCTTGTGTAAGTGCACTATACTACGGAATACCGTTAGGGCCATCGCCTCTAGCTGAATTGTTAGAGTACACGATACACGACAGTACGATGATGATAATGCGATATCACGATGTTACGACGCCGATAACGCGAGAGCACGATGATGATAGTACGATAGCACGATGATGATACTAAGAGAACACGAGATTACGATGATGATAATGCGATATACTATCGTGCTATCATCATTGTGCCATCGCGGTATCACCATCGTGCTGTCGCGTTGTCGTTCTCTCGCGTTATCATCATCGTACTGTCGTAGTATCATCATCGTGCTCTCGCATTATCATCATCGTACTGTCGTAGTATCATCATCGTGCTCTCGCGTTATCATCATCGTACTGTCGTACTATCATCATCGTGCTGTCGTACTATCATCATCGTGATGTCGTACTATCATCATCGTGCTCTCGCGTTAGCTAATACATCCTGCTACATGCCTATACCTGGTCTTATGGGGTCACATTGATTCGGTATCCACCTATAGTCATCTATATGGCTAAGAACGGCAAATATTTGCATTAAGAATTATATAAACATATAAGAATTTGATATAATTTCTGACCTGGATATGATTGAGACCAATACTTGGTCTTATTTTGTAGCTATTGCATCATGCTACATGCCTTTACCTAGTTTTATTGGGTCACATTGATTGAGTTTCCATCTATAGTCATCTATATGGCTATGAATGGCAAAATTTTGCCTTTAGGACTATATAAACATATAAGAATTCGGTATAACTTCTGACCTGGATATGATTGAGACCCATACTTGGTCTTATTTTGTAGCTATTACATCATACTACATGCCTATACTTAGTCTCATAGGGTCACATTGACTGCGTTTCGATCTATAAACATCTATATGGCTACTAACGGCAAAATGTTGCCTTTAGGACTATATTAACATATAAGAATTCGGTATAACTTCTGAACTGGATATGATTGAGACCCATACTTGGTTTTATTTTGTAGCTATTACACCATGCTACATGCCTACACCTAGTCTTATGGGATCACATTGATTGTTTTTCAATCTATAGTCAGATGTATGGCTATGAATGGCTATTTTTTTTCGTAGAGGCATAGTTATTTATTTATTTTTTGCATGATTTTAAAGAAATATTCAGAGGGGAAGACCTAAATATCTAAGCATATAATATAACAGAAAAAAATATTTCCTGGTGTAATCAATGTAGTTATCATATTTAATACACTGTTTACAATATATAAGAGTTTGAATTTTGCCGTTTTGATTAACCAGTAGTTTTTATTAATATCAAATATTATCATTTCTTTCACTATTGCTTGATAGATTGTGCTGATAATTTCCTGTTGTCCGGTAAATTCCCGAAAATAGGATAGGGAATTGTCGATTTCGTCAGGCGGGATAACTCTGAAACTTATTGCTTGCTGAGCTTATTGTTCGCTACTATTGCTTGCTAGGTTGTGTTCAGTTCTTTGCGCATGCTCACCGGAAGGCGATAACACGATGATGATACTACGACAGTGCGATGATGATACTACGACAGTACGATGATGATAGTACGACAGTACGATGATGATAACGCGAGAGCACGATGATGATAGTACGACAGTACGATGATGATACTACGACGATACGATGATGATATTGCGATAGCACGATGATGATACTACGACAGTACGACAACGCGACAGCACGATGGTGATACCGCGATGGCACGATGACGATAGCACGATACTATATCGCATTATCATCATCGTTATCTCGTGTTCTCGCAGTATCATCATCGTGCTATCGTTGTATCATCATCGTGGTCTCGCGTTATCGTCGTCGAAACATCGTGATATCGCATTATCATTATCGTATTGTCGTGTATTGGGTACCTTAACAATTCAGCCAGTGGCGATGGCCCTAACGGTATTCCGTACTATACATTCGTGTTGTCAGGCATAAACCCGTCTGGTACATACATACCGATTCCGGATTCTGCCAGAATCTGAAATCTTACAAGTTGTCGATCTAATTAAAAATTACATTACTTCAAAATATGATCAGTAAATACAAGTATCTACACTGAAGTGTGTAAAAGCACATACAACTACACTTGCTCCGCACTTGTTAGAAATACACATCACACTAACTTTCAGTTGAATGGTATCGCGTTTGTGAAGCTTCAATATTAGACATAAAAATTGGTTTACACAGCACTGGCGTGTTAAGCAATGTAAATTATTTTATGGATACCAGGATAACAGTGTTTACTAGATACTTGGAAAGTTTAATCTGTAGGAAATGTATAAAGAACGGGAGGGCAGAACAGGTAAATAAGCTTTTGTTAATGATTTTGTTTACAGACATATCCAGATCAGATTTGCATGCAACAGTTTCTTGTGTGCCGATTATTTAGGTCATTAATTCTATAAAGTTATATCGACTTTAAAAACCGTGAGATTTCAGCCGTGAATATGCAATCTAGACTGTTAAAATTGCATTGTTAATGGTATTTTATCCTTTGAATCTATTTTTGTTTAGCATTAAACTGAAAACCATTTGAAAAAAAAAATCAAGCTACATATTTGTATATCGTGTCTATATATATGCAACTTTAGGGAATCCCTGATTGAATTGATGTTCCATAAGTTTTTAAAAGCGTAGACGAGCATTCTTACAGCAAATGTTAAAATGTTTTATATATGTTTGTCCGTATTTGTGTGTGTTGATCTTCTTGTATATATGTTTTTAACAATAAAACTTAGGTTAATGCACTCAAATGATGTTTATTCTGCTCTGTTAAATGTTTGATAAATTGATCCGTAACTAACTGGTGATAAAAATTCACCATACAAAGAAGAAGTGTTTTGCGCGACGAGATATGTCAATATCGTTAAGTGACTCTTACATTAATGCATAGCTTACCACTTATATTTTTTATGCTACATGGGTCTAATTCATTAAATGTTGGGACAGTTTGACCTTCATAGATAGCCTAGAGGAAAACTAATCTGAATTTACGTTGTTCAATGCCTGCGATAGCATGCTGTTCATTATGGCATGATACCACACGAAGTTACATTATCCTGGCACTGGGGAAAAAAAAACTCGTCTGGAATTTATTCTTGCAGTCAGTGAAACCAATTTAGGATTAACTCCCAGTGCCTTTTATTTTGAGAACCATAATATGTTGCGACTAGGGATCGAACCCACGACCTCAGGTGTATGCCTATAAGGACCCAACGCTCAAACCACACGTCCAACGCTACTTGTAAGGAGTAACAAGGCCTGGATATATGTAAAAAGTAATTGAGCGTTGATCTATTCACAAACTTGTCAAAAGATTTATGTAAATATCAAACATCAATAATCTTAATCAAAGTTCCAAACTAGATTAGCGAATAGGCTGGTATACTTGTTTGTTCATGAAATGTGTGTATAGCCTATGTGTAGAGACGATGCTGCATGCGTTCGTTAAAGGGTCTCTCAGTCCGATGTTCTTTCTTCTCTCTCCTTCTCCTCCCCCCTCTCTCTCTCTCTCCCCAACTCTCTCCCCCCCCCCCTCTCTCTCTCTCTCTCTCTCTTGAGTGATCTAATAATGAGAAAATGTTGACTTTTGAGTCTCTCTCTCATTTAAATAATGGAAACATATTCTATTGATATCAACGTCTCTCCTCTTTCTCTATTTGTATATGCCGACTTCCAACACACTCACACATACACACTAATATTCTGTTATCATCTACTACATATCTCCAACAGAAGATAACAGTTTATACGCCGTGTCCATAGCAACTCCAAGGGGAGTAGAAACGTGACATTTGACCATTGATTTATCGCCTTCCTATCACTATTCCCCTCCCTGGTTATAGAAAATTATCAATATCTCTACACATGTTCGCTAATACTTTCCCTTAAAAGGATGCGAATGCCTTCATTGTACATTGACGAGTTGAAGATTACATGATCGTTGTCGTCGTTGTTTTTTAGCATCCATTCAACATTATCATGCCGTAGACAAGTGATATGAGACCACACCCAGTGTCATTTTTCAAGACACTAGACCAACCGCTCCTGTACCTGAATCCGTCCATCTTCAAACCCAGTTGTGCCTTTTAAATCTACAAACATTTCAACGTCTCTTATCATATTTCTTTGTGCATTCAAGTAATCTAGGGATCTTGTAAACCCGTTTATAATGGGCGAAGAGTTGTCTGCATTTTTATCATGCCAGTGCTATTTTTATAGCCTTCGGTATGTCGCTGCCGGGGATCGAACCCACGACGCTCTAACCACTTGGGTATCGGAACCAATCACCAGATAAATTTGATTTTTTTTTATTGTTTTTGTTGTTGTTGCTTTGCTTTAATTTCCACCAACAGAATTTCAATCATAGAAGTCGTTCACACTTTTATATCAAGGACAGTCACGGCATGGCAAAGTTGTCCGAAACGTTACGGGCATAAATCCCCTGTGTTTTGTTGTCAGCATGTAAGGGCAGTTCTTGGAATTGTTGCCATGGAGCCAGGGTCAATAAAGATTATTGTGAAATTATGTCTCTTACCGTACACCATATTATTACTTGCCTTACCAAAATGAATGAAATAATGTTGATTAGATGTTTAAAATAAATATACACCGTCGTTATTCATATTTTGTTTACTGTTAGATTTTAGACATGTTTATGTCATCATGAAAAGCATTGAACTCGGAACAATAAAATCCATTTTAGTTTTCACCTCTAAACAACAGGTAACCTGTGACTAATGGCTAGCGGCTCGACACCAGATCTTTATCACTGAATAGTAAGTGACCTATGATCAAAAGTTTCCCAGCCCGAATTTCAATTCCGATCTAGATAATAAAATGGAGTATGGTAAGTGATCTGATTTCACATTGATCTGTATCCCAAAATGAATGAATTAATGTTAGCGGGATGTTAAAAATATACACCGTCCTTATATATATTATTTACTGTCAGGAGACGCTGCGCTGTAAATAAAATCCATTTTTGGCCATTAATTCGGGAACATTGTGATAAGGGCGTGATACCTGATAGCCGCTGCTATGACAGTCTCGTGTGTAAACAACCTGTGACACATGTTGAAATACACGAAAGATAAGATAACATTAAAGGTGACATGTTGTAACATAAACAGAAATTCTTTTACACCCCCCCCCCCCACCACACACACCCTTTATAATTTTGTTGTCATGAGTTATATCCCCTGAAAACTACAAAAAAAGAGATTTTGTCCATTTTCCTACGATAAAGATGAGATGTGTTCATGAAATTTAAATCAGAATCATATAATGAATCTTTCTGCAGTAGTGAGTCAAAGTCATATTCAGAGACATTGTATATTTCCCATAGACTTCAATGTTAACTTAAATATAGATTATCTCCCTTACATCTTAAAAAAATCTGGAAAAACTCTCGGTGAAACATTTCTATTTTTGGATGTCTTCAAAGTGACAAAGTTTCATAGAAATATTTCCATCTAGTGGCAAGATATGGAATATGAGTAAGTGTGTGTGTGCGTGGGGGGGGGGGAGGTTATACCTTAATATCGGGTCGCTTTTCAGATGAATTAGATGAGCCCTTATCCATTTTTGCGGAGTGAGAACTTCTGGTTTCAAATAGATTCAAATTGCATTTATTGTTTAACCCTTTTCCTCATAGAGGAAACCATGAAAAGACCTATGCGAACAGCATAAAACCAGATCAGCTTGCGAGTAACTCCCAGGCTGATCAGGTTTTATGCTGTTCGCTGCTCCTCAGAGGTCTGGAAATGAGGACTTTATAATTAAATTTGGTAAGGTTTAACTGTGGTTTTCTGCAGATCAGGCTTTATGTGGTACCTATTGAGTGCGTCAAAATGAGTCTAAAGGGTTAATTAATAAACTCTAGACCTGAATCAAATAAGCATGCGGAACTTTAAATGATCTTGTCCCCGGTATAATTTGCAACTCGAGATAAGTGAAGTCTCAACAACAAATACAAGTACAGCGTGTAGCCCAAGCAAGTGTTATTCAATACAGTCCAACTGTTGCATGGTTCCAGGGTTTATTCCTTTTATATAATTACAAAATGTACATGGTAATGTGTCAGGTCCTACTATGAAATATTAGGGGATGCAGTGTTTGCAATGGACGAAAAATCAAGCTGGCCAATAAAGTCCTGCTGTTGCATTGACGGACACTTTGCACGTTCGTTTCCTTTTTAGCTCACCTGAGCACAACGTGCTCAATGGTGAGCTTTTGTGATGGCCCTTCGTCCGGCGTCCGTCGTCCGTCGTGCGTCGTCAACAATTTGGCTTGTTAACACTCTAGAGGCATTTTTTAAGTAGGTCTAGAGGTCAAGTCTTATAAAAACCTTGTTAACACTCTAGAAGCCACATTTTTAGCCCAATCCTCATGAAACTTGGTAGAATTTCTCTCCATAAAATCTTGACAAGTTCAAAATTGGGTCATGTGGGGTCAAAAGTAGGTCACAGGTAACTTTAAAAACCTTGTTAACTCTAGAGGCCACATTTTTGGCCAAATCTTCATGAAACTTGGTTAGAATAATTCTCTCCATAAAATCTTGGACAAGTTCCACTTTGGGTCATGTGGGGTCAAAAAGTAGGTCACAAAGTAAAATCTTTGAAAAACCTTGTTCACACTCTAGAGGCTACATTTTTGGCCCAATCTTCATGAAGCTAGGTCAGAATGTTTCTCTCCATCTTGGACAAGTTTGAAATTGGATTGGGTCAAAAAGTAGTCATGAGGTCAATCTTAGAAAACCTTAACATCTAGAGGCCACATTTTGGCCAATCTTTTGAATTGGCAGATGTTTCTTTTACAATCTTGACAAGTTTGAATTGGGTCATGTGGGTCAAAAGTAGGTCATGAGGTCAAATCTTAGAAAAACATTGTTTACACTCCATAGGCCACATTTTTGGCACAATCTTTATGAAACTTGGTCAGAATGTTTGTTTCCATAAAATCTTGGACTATTTCGTATTTGGACCATGTGGGGTCAAAAAGTAGGTAAATATGAAAAATCCAACATATGTTGCTCATTTATAATCAGGTGAGCGATTCAGGGCCATCATGGCCCTCTTGTTTTAATTGCACCACTTTAGTACTATTATAGGGGATATTTCCTGTTCATTCATTATATGCTATTTGGTATATTATTTTTTTAAGATTGCTATATTTTTTTTTTTTTCGTTTCACATCACATGACATTGAATATAATGTTATTCGGCATTCAGCTCGTTTGTTCTTGTGTTCAGAATGTTTACTGTTTATTGAAAATTTAATCCGTTAAATATGCAAGGAACAATCAAAGAGTCCGTATGCTACGCTTCAAGATTGCATTCATTTATGACTATGAAATTTGTATAAAAAGTCACTTCAATGTATCTTTATTTCTTTATGATAATGGCAACTCAGTGATATCGTCCTTGTTACCACAATATGAATGTTAGCGATCACAAACTGCGACAAACTAAAATCATTAGAAATGGTACTGGTAAAATATTAAATGAACGTTCTGAATTTCACCTGTTAGACCAGTCATTCTATGAAACAAAATGATTCTAACCTTCAACAGACATTGTTCACCCAGTTGCGCTGTCTTTAGGGTGTTATGACTAACTTTTAATAAATCTAACAAAATCTTTGAAGGGGAAAATGGTTTTAAAAACCACTTCATCTAAGCTAGTGTCCAGCTCCTAAAGATACATTGTATCATGTGTAGTACTTGAAGTATCAATAAGACAGCACTGTTGGTCTAATTGGTACCACTCACTTATGATCAGTCTTATCTGCCTCAGACTTGTGTATATTCACACATGTATCAATTGTATATATTTTAAAGTTTATAAAATTTATCGCTGGCTTTAAGTTCCATAAATTCAAAATGTAAACGATAACTAATACATATCATCATATTTTCAAACATTAGAATGTAAATTTGTTCACCCCTTCTCTCTAAATAACATATTAATGGAAAACTGTTTAGTTGATATTTAATTATCTCTCTCTCTCTCTCAACCTTTCTGTAATTTTAATCCAAGATATTTCATACACTGTAGTTTATTTACTATATTTCCAGGGGTGATGCAGAATGCTACCATCAACTTCATCCTCGGTCTCTCAGTCGGACTGGTATGTGCATTTATTGCTGCATCATACTTCGGGACGTCGGGACTAGTTGTCCCTACCTACAACCACGCCGTGCAAGCCAGGTTCGAGGATGTGGCCGACCCAGGGGACCGTCCTGGCTCGTCCCTAACCCACGAGGACTTAAACAAAATAAAGAGCTTTGTTGCACCCAAGGATTTCTCGGAGGACCAGCATGTGCATCACGGTAAGTGAAAGTCAACGGTTTAGTGGAATCCGTGGTGGAGTGGACTAAGACTATTTTGGTATGTAGAGGCATCCTGGGTAGAATGGTGTATATAGGCACTGTATTGCTATAATATAGCCCTTCCCTGCTGTGGGGTGGAGTTCCGGTCTGGTGTCTCGGTTTTCTCATGAGGGGGATCCTTCTAGATGGCATGTGGTAAGTCGATGGTTCTATCAGGGCTCGTGTCTGTAACTAGCTGACGTCGCTCTGTAGCGATAATACTGCACGGACAACCGGAAACTCCAAACGGTCATCATCATCAGTAGTTCTTGCAGTAGTGTAATCAACCTCATTTGTAGTAATAGTAGTTGTTGCAGTGGTAGAAGTAGTTGATGTAGTAGTAGTTGTAGTGGATGGTAGTGATAGTAGAAGTAGAATAGCAGCAGCAGCAGTAGTAGTAGTAATATTGAAGTATTGGTGGTAGTTGTGATGGTAGTGGTGGTTGATTGTCTTTTTATAATCAGTATTGATTGTAGTCAGATAACCTAATTCTCGTTTCACTGAAGAGTTTTGTAACTCTGGTGTTTACAGTCGCCGCAGCAATTTAATTATAGGTGGGGGAAGAGCCCTGAGTGCTCACAGGTACCTGGATAGAACCACTAACCTGCCGCATACCAAGTGGAGGACGAACTTTACTTAATTTAAGTAACATAACTAGAATGTTTAAAGAGACTGGATATCTATTAGCGATCTTGAGGTCATTGCTTTTATGCTGTATCACAGACGATCTGATCTATTGACCAATCTAGTCTAATAGAAAAAAGCTTTGGAAACTAGCTAATATTGATAAACAATATTTTAAGAATACGAAATAAAGGCCTGACAATGGAGCACAATGTAAATAATGCATTATGTTATGTCTTTTGTGTGACGTATTTTGATTTACGATCATAAAACAAACAAATATATAGTGGTGCAGGTAAATATGAAATTTGAACAGAGATAAAACTTCAATTATATCAACTGTGATTAGGTTGACAAGAAATGTTCGCTCATTTCATTGTTGAACTACTTTATTGCAAGATTTTTTGTTAGAGAAGAATACTTATTTATCTCGGGGCAACATCAATACACTGTGTGTTACATTGGCCGAGTCAGCTTTTGTTCATGCTAGTATCCAGCCATTTATCTCGTGTGGGGGGGGAGTCAACAGGCTATGAAAAAAATTAGCTACCTACATGGGGGTTGGGGTTGGGGGAGGTCCATGACATCTTCTTTCAAGGGATGTTTGGGGATTCATTTCTTCTTCACCTGTTTTTGGATCTTCCGGCGGGGGAGGTCTAGGTCCAGATTTTACGTCTTTACACTGGCATACTATAACGGTGTTTTATGCATATTTAAAAACGTAAAAGCCAAATCCCAGGGGGGCGGGGTCATGACCCTACACTCGGCCCTCTGCATTCACGCATGTTGTTGGGTTTGAAATGCCTCCTCGTTTGTTTGATTTAATGTTTCATCAACAGCATTTGAGTCTTAATGTAGACTACGTCTTTTTTTAACATAGTGCTGCCACAAACAGTAACACGTGGTATGATACCACACCTTGTCACATTATCTTTACACCGGGTTAAAGGCATGGGGGTATGTATGCATAGACATATACAATATATATGTCTGTGATATATGCGTGAAAATCAAAAACCATCTGACGAACTGATCTTACTAAGTTAATTGGTATAATTACAAAACGTTTCTTAAAAAAAAAAAAAAAAAAAAAAAAAAAAAAAAACTAGTGGCTAGTGCTTAGAGAGTTTTCCCTTTTTTTGGGGGGGGGGGGATCTTAGCCGCTACATACCAAAGTCGATAAAAATGGCACTTATATAATTATCTCCATAATGCTTATCGCGCAGAAAATGTGACATCCAGCCATTTACCTCAGGGGTTGGGGTCCGACAGGGATATGTGGCCAACTATGAATATTAACATATCAAGCCATTTCTAAATTGTTTAAATTTACCGTGGATGGGGAGGGGGTTCCGTGATCTTCATTTCTTCTTTTAAAATTTTCAAAAGAGGCTCCATCGGATTTACAGAGGGTCTAGTGGTTTTTCGAGGGGGTCTCTTAATAGAATAACCAAATCCCTGTGGGGGTCATTTTGTCATGTAGAGACCCAAAATTACTAAAATATTGTCGGTGGGACGTTAAAACTCAAACTCGGTCACCAAAAAAAAAAGTAAACATAAAACGTGTATACATCTTTGAATTGGTTTTATCTCGTGCCTATCACCGAGTATGTAAACAGACTATGTGACACACATCTCGAGTATCATGCGCAGTTATGGGATTCCGGTTGGGGTGGGAGGGGGCGTAACATTGAAGAATTCCCAAATTTACTGTATTGGGGTTTTTGGGAGCCCGAATATGAAAATTGCCATACATGGGGTGAGAGTGGGAAGCGAACTTTACTTGATATTCGACATTTCACATATTAAGTTGATAATCACCACACACACACACACACACACACACACACATATCTTAAGGATTTTTAGTGGGACGTGAGTCGCTCTCCCCCATCCTTCAGTCCCTCCGCATGGGTGTTTATATGAGTGGTGGTGTGCGGGCATATACTTTACTTTGAGGGGTACTTCTAGATATATGATGGTTTAATATCAAAACTGAATAACATATATGAAGTTAATTTTTCAGTTAACATGAAGCATAAGAGAAGATTGTTCAATAAATGCCTAGTGGGGCTATCAGCCTTCTGTTTAATACGTAAATTTTCATACCTCCTCCCCAAAACCCGCCCGCTGCTGAAAATGAGACTTTTCTTAACGGAGAATAAAAATAAAATGACCCTGCTTTATAAATACGTGTATAACCTTGTCAAAATTATCAACACACTAGTCATGGAAACGTTGTTGCTTGAAAGTATGCATGTACACTCTGAACAAGAAGTTTTTACAGCAGACGAACAGAAAGCGACGCTGTTAAATCTCCAAAATCATATGTGTAACTTACAAATAGAAACAGCTGTAAGGTGCAATTAATTTTGTAAAGGGAGCACTTATGAAATTGAAGTGTTCGTCATGTACAAAAACTGATGGTGATTTATGACCCCCCCCACCCCCCCCCCCCCACCCCCCCCCACACACACACACATTATCGGGTAGTACACGGTAAGATGATGTGTCAATGGCGGAGGAAGAACTACAAAAATACAAAAAGTATTTCGTGTATATATTCCACAAAGTACATGGTGTCACAAGGCAAATTATAACAGTATTATATATTTAACATGTTTGATATTTAATAACTTACAGATATTAGTAGTAGTGCGTTGTAGTTTGATACATAATTTCTTCATTTAAAACTTATTATAGACGATTTGTTATGCAACATTCTAAAGACGTTATAACTTGTTGTTTATTTGTTTAATTCACCTTTCGTTACACTGTACCTTCTTTCTCCCATAGACATCCTTAATCTTGTTTTCATGACAGTTTTCTGTGTTTGATTATATGATTGTATTTGTGACACGTTATTTTAAGAACCAGACATTTATTTACTAGTTATCTGCTCAGTTATCCGTGTCACTTTGAGCATGATTTGGTTGCATGTGAGAGAGTCAGTTAGACATACGGAACCGCGTGTGAAACATCTTTAGAAAGAATTGCATTATTGTATATATAATTATATTTGTAGTATAAGTTGATTTAAGTAAAATAAAGAAGATAATATTAAGCTGTCTACAGTCTTCGCTAATTCCCCAGTGCGAAGGAGAAGAGTGAAAGAAGAGAAACAAAGGGAGAAAGCGTAAAGTAACAGCGGGTGAATGTTTCACACTGTTACAATGTATATATTTACATCGTTTTTGATATCTGTTTATTTATGAATCTACAGCTTCAAACCGTCATTCCCGTATTTCCATATCATGAATATCGTTTTAACATTGTTAAAGTAAACTTGGGGTATCTGATTGTACATCAGTATTTTGGAATAAGAAATGAGAAGAAGTATTTGTGCATCATAACAGATCATGTGTCAAAATTGGCTCCCCGGTGTATTAAGATACTGAGAGGAAATAAAGTATAATTCGTTCACGATAAAGTATCATTCAATGAATGAAATATGTTTTTAAATATTCCACAATCGCAATTTTTTACACGTTTTGTTATATAACAATGTAAGATCAAAATTTATATCATGGGTTGTTTTTGAACAATATACGTAAGGTAACATTTTATTTAATGCTTTTCGGTGGATTAAGGGGAAATATCAGTGAATTAAAAATGGTAATTTCACTGTTTCAAACAGTGAATATTACCATTTTTATAAATTTCACTGTTATGTAATTGGACTACCAAGTCACTATCATATTTCTTCCAAGACATTTCAATATTGATTTCTACATTGAAACTAAGTTTCTTCAAGAAACACCTGAAAGAAATGTTCGTTCATTGGACTATATTTTAGACCGAATATTCGGAAATTGGGGATCCCCACAGGGTAAAACTTATGATGAACTTATGGTAATAATGAGTAAAACGTCGCAGAAAGGCATTAGATAAAAAGAAAAATGTTAGTTAATGTGGAATGTTATTTTGAATTAATCATGTGTGGAAAAAATCAACACTGATTTTCCTCCTCACTCGTTGAATTATAAATGATATTCCACTGAAACCAACATTTATCCTCTATTTATTTCACGTGCTGTAAGAGAACCATATAAAGATACATTTTTGTTCCACGGGTTGTTATAGAACAACATAAGATATTTTTTTATATCTCGGGTTGTTTAAGAACAATATAAGATCACATTTTATTGCACCGGATATAATATGAGATCGAAATTAATTTCACGAATAGCCATAACTAATTCTTACATTTTATGACTTCTTTCGAAACAAAATATTATGAACGAGTATAGAATTCGTGACGTTTTGGTCTGCATAGAATTCTACTACTTTCCTTTCCTTTTTTAAATCCTGTATAATTGAAACATATTGTTTATTCTCAGTTTGTGATTATTTCAGATGACGATTCCCAGGCCCGAAAACTACACGACAAAGTCAGAATTCTGTGTTGGGTTATGACCGGTCCTCAAAATATCGAAACAAAAGCAATCCATGTAAAAAAGACCTGGGGCAAACGTTGTAACAAGCTGCTTTTCATGAGTTCTGTCAAGAATGACAGCTTTCCGATCGTGGGACTTAACATATCAGAAGGTCGGGAACATCTTACGGGGAAAACCATGATGGCGTTCAGATATATTTATGAAAACCACATGGACGACGCAGATTGGTTCATGAAAGCTGACGATGATACTTATGTCATATTAGAAAATTTACGTTATTTCCTGTCCGGTGAAGATACCAATACGCCATTATATTTTGGGCATCATTTCAAGACAATTGTGAAACAAGGATATTTCAGTGGCGGTGCTGGGTATGTCCTTAGCAAAGAAGCCATGAGACGATTTGGCGCACGAGCTAACAATTCAAAAATATGTCGCCAAGATGGCGGCGCTGAGGATGCTGAATTCGGCAAATGTATGCAAAATCTTGGAATAAAAGTAGGAAACTCTACAGACAAATTAGGCAGAAGTAGATTTCATTGTTTTGATATGGAGACGCATTTACACGGCGGTTACCCAAAGTGGTATTACCAGTATGATGCAAACGGTGCTCATAAGGTAATTAACTCGGGTTTTGTTTAGCTCACCTGAACACATAGTTCTCATGTGAGCTTTTAGGATCAATGGCTCTCCGTCGTCCGTCCGTCGTCCACAATTGTTTCACTCGTCATCTTCTCTGAAACCACTGGGCCAATTTTGATGATGCCTGTGATGTTCCTTGCATGAAGCTCTACCAAAGTTTGTTCAAATGGTTACGTTCCATTGCATATATTCACAGGAGCTAATATATATATCTTTAAAAATCATCTTCTCCGAAACTGCAAGACTCAAAGCTAAGATATTTAGTGGGTAACATTGTCTATGGACCTCTGCCAAGTTTGTTCATATCATGACCCTGGGGTCACCGTCCCCGGTGGTCGAGTGGTTAGAGTGTCCGCCTCCGGATTGGGAGGTCGTGGGTTCGATCCCCGGCCGCGACATACCAAAGTCGTAAAAAAATGGTACTGTTATAGCTCCCTTGATTGGCGCTCAGCATATAAGCGTAGTTGCAGGACTGGTTGGCCCGGTGTCAGGGTAATGTGGCAGCACTATATCTGTCTCAAGTAGACATCGTCTCCAAATGACTGAAATACTGTCGGTGGGACGTTAAACCCAACAAACAAACATACCCTGGGGTCAAAATTGACCCCGGCCCAGGGGTCACTTAATTTTACATTGATTAACATAGGAAAAAAACTTCTTGTCAGAAACCACAAGGTCTAGAGTTAAGGTGTTCTTGCTATAGTCTTCTGAATGGTTTATGTAGATATAGTTCTTACCCTCGAAACCTGTTCGCGTTTCTCTATGGGTTTGAATGTATTGCATTGCCCATTAATTATAAATCTTTTTCATGATATGTAAATGAGTCAACTTCGCTGAATAAAATCATCCATTTCATGTCTGACAAATAATTTAAAATATAGATTATTATCATACCTGTTTACATTAGACCTCTTAACATACTTGATTTCCTTTTACCATACTTGAGCAGTATTCGTTAATAGCCATTGGATGGGCAGAGAACATGCGCTCATACGGAATACTTTTTAGGCCAGAGTCCTTGTATATTATTTAGCAGGTCGACAGCACGAGCTGAAGACGTTACGATGTGTTAACTTTTGTCCTGTATGTATCGACTTATAATCGCGACCCATGTATGTTATCGTCTCCGTATAATATGTTACAGACGCGTTATCGAATCGTTCTTGTATAATTTACCATTTGTTATCTTATCTGTCCAAGAGCGGTGCCTAAGAACCTGTTACATCATTATTATGTCTGCCACCGACGCTCCCGACCTTGAAGTCCAATATCGTGCTTACGGAATGATGATAATTCCGTTATTGTCACTCGTGGTCAACGCACAGTTTTGGATACTAAATCATTTTATCATATTATTCCATTTAACCCTTTCCCTCATAGAGGACACCATGAAAAGACCTATGCGAACAGCATAAAACCAGATCAGCCTACGAGTAACTCGCAGGCTGATCAGGTTTTATGCTGTTTGCTGCTCCTCAGTGGTCTGGTAATGAGGATTTTATAATTAAATTTGGTAAGGTTTAACTGTGGTTTCTGCAGATCAGGCTTTATGTGGTACCTATTGAGTGTTGTCAAAATGAGTCTATATGAGTGAAAGGGTTAATTAAGGGTAAAATAACAGCATGCAAAATGTCATTTCTGGCGCATCATGACGTTATTAAAACATGTAAACATATCTTTCAAACATGTAATACCCTAATTAGGGCTCAAACGAGTCCATTATTTTTACCCGCGGGTACCCGTACAGATGTAGTAATTGCATAACAAATGGTTGCTTAAAATCCTGTACTAATTTACCACCTATAATAATTTATCATTTTAGTCTTTGAATTAAACACTTTCACCAAACGCATAACGATACGGTCTTTTTACAGCAAAAATAGTCTATATTGAACGCGCGCGAAGATCATATCTTGACAAATCGTAGAATTATGTTAAAGAATATCATGTTTGACGTGTGTATATATGTTTTAAAGAAAATACGTACATAAGGTGTCATAAAAGAAAATGTCAACAACGGGTAACGGGTTATAATTTTATACCCGCGGGTCGGATAGAATATTGACGGTACCAGGGGACTCGTTTCACCATTTACCACTAAAGAAGTTCCATTACATCATGCCTGTCCGATTCATGAATGTATAACATTGTGTCCTTTTTGTAGCAGAAACAGCACCAACAGCGCGCTAGATAAGAGTTTAGTCAGCATCATTGATTGCGCAGTTATTCTGTCATTATATAGCATTTAACCACGCCATCGTACCCAATTTTAAATGTTTTTAATACAGAGGAGATATTCCATTATTTGTCTGCTGGGTGAAACGTTCTGACAGTATTCAGTCATTTGTAGAAAATGTCTACTTGAGACAGATCTAGTGCTGCCACCCTGTAAACATATGGCATGATCTCACACGTGACACCTAGTCACATTATCCTGACACTAAGGCGTTGAGGAGTTAGAGGGAAACTAGGCTAAGTGTATGCACTTAGTCCATCCCTCGAAATATGCTGATCGCCAAACGACACCAAATTTAAAGACTTCATGTGATCACAGGGTACAGAAGAACATTGTTAATTACATGTTATTTCGTTATAATCCTACAACCCATTAGCTCTGTAGGTTTGAATCTCGATATTGTTACTCAGATAGTTCATGTGGTTCCACTCCGGTGACTCTGCTCAAGGTCTTCCTCAACCTGTTATTAGGCGATCTACAAATAGAGACTGTGACGTCACTAGCTCGCACTATGTTCAGACGGGTGTTGACACATTGGTTATTAGGTGATGTCGCTAATCGTCGGAACCCACATTCGCTCATAACGTTTTGCTACTTAATCAGCCGTGGGTTATTTGATTAGCATAACTTTATACTCCTGAATTATAAATACGACATTTCATTTGAATCGTGGTGGAGGCAACACGGATCATTTGACCAATAAAACAGCGCGTTTCGTATTGAAAGTCAACTTTTGATTTTTTAGCTTCAGTGAAAAGAATTCAAAATAATACGCGTAGTTTCATTGGTCAACACGTATCGTATTGATATTCATAAAAGTAAGGTTTTACCTGTTGAAAATCCCACGGTATACACAGTAGTGATAACGGACTATACACCGTGGGTTCCAGCGATGGATGCCCAGTATAACTGAAATACTGTCGCAGAAACTGTAAACCAAAAACAAAATGTTATCACTTATCAGGTCATTTTATTAATTTGATATGTTTCAGGGCGAAGACAGCATCAGTGACTATGCCATTTCATTCCACTACGTGCCTCCAAAAAAGATGTACTCTCTAGAGTTCTATATCTACCACCTGCGGCCTTACGGTATAGTGTCCGGCCTGCAGGAGTTGAACAAGAACCACTGACCTTTAGTCACCATAGCAACGTAATGTGATATCGCCATACCTGTGAAAAACAATCAACATAGAAAATATTGCAGTCTGATCAGGCTTATTAGATTATGATTGTGGATATTTGGTTTGTGACTGTAAGTTCCCGGTATGTGATTAAGACGTACTGTGAGACAGGAGACATTGAATCTGCTGGAATTCCACGGCCATTTCTAATCTCTAAGTAATACTTAAAATTTTAGATAGAATTCATTCAGCGTACGTCCATCCGACCCAAAACTCTTTGAGACGCATAACTCCGAAAATATTTGTCCCACAGACTTGGAACTTCATGGATATATCATTCAGAACATGAACATGCGCACCTGGGTATTTTCATGAGCCATCGTTAAAGTTGACAGAATGGTCCTTTTTTAAATATGGAATTTTATGCTTGTGACGCACGTAACTCTGAAAGTGTCTGTACTACAGACTTGAAACTTCACGAATATATTACTCAGAACATAAGCTTGTGCACCTGGGTATTTATATCTGATAACCGTTGACACTAACAGAACTATGGGCTTTTCTTTAGGAAAGATATGGTATTTAAATTTTATAGAGCCCAAAAGTATTTATATTAATAACTTGAACCTTCATAGATATATTATACAGGGCATACACTTGTTCATCTGGGCATTTATATCGGCCAGATTTTATTGTTGTGCCTTCTTTTTCACTTGTCAGTGCATTTTATGCTACCCCCCACCCCACCCCCAAAAAGGGAGGCATTTAGATTTGCCTTTGTCCGTCCGTCCATCCCAAAACTGTTACACGGGTAACTCTGAAGGTATTCGTGCTACAGACTTTAAACTTCATGGGTATAATTACTCAGGACATGGCTTACGCTTCTGGGTGTTGGCCCTTGTTTTGGAAAATGCGACAGGTGGGGGCATCTGTGTCCTCTGGACACATCTCTAGTTTTTTGGTGTATCTGTCTAACTTCTTTTTTGACTTTACTTAAGGATATCATTGGGTAAGATAATGTCAAATGAATATTATTGGAAGGTATTCATATACTTTCGAAAAATGTCATATAACATCATTAATTTTCGTGGGACACTAATTCTTGTCGACTTAATGGTTGGTTTTATCAACGAATATTAGTCCCCAAGAAAATTTTTCTTATATAGACCTCAGGTTTTTTTTTTTTTTTTTTTTTGCTCAAAGACAATGAAGGCTTGTTTTAAAAATCCATGATCATTTGATGGACCATGATCACAATTTAATGATGGATAGTTTACCTTAAAATAATTTGAATTTGATATTTTTTTCTCTATAAACACTATATGACGCCTCTCGACTGCTGAGGTGTCTTTAAACAATATATATTCTCTATAAAAACTACCGAAAATGTCTTATCCAAGAATTGTACCTGTAGTTATTTGGGTACTTAGTCATGTTCTTTAATATTTTAGAAAGCGGGGAAACCTGTGAAATGAGATTCCATCTAATTCAAGATTTGAAGTATTCGCAATAAATATTGTTGGTGCTCGGGTTTTTCATTGTATGTCTAAGTCATTTTGCTGATATAGATTTTGACTGGGAAATTTCGTGGTGCCTTAGTGTAAAGCAGCAGGGGTTCATTTGCTTTTTCATTTGTCATCCTTCAAAATGATATTCAGCCATCATGTACATGTTTCGGTATCAAAATTTTACTGAAAAAATGTCTGAACAATAGCTGCAAAAGGATCAGATGTAGAAATTTTATATATGACTCTCAATAAAGTAGGATTTAAAATATATCGTTTTAATGATTCAGTTACTTTTTGAAATAAAAGTTATTAAATCCTAATAATTCGACAATGATTGCATTAGAATGTATTTATGTTCATTATTTACATTATTTATTTTTTGTCAGCAAAAAGGAAATTGCGGATTTTTTATATTTTACAATCTAAAAACCAACAAATACCAGCGAAGCCAAAAAGTAAAAATTGATAGTTTTTCTCTTAAAAGGTTTTTGAAAACAAAAACTATATAGGAAGTAGGAGAATTTATTATGATTAATATTTTAATACATAATAAGTATTTGTCTAAAAAATAAAAAATAGTCCCAGTTATTTGTCAATGGCCTTTACAACTGATAAAAATATCCGCGCATTAATCCATTGCTTCTGTGATCTCTTTATGTGAAGTTTTTGTTGTTGTCAGATTAAGAGTATACAAATAAAACATTGCTTTAACATCAAATTTTGTGTTTTCTTTCTATCCCATAGAACATGTTTATTCAGTTAAGTTGTATAATAGATAAGCAAAATGATATATATATTTAAATATGAAAACCAAAGAGCTAATACACACGAAAGGGGACAGGTGTAATCGGCGGATCCTCCGGATCCAGATCCAATATGTAACATAGAAGGACGAATATATAGGGGTTACGGGTCTATCTATAACTTTTTTATTTCATATTACATAACATAAAAAAAGTATAAAATACTGTGTTGAATGAGAGTGAATGAGCTTAATATATATTTATAATTTTGTTATTTTGATGTAAATGATTTTTCGTTAATTTATATTGAAAGCTGCGGATCCGGACCCAATATTTTTAAAATGATTGAATATTATATATGGGCCACGGATCCTATAATAACTTTTTCATCTCTCGTCAAACTGAAAAATCAAAAACAACATGTTAAAGGAGGGTGAATAATATTAAGACACATATATAATTTTGACATTTTGATTCAATCTATTTTCCGTAAATAGAGTTGCGGGTCCGGACCAATATTTTAAAAGTGATTGAATATTACATATTGACCAATGATACTATCATAACTTTTTTGTTTCACGTCATTTTCAAAAAAAAAACATCATAAGGTGAGCATATCAATATACAAATAAGTAAAAGGTTTAGTTTCCGAGTTTCGTTAATTTTGGATGGTTTTACTGACCATTCTCAGACTGTATTTCGGTACGTATATACTTAAGCAACATCGAGCATGCTTATATTCACGAACATGTAAATAAAATCAGTAAATAAATATACTAGGTAAAAATTAGGTAAACTTAGTCCTATTATATGCCGTTGTTTAGTGAGATTTTCTTTTTGTGGCAAAACTACCACTAAGCCGCGGATCAAATACGGTAAAAATATTTTTCAGCTCCAGGCATTATATAAAACGTATACATTTTGCAATTCATACTACCAACTACTGTATAATTATAATAAAGCACAGGTATAATGTGCCTAAGGGTAAACTGGTTTAGTTAATAAACGATTAGATTCACTCTTATTCAATACTTCAGCAAAACTTTGCCCTTTTCAAGAAAAAAAAACATGAATTTTAGCAAGTTCTACATAATAGACGTTTGAATAGTCGCCATATTGTTATTGAAAAAAAAAATGAGTTTCAGAAATCACTGGTGATCAATATAGCGTACACACCAAAGTCAGGGGCGTAGCCAGCCCTTTTCAACTTTTTAGCCTATAGAAGGGGGACCCCCCCCCCCCCACACACACACACACACACATATACACGCCCCGAAGCCACGTCAAAAGTATTTTCAGGAAAAAAATCTGTTGAATAGAAATAGAACCATTTTAAACTATGAATTTGATTTCGAATCAAACTGAATTGGACACTTTATCATATACAACACCTCAAACACATACTTGATTCGACCATAAGCATTGTACCCCTCTCCTTCCAATTTTAATTGCATTTTTAGACTTTTGAAACTGTCATTTACTTAACCAGTTTGTAGACACGGGCCTACAGGGGGAAATTGTAGCTACGCCACTGACCATGGTCACGTGAGAGCTCAGTGTTGCTATATGACTGTTCAGAATACTGTCTTGGGGACGTTAGTAACAGCATGGTTATATGTTGAAAACAGTTCCTGTACTGCTAATCGCATTTACCAACAATATCAGCTAAGGATCATTATCTTCGAGTGACCAAGAAAACTCTAACAAGGATATAGTGTTGACCTAACACTAGACGTTGGTAGCTATCCCCAGCTCTCTATATATTGGTGACTTATCACTAGACGTTGGTAGCTATCCCCAGCTCTAGCTAGATATAGTGGTGACTTATCACTAGACGTTGTAGCTATCCCCAGCTCTATATGTCTTTACCGAGCCATATCCCCGGAGCTTAAAAATCCTCCACATGGACCTTGTCCTGTCAGGGATCTTCCATTTTGGAATAAAGAGGCACTCCGTCCCGTTTGCATACACTCGTTCTTCAGCTCAGCAGACATCACGTCTCTTTTCTCATGTTACAGTTAGTTCTATGGCAACTGTTTTCTTACTGTTGCCAGGCAATAACTTAAGTACTATGTCTGACCCGGGGTTTGTGTGCACAACCTCGGGGATACGAAAGCTTCTTCCCCAGATCAACCCTCGTCTGTCTCTTCTGCCTGAGCTGTATTCCGGACATCACCTTTTTGAGAAGCTGAAATACCATTCTATTCTTCATTCAGCGCTAGGACGATTCGTCAGCTGTGCGCTAGCCAGCGTTGGACTCAGTCGTGTCCTCACATGTATCTTCCCTTGGAATATAACCATCGGATATGGACATGTAAGTTTTCCAGTGAGTACTTCTCTTCTGTCACATGTGCTGCTCTGGGTTCTCCAACATAATTACTGATTTCATTTTAGACCATAGTCCTCTCCTCCGGGCTGCCTTAGCATGCATTGCCCTTGTCTGTAACTGTGGTACGGTTCAAAATGAAGAAATGACAAGTCCAATTAAGAAATATAGCACGGTAAGGGCTAAACAGTTAACGTCTGTAAAATAGCTACCGGGGGTAAATGGTCGTCCTTAGTGAGACGCTATACTGAGTAGTAACAGGCGCCGACTTACTTCCACTAGGCCCTTTACCGATGTGAGTTCGAGTCCCGGCCAGGTCTCTCGGTTTTTGCTTACGGGTAAATCAGTGAGTGACATTCGTTTGCTTTGCGGTTGGTCGGTTGTTTTTAAATGGACATCCTTTGTGCCCAACCATTAGGCAGTTGCGTTCAGAGAACAATCGTATATGTATACATTTTCAAATACACATTCATACATACAAGTAAGCCGTGGTTGTTGATTTGTTAGTCCTAAGTCCCTCGCCAATGTGGGTTCGAATCCTGGTTGGGCAACTTAAGGATCTTTCATGAAAGGGAAGTGCGGCAGTTCGGTGGTTCTACCCGGATGCCTCAGTGCACTCGGGGTCATCACTGAAATGGACATTACTAAATATTACTGACATACTGTCGCATTAAATGAAAAGTACGATATATTACTGAAATACTGTCGCATCAAATGAACAAATACACTACAGAAATACAGAGTCGCAGCAACGGTGAACTAAAAACAAATGAAAAATTATTCTTTTGACGTGAATAAATGTAAGCTTATCAGTAATACTTACAACTAATAAGATGGTAATAACTCTGTTTTATATCAAAATAGATATAATTTAATACTGTTTCGATTGTTTAAAATATCAATGGTATGATTCATCAAATCAATTTTGTAAAAAACAAAACAAAACAAAAACAACAAAAAAAAACCCTCAAGATTATATTGTTAACCAGAAAATTGAAATGTTGCATTATAGTTTTTACAAGCTTGCTCTTTCTCAAATATTGAATTTTGTTTCTTAACAATTTCATATTTTCTTTGATACAGAAATTGAGATGAAGAAAATCTCAATTTAATATCCTATCGGTAAATAAATACATTTCTGTTAGATTTGAGTCATTTTGGCATTATACAATTTATAGTATACATCGGGTTTATTAGCATTTTTTGTTTCATGAACATTAACTGCAATTCTGACGAATTGATTCTATACAGAGAGGAGGAGGAGGAGGACAGAGAGAGGGAGAGAGAGAGAGAGAGAGAGGCTGTACAGACATATAGAATTAAATTTATTCATATTTATCAACCAACTGTCAAAACTGCCTGTATATGCCTGCTTTTAAAACGTGTCTACCATGACAGAATGCACCCTTCCCCACTCTTTGTTTCGATATTTGGCATATAAACTTATGCGCATATTTAATGAGTAACTGATTTTGAATATATTGTCTCTCTAATGAAGGAGCCCGTTCATAAACATTGACAAGTCTCAGTGAACTGACCACCTCTGGAAATTAATGTATAGTTGGTGAGTAACTTTTAACTATTTATTCATTTGTTTATTGCAATTATTAATCTTTATTTTATTTAATTAATATATCGACTTTTACTACTCCAAACGGCAATCGGCTATTTCCGTAATCATTCCGAGATCATTGAAATAAACACGCGGGAAAATCGAGCGTCTTGTTAATTTCGTGCAGAGTGTTACCATATGCCAGAAAATTCGGAAAGAAGATGGCAGATTAAAGCAATATATAGGAAAAAGATGGCTGAAAAGATCGATGGATTATTGGGCAAAGAACATGTTGAAAGAAGAAATTTGGGGACAGCTGAACATTGGGCGAAGCTAAAGGGTGAGATTCAAGGTTATTACTGAATTAAAAAAAAAAGTTACACATTTCACAAGGACAAACTGTTTTTATTAGCATTAGCTGCAGTCTTGTGTCAGATTTAATTTTATATTTGGTCCATAAATGAACATGAAACACGCACAGACATTCACACACTTGCAATATGAATGAGTAAAGTATTTTTTTGCTTCTAACCTCTTCATGTACTTGTAGCAAAAATGCATTGAAATAAATAGCTGACAACAGATAAAAATACAACAAAATGTCAAATGAATTTCTTTTTTATCCCCCGCCGAAAGGCGGCGGGGGATATAGTAATAGTCTCCGTCCGTCCGTCCGTCCGTCCGACATTTTTGTCCGGAGCATAACTCGAAAAGTATTTGAGGTATCAACTTGATACTTTATAGGTGAATAGACCTCATTGAGGAGGAGTGCAGTGCACAAGAATGATAACTCTACCTTTCATATTTTTTGAGTTATTGCCCTTTGTTATTTTTGAGACTTAATTTTTGTCCGGAGCATAACTCAAAAAGTATTTGAGGTATCAACTTGATACTTCATAGGTGGATAGATCTCATTGAGGAGGAGTGCAGTGCTCAAGAATGATTACTATTTTTTTTTTTGAGATATCAACTTGATACTTCATAGGTGAATAAATCTCATTGAGGAGGAGTGCAGTGCACAAGAATGATAACTCTACCTTGCATGGTTTTTGAGTTATTGCCCTTTGTTATTTTTCAGATTTAATTTTTGTCCAGAGCATAACTCAAAAGGTATTTGACACTTTTGGTGAATAGATCTCATTGAGGAGGAGTGCAGTGCATAAGAATGATATCTCTATCATAATTTTTTAGTTATTGCCCTTTATTTTTTTATGCCCCCACAAAGTGGGGTGCATATAGCGTTGCACTTGTCCGTCCGTCCGTCCGTCAGTCCGTCAGTCCATCAGTCCGTCAGTCCGTCAGTCCGTCCGTACGTCCCGAAATTTTGTGAACGCAACTCCTCTTAAACCGGATGGCAGATTTTGCTTAAACTTCCAGGGATGAACAACCTTAATGTGTAGATGGTAGTAAAGAAAGGAATTTTCGCGGCGACCAAATTTAACAGAATTATGGCCCTTTGTTGATTTGTTCACTATATACCATATAGAAATTTTGTGAACGCAACTCCTCTTCAACCGGATGGCAGATTTTGCTTAAACTTCCAGGGATGAACAACCTTAATGTGTAGATGGTAGTAAAGAAAGGAATTTTCGCGGCGACCAAATTTAACAGAATTATGGCCCTTTGTTGATTTGTTCACTATATACCATATAGAAATTTTGTGAACGCAACTCCTCTTCAACCGGATGGCAGATTTTGCTTAAACTTCCAGGGATGAACAACCTTAATGTGTAGATGGAAGTAAAGGAAGGAATTTTCGCGGCGACCAAATTTAACAGAAATATGGCCCTTTGTTGATTTTTTCACTATATACCATATAGAAATTTTGTGAAGCAACTCCTCTTAACCGGATGGCAGATTTTGCTTAAACTTCCAGGGATGAACAACCTTAATGTGTAGATGGAAGTAAAGGAAGGAATTTTTCGTGGCGACCAAATTTAACAGAATTATGGCCCTTTGTTGATTTTTTCACTATATACCATATAGAAATTTTGTGAAAGCAACTCCTCTTAAACCAGATGGCAGATTTTGCTTAAACTTCTAGTGATGAATAACCTTAATGTGTAGATGGACAATGTACAGATCTTACCAGCACAGTATACGATACGCAACCTGACATAATCCTAGGTGATTTCAACATCAACGTTGATTCAGTTTGGTACAGAAGACTATCTGAATCTCTGCTTAATTATCGCCAGTGTGTGACATTACCAACACACTTAAGTGGATCTATTATTGATCTTGTCTATGTAAAAGATGAGTTGCCACAGCCAAAAGTAACTGTATACCAAACATATTTCTCTGATCACAGCATTGTGTTCCTGCAGTTTTAGGAGACCAGACATGTGTTTCAAAGTTTTGTTTTATTCAGACACTAATATTGTATTCCATCTGTAAAGAAACCAAATATGATGCCTCAAGAGTTAGGTAACTTTTTTATCATTAATACATAATTGAGGAAATTTCAACTGAAACGCTATAATAAGAACAGAATTTTGTAGACATTAAATGAAGCTGCTCTTGTTTACGAGCACATCTGCACAGTGGGGGCATCCGTGTCCTTTGGACACAGTTCTAGTTTAGACTTAATTTTTGTCCAGAGCATAAGTTTAAAAGAATTTGAGGTATCAACTTGAAACTTCATAAGTAGATAGATCTTATTGGGGAGGAGTGCAGTGTGCAAGAATGATAACTCTAACTTTCATAATTTTTGAGTTATTACCCTTTGTTATTTTTCAGGTTTAAATTTTGTCTGGAGCAAAACTCAAAAAGTAATTGAGATATCAACTTGAAACTTCATAGGTGAAAAGATCTCATTGAGGAAGAGTGCAGTGCACAAGAATGATAACTCTACCTTTCATAATGTTTTGGTTATTGCATTTTTGTTATTTTTCAGGCTTAATTTTTATCACAGTGACCTTGACATTTTACCTGTAGACCTCAAATAAGAATCTTAGTCTCACTGGTTCATATCTATAATACTTAAACATCATCTCATCAAAATTTTCAGGGGATGGCATGTAACATGGCTCTTGTTACATATAAAATCAGTCGGTCAATAAACCTAAATAAGTGTTGTGTTTTTTTTCTTAATCTTATTCATTATAATTTACATTTGGGAAACAAGTTCTTAAAACTGTGTCTAACCTTAACAAGTTCTGGGTTGACCAGTACTTTGCACTTGGGAGGACCAGAAATAATCATAGCCCCCAATGGGCTGTGCACGAATGACCCTTAGGCCTGTAGTCAGGTATGTTAATAATCCTTATTTTAAAAAATTCCCCAATAGTATTAACATACCCTGTATAAACTTTATTTTTATAAACATTTTTGAAAATATAAAATTGTGTGTGCGGTATTCTTTCATGCGTTTTATATAACAAGGTACTTTAAATTCTGGAAAATAATTAAATCCCTTTTTCAATGAATCCTTATGCTTTTGACCATGCAGGCTACTAATTTAAGATGGACATAAAATACAATGAGAAAACTGGTCTTATGAATGAAAAGGGAAACCATTTTAATTGGTCAGATTGTCCGTGTCAGATTGTCAGATTGAGGTTTCAACAATATAGTACAATAGTATTATGATCACAATTATCTGCCTCTACTTTGGTGGCTGTCTTTTTAAAAATATTTTTTCACCGAACCGTAACCATTGAACCTCTTAAAGGGCTAAAAGCTCTTCTAGATATAATGGGATGGTGATATAGAATTATAGAAAGAGATTTAACAGTTTCTTGTCTATTCTTTGTAGTTTTTTGTTTCTTTATACTCCCTCTTCAATAATTTTATTCTATTTCTATATTCATAATTTTAATTACTCAAATTCAAAAGTGTATTGTTGATAAATGTAAGCTCTTCCCATTAGAATACCACCCTGATTAATCTTTTTCATCTATGATCGACCATTATCAAAAAAAGAGGGGAAATAACAACAGGCTATATTTAAAGCATTTCTTTGGATTAATTTTCATGTATGGGGCTCAGCTAATTAGTGTATATTATTTAATTTGTGAACACATGTGTGAAATCTTCTTTGGGATTCATTTATCGTAACTAAATTCTTGTGGTAAAGGAAAAATAGAAGTAAGTATATTAAACTTTCATTTTTATTTCTATCCAATTTAATATAGGAATTAATCCTTAAAGCTCAAATAGATGCAGTTTGACATATTGGCAAACAGTGTACTGTGGCTCATCATGAAGCTATGAGCTATCTGATCAGGGTCTACTCTGTTTGCAGCTCATATTCTGTACAGTTTGCACTGCAGAGTTTCATGTAAACATTTAAAGCATAAATGGGTAGATCCAGGGTTGGTTAGCCCGTGTCAGGCTAATTTGACTGGGTGTGGTATCACACTATGTAGCCATGCCGTGATACTGCAATGGTGGCAGCGCTTATAATATCTGTCCGGGACATGCAAATCAGTGGCGTAGCTACTATTAGTCCCTGTAGGCCCGGGCCTACAAGTTGGTCAAGAAAATGACATTTTCAAAAGCCCAAAAATGCGGTAAAAAATTGGAAAGGGAGGGTTTCAAGCCTTATGCATGATTTGCAGTGTGCATACTGTGTTCAGTTAAACTTGCATCAAATCAAAATTCATAGTTTGATATGGTTCTATTTAATGGTTTGTTTTGATTGCTTATTTTCCCTTGAAATACTTTGGAATGCACATTTTGCTCTTTTTAATCCCAGTTTATCCTGGCTTCCTTTCCTTTACCAAAGGTCACAATCGCCCCTTGGAAACCCTTCTATGAGCCTACAAGTGGAAAAAAGCTGGCTACGCCCCTGCAAATAGACATTATAGTCTTCAAATAACAGAGATACTGTCAGCAGGACTTTGATTAAATCAAGTGAACATTAATAAACAAGATTATATCAATGGGAGACTACTCTTGACTTTGAGTGCATTATAGAGTTCAAGGGCAAATACATTGATTTAAGTGTGTACCAAATATCACCACTTTTGCCATTATTTTTAGAAACCTTTTTTAGAAGGCCCTCATATTGTTGAACAGTAATTGATATAATTATGTCCTGTGATTGCAGATTTCCTAATTTGTGGGTTAGGATCTTTATAGTCTTCCATTAGACACGAAGTACTTATAATTTAGCATCAGTTATAAGTTTAAATCACCGTAAAGAAAAAAGAGTTAAAAGTAAAAATGATATTAGATACTAATTTTATCACATGTAAAAATAGTGTGTCCTATTTTCTTACCTTTAATGTAGTTTCTTTGATAACTTGATACACATGTGTGCCATTTTTTAACCTTTATGGAGTGAAAGATATCATTCTCCACTTACTTAGAAATTTGAATTAAATGACATTAATATTTTCAAGGAGGAGAGGTACAGCAGATAATTTGTATACAAACTTAACAGTCTAAATAGAGTAATATTTTCATAGCAAAAAAAAATGTAATCATATTTAAAAAGGGAATCATCAACTCCATTTTTAGCTCAACTCAGCACATGTGCTCAGGATGAGCTATTAGGCTCTATGAATGTCTGTCGTCCGTCCGTCCACAATTAGTTTGTTTGCACTTTAACATCTTCATTTCTTAAGCAATTATCTTCAAACATTGTGACAATGTGTATTACCATAATCTCTCAGCCAAGTTTGATTATGGCTGATATTGGCTTATTAGGTCAGGAGTTATGCCCCTTTAAATATTAAAAAAATCCTAGATTTCACTTGTTTGCACTCTAGCATCTTCATTTCTGAAGCAATCATTTTCAAACATTATCACAATGTTTATAGTCATAATCTCTAGGCCAAGATTGATTTTGGCTGATGTCGAGCCTATTAGGTCAGGAGTTATTCCCCTTTTGATATTGAAATTTGTCAAATTTAACTTTGTTTGCATTGTAGCATCTTTATTTCTTAGGCAATCATTTTCCAACTTTCTAATAATGTTAATAGCAATAATTTCTTGGCCAAGTTCAACTATGGCTGATATCGGATGATTAGGTAAGGAGTAATTGCCCTTTAATTAATAAAAATGCCAGATTTCACTGTTTACACTTTAGC
>CM037791.1:49201271-49251271 GCA_021229015.1 Solen grandis | reverse complement strand
CTGTTTAAGCTTTCCAAGTATCAACAGAGTGTCATAAGTTTATAAGTTGAAAACTGGATACCATAACCAGAGGTAGAAAATCCAACTGTTCCAGACCTTGTGGTCTTAAACAAGGGAACTTCAAGTTTATATAGTTGGCAATTAAACTGGAGTTTTGTTTAAACTTATTCTTATTTGCCAGAAAACAAAATAAGTCACATTCAATTTTAAGACACCAAATCAATAAAATATCAAATATTGCTTTTATCTGTGCAAACAAAATGATTGAGAAATGATAAAGTCAGTTCTAATTGGATTACTAATATTTTTCTTGGCGGTAAATCAGAAGCTCCCTATACACATGTAATTAGCTAAAAGTTCCTTTATATATAACGTATACAGTCACCGCGACGGTGCTACTGTTTTCTTCATAATATATGTTTAAAGTAAATGTAGTAATATATACTTAAAACAAAACTAATTAAAGTGAAAAATATTGATTTTTACAAATAAAAGTAAGAACTAGATTTGTAGCCAGAATTCTGTCGGTTTAAATGGTATGCAGATTATTGAAATCTGATCAAGCATTACAAAGTTATAAGAAGAAAACGAAATTAAATGTTCGTATTTTATCGTTTTTGCCGTTTTCTAGATGTTAAAGCTTCAATATCTTGATGACTTTTCGAAAAAGTGGATATATAAAGTGTACGAAATGTTTAACATTGAAATGTCTTTCCTTTCCAGCCGTTATTATTATTATTATTATTATTAATATTATGACGTCGTATAATAAAGATATGTACTCTTTCTACAAAAAGCAAAACAAGCTCACATGATTTAGAGTATATCTTATTAAAACCTGTTCTGATTATTACAAATGTTTTAAAAGATAAATATGTGTGAAATATATAAGGTTGCAGTTTCAAGAAATACTTGGTTAGTTGTAAAGAAGCGGTCAAACTACATCAAATCGGAAAATCAAAATAAAAGCATAAAATAAAAGACAGCAAAACAACTTTCATATCTGCACTTATTGTCACATGACCTGTACTTAAATAATAACGTTAAGCTATTTTTACTTTTTTCTGCTTAAGAATCTTTGAATGAAACTGTTTTATTGCTTATAACTCTAGAGAATGAAGTCCACTTTAAATGCGTTTTTCTTGTTCATGTTCTTTGTTGTTTATTGTGCTCAATTATGTAGAAACCATCTAACATATCAACTTTTATTATTATTATTATCATTAATTTGCTTCACTTGATTGTGTCTTTAAATCTAAAAACAAGTGATTTATTTTCATGTTGCATTTGGAAATAAGTACGGTTATTATTATTACCGTTATATTCCCTTAATCAACGATTGCTTTATATATGTGCTAGCAAAATTCTTGAGAGATGAAATAAGCTGTTCTAATGGGATCATTACAATTTTTCTTTGCGGTAAATCTGAGGGTTTCCATACACATGTAATTAGCTGAAAGTTCCTTTAAATATGACATGTATACAGTAATCGTGACGTTACTTTAGCTTTCTTTATAATATATAATTCTTTATAATGTAACATATACTTAAAACAAGTCGGGTCGTAAAACACAAATGCCGTTTTCTAGAGGTTCAATCTGAAATTTCTTGACAGCTTTTCAAGATAAATGGATGCAAAAAAAATGAAATGTTCTTCATTTAAATGTCTATCAAACCCATTGTCGGAAAACCCTCGCTCGCTCAATATGCTTTGCTTTTTAATCGACCGAGGATATTTGGTTAGCAAAACTTCGTACTCATAAATTATTGATTAGGATCCGTGGCAGAGACAATGCCGCGACAAAAGGGATCATTTGACCAATGAAACGGCGCTGGCTTTTAAAAGAGTATGCAAGTAAGGGTAGGTCTACGAAACACATATCCGTTTTTGTTTTAGGTACGGTAGAAGTATGTTGTTTGCTGCATATGATTTGCAACACAATTGCTGACAAAATAGATAGTATGAGAACTTCAGGCTATGCACAGCTTGGACTCTATAAATGGTGAAACGTCACCAAAATATCGGAAAATTTAAATGTTCGAAAATATGATTATTTTTTATCTGTATATGAAGCTTTTGTATTTATGTTTTGTTCAATTTTCATTTAATTGTTTATTATTCACAGAGACTTACAGGTTCAAATTTTAATAATTTGCAAAGGGCAAGGTCATAATTCAAATAACCTTAACTCGAAGAAATACATTTTAGTGATAGATTATGAGCTTTTTTGTAGTGCTTTGGATGATCCGGTTTGTGCTGATCAAGGATTAAGCAGTTTTAAATGGCGGTAAAACGAAAATGTTGGTATCCCTAATGTAATCAATTAGTTATAGTTTTGTTCTGTCCATTTTATAGAATTTGTTATTCGTCTTTTTTACAAACTCAAAATACATAATGTCGGTGGTGTAATTGATGTATATATTACTGTTTTAAATGTCGAATACCCGACTGTGCCTAGGTATTTGTTAGGTCTAATGTCAAGAAACTGCAGGAGCTTTCACAAAATGATGCAATATTTCGTCATTATTTAATTCAAATTATTTCTTTCTTTACTTTTTTCTTTGTGTATGCATTTAATTTTTTATTTCCGTATCAATATATGCGATTACAAAATACGCAGTAAAGGGAATTAAACTTAAGAAATAAAACATACACTTACAATAGAAATAGACAGAGGGGGAGAGAAAGAGAGACAAAAAGAAACAACATAATTATTTGTGCTATTATATTTGTCACAAAAATGAAAAATGCCTCCACCGAAACGATATATGGAGACAGAGAATGTAAGGTTAATCCAGCACCCCAGTATTAGTATTATAATAAGTACATTGTAATATAACTATATGTAAGGGCTGAAATATACGAATACTCAATTTACACTTAATAATACACGTTCATATCTTGGATGAATATAATATAATGAATAATACACAAGCTCAAGAATCCACTTGTCCGAATATTCGTATACATCATGCAACAATACGCAATAAAACATACATAAAGACACATAAATACAGAAAATCAATCAACATCCATGTTAACCTTACGAAATATCAGTTGGATGAACAATACAGAGAGACAGACAGACATACATTAACATGACAATACACCAATAGATTGCATATATACTATATAGCCCGTGAAAACACAGTTGATATCAAATAAAAGTGATTATGGTTATCCGCATAAATGTCCGTAAAATAAAATTAAATATAGTACCTATAATGTGACGGTTTGCAGACATTCTAAACATGCCATGATACCCAAGTATTATATTACAGACAGGAAAAAGAATATATAAAATGGTTTATAAAAAAGGATTAAATGAAGAACGTATTTAATTTTTAAAAAAACCTTGATTTCCAAGTTAATTATGGAAGAAATATTATAATAATTCAAAGGGCAAAACTACAGGGAAAATATTAAAGATATTCCATCGGTGTAGAGGTCTAACTTATTCTTTTAATTTTTTACAGTTCATTATGAAGAAAATGTAATTCATCATGTTTATTGTTCTGTCTGAAAAATTCGGTATGTATTTTTCTCCAATTATGCAGTACATAATGGTGAACAAGGGAGGTAACTACTACAGGAGTGTGCAAAGGAGTAGCATTGTATACATCAGGGCTTAGGTAACTTGTTCATAAATTCACGATTCCCTTTTTGTCTGTTTAAACGATGCTTAAATTCACAGGTAGAGTTTCGTAAAAAAAACATAATTTACGTGTTCAAGTCATTATATAAATGGATTTGATATAAGAGCGGTATGCAACCAAATATGAAGGACTGATATTATGATCACACGACCTAACAGTGTAGCATATCAACTGATAAATTGGCTACACAAAATACTATACGAATAAGAAAAAATCAAGTAGGCTACTATAACGAACTTTAAAATGAACAACAAGCGCACAATATTCACTTAATGCAAACACATACAATTATTGATTTTGAAATTTCTTTCATACATGTATGCAAATATGTATGGAAATAATAAGAAAACAAAACAGTTCAATAGTAATTTCGTCTTTCTGTTTCAACCAAGTTGACAGCGTATTTGTTGGTACCCCAAACTCTTTGGCAATTTGCTTTTTTGATTTAATTCCCCTCTCGACATCCTGGATGGATGGATAGGTTTTGGAGTTGTGCCTACGTTTAACCCCCTTTCATCCTTATGCCGATCCAGATATCCTCCAGGTTTGGTTACCGGGCCTTTCTCTAGATTGCTCGACAGCGGATAGGGTTGAGACAAAACCCAGTAATTTCCCCCGGACACACCGGGTATTTCACTGGATTGTTCTGACATTGACAATTGTGGGGAATTATCTTTGGAGACAATATTTCCGTTTAAACTTATGTTGAAAGAGGGAGGTAACTTCTCCAGACTTGGGCAATTGATCAGGAAGCAATGTATGCATCGGTGCTTACGTAAATTTTTCACATTTTCATTTTTGTCTGTATAAAGTTTAAATTCCCTGGTATTATTTTGTAAGAAAATAATTACATGTTCAAGTCATATTGTAAACTGAACATAACAAAATGGCCAGAGTTAAAAAAAGTGCGTACACAAAACATTTTATCACTGTAAGAAACTATAAAATAGCATGAAAGGACAGCTTAAGCGTTCAACAAGATAAATTTGTATTTTCAAATTATATATAAAAATTAAGTAGGATTATTAGCCATATTTTAAACCAAATTAAATAGTAGAGAGTAAGTATGGTATAATATATATTGGGGTGAGTAATCATTTCATGACATTTTGCTCTAAGCAAATTATAAAACAATCTTTTTCGAAACACTTTTATTCTTCAGTAAGATGCAACAAAAGTACACAAAGGAGATGTTTACTGGAAACATATTAAGGCTTATTGGAGTAAATGGTTTTATTCTGCAAATGTTAATGATTCTTGCTAGCTTTTAAATACATTTTTATATCAGTATTGAACTAAGTGGCCATCATGAAGAATGCCAGATTGGTAAAGAACAATTTAATTTTGAAATCAGAAGAAATTTTACATTTTATCGAACTCAGAGATAATTGCAGGTATAAGTGTAGAAAACATGGTTACCATGGAGATCTAGAAATAGAGATCAAAGAGAAGTGAAATACCAAATCTTCATACTTTTAAGATAATAATAAAGTAAATAAGAATATACCAAAGAGTATTTGGCAACTTTTAAATCATTAAGGTTACGATATCTTTTTCATGTGGAAATCAAAACGTTGTTTTAGATACTAAAGGGGAAAACTGGCATAGTTGAAAAAAAAAGTTTTGACGCAATGTTATTTAACCAAGGACAATATTTAAGTAAGTATTTATCTGGCCTTCAAATATGTAAATTATAGACACTAGAAGGTCATAATTTTCATGAATATTGCGTTTGACCTGGGGTAATGTTTTGACCTTACCCTTGACCTTGGCTCATTGGTATTGTCTTCATGTCTTAGTCATAAGCTATGTTTGTCCTAAATAATTATCCGGCCCTTTGTTTTGTAAACCCTTGACATGATGTCAGACATGAAGTCAGACTTTGTACAAAGTATGTTTATCAGCAAAGGATTATAATGTCATGGCGTTGGTTAACAACCGTTTGCTAAAGATAAAAGTCATCGGGAAAGCTAAATTTTGATACCGACCATATCTCCTATCCTTTGATCTTAACATCTTATATTTTGCACATCGGTTACTTTCGATAAAAAAGTGTTTAATAAATTTGGATTATGATTAGGCAAAAAGCTAAATGATCGTGTAACTGTCTCTAACAGTGTTGCCTCTTAATACCAGGTCATAAATTGTACACTATTTGCTTATACATGTATAAAACTCCAGAACGAGGTTGACCCAAAAACGTTTTATCATATTCACATCACATGCAATGAGTATTTTTGTAACGTCTTGATGATTACAGATAAAGGCAAACCTCGAGAGCACAGAGGCTAGCTAGATTGTTGATATTAATATACAAGTTCATTTGCTTATGGTTAAAAACTTTGTATATAATGCTAGCGTTTTATCTAAGTCATAACGTAAAGCGTATTTGTTTGAACAAAAAACTCATTTGACACAAAGCTTGCTCATGGCCTTATTTGTTATAAAATTGAGTAGAGTATAAAGCCAGAAACGTTTTTTTTTCTAATATCTTATTGTTTTGACATGCATTTTGCAATGCCTAATTTCTCATGATGTAAACTTGATGTAAATGAATTTTATAATTAGAGGACATCATGGCAATTTATTTACTGCAGGCAATGATATATTACCTAAATATTTTTGACGAATACTAGAATATCTTGTACAACATAAAAAAAATGCTATTCAGACTCTACTGCATTTAAATTACAAAATTGACAGGACCTATTTTCTTTGTTAATTTTATTATGTTCTTCCAATTCTGTTAATAAGTCAATTAAGTACAATCTAAGGCCAGTGAACTGTTTTCGATATGATTTGTTGTTAGGTGTGTCTAAGTAATGTTCATAAATGTAGTATTTAACATTTTATAATGATTTAATTTTGATATGCTGTAAACGCAATCCAGTCTTGAATATACTGATTTATGACCTCCTTTTAAGCATAGGAAAATATTTCCCATAAATATCAAAATGGGAAGTCCAAGATATTCAATAATAGAATTTATACGTTTTTCCAACAAACGTTGTAATATTATTACACAGATCAATAGACCTAAATTTTAATGATGGATTTGTTGATTTCATTATTTTTAAACAAAGTTTTATTGATCGTTATTTAGCTTGGATAGACTATGGAAATCTTCCTAACTCCCCATATACTGCTGAAGTAGGTGTTTGATTTCGAACAACCAAAGTGTACTTACAAAATCTTAAATGTATCAAACAATTTCGGCATAACTATAGACACCCCAAACCTCAGACCCATATAATAATATAGGGACGATCGAGAAACATGAAGCTTGGTTTTTAACACTTATACTAACTTTATCAAAAAGTGAAAGTAAATTCTGATATTCCCTGAGCGCTTGATCTGATAATGTTTTAACTGCACCTTTTAGAATACGTGTATGTGTAAATAAAACAACTAAGTTATAATAGTGTTCAAATTCATCATCAAATAAACAGAAAAAAGGTTTTTGATAGTATTAACCATGTAATAAAAACACCACTTACGGCTCGACTTCTTGAAAATAACAAATGCAAGTATAGATTTTCTTTAAGTGAAAAGAACGAAAATATTTTTATGCTGGCCAGCATAAAAATATTTTATATTTCGCGCGAAGTCGGCTCGGTATTCCCGAACGTATCCGATTACACACGTAAATTTCCGTGACCGAGTCAAAACAAACATGGCGGACGACAATCCGAAACGGAAACGCGGAAGACCATTTTGCACTGTAAAAACTCGAACGAAAGAAGTGCTAAAGAACAAGTTAGACTCGCAAACAAAGAACTTATGAAGTGAGAAACTGAGATAGATGTCGTTCCAAGAGGAGCTCGGTTAAGAACGGATAGCGAAGTTGCGACTTTTTGATCAACAGGTTTGTACAGTAGAGTACTGAAGGCTGTTCTCCAAACTTTGCACTTTTCCAGTTTTTGATTAATTCTGTAAAATTGCCTAGGTCCATTGCTAACAGATAGGTTTCTAATGAACATATTGTATAAAAACAGAACTTCTGCAGTATCTTATGATCCTTTTTTAACCAATGGAGTGAGATGTATAAACGTGTTGAATGAGAGAGAAAAAAAAGGGGGGGGGGTTGGGAGAGAGAGATTAAGTGTTGACAGTGAACATTGTTGGCTCATTTGACAATCAAATCAAAGCGTTGAGAGAGAGAGAGATAGAGAGATTATGTGTTGACAGTGACCATTGTTGGCTCTATTCAAAGTCAAATCAAAGCATAGAGCAGTGAAAATGATTTTAATTAGCACAATACTGTGATCAGTGTCTACTTCTTTTTATGTATGTTTGCTAATTTTACTTTATAGGGAGATGAAAATGACGTCCGGAGTTTAAGCACGCGTCATTTGAGGGAAACACAAAATGGTATGATTATATATATATATAAACTCTTGTTTATCTATATATCTATAATTACTCAAGAGTTTATTTGCTTTATTGTATACTTTAAAGTATTTAATCCCATCAGGGAGCCTCTCGGGATGACATGCTATTTTCAGTTCTGGTTTTCACACCTCTGTTACCCATAGGGGATATCACCAAAATATCACAAATCAAGGTACACAAATTTTATGTTGACTACCTCTTGTTGTCACTTACGCTGAAAGACAGTAGCATTCAAAAGACACAAATATCTGTTAAAATTTTTTAACTACATGGTATCAAGGAATATGTACTAAATTGTTAATTACAAATTAAACAAAATTAAGCTTTGTAAAATAATATGATTTTTAAACATATAGATATATAAATATATTTACATTTTAGCATTGCATTGGTATATTACTTTGATGGGAAAAATATAAAAAAAAATGTTGAGGTGTTGAAAGCAGAGAAGATTATTTGTTATAATTTCACCTTTATTGTTATTTAAAATGTGAAAAATAAATGCTATTCTGACACAAGGAGATTATATCACTATGTTCCAAATCAGAACTGTTCATGAATTATTGCTGTGGTAGATTTTTTTTTTATTGGGGAAACAATTATCAAGCACTCCAAGAGGAGGGATTGTGTATGCCAAATTCGAAAGCAGCTTTCATCGCCCTTTTAAGTAAATAGCAAATCATGAACCCTAACACTAAATAGATGAAATTTAGCAATAAAGCTGCTGAATATGACAGTTATATAAATGACCATTCTATATTTCTCCATACATTGTTTTCCAGTGGCTTGTCTAAAGTCCTCCACACAAACGATGTTGTGTAGCAGTGTATAGGTTGAAACCCTTAGGACATGGTCATTGAAGTAGTACCAGTATGTATCCCCTGTTTGGTCCTAAGCTTACAAGAGTAGGTCAATGGTTAGCTCAATGTAAGGACTTAGAGTGTATCATGTTACTTGTCTTATGGTTTGGTTTTGAAAGGGGCAGCTCTGTAACTGAAATAATGTTGATGGGACCTAAAATGCAAGCAAACCATCAACTAAAATTTGTTTTCATATCATTAAAGATATCAATTCCTAATACAAAAATGTAAAAAGTAACGTCAGATTGAAGAAGAAAAATGTTTCATTATTCATGGTATTTGTAAATATAATGTATTTTTACAGGAATACTGCTGCTGACCTGGAGGGCTTCCACCAACACATAATTATGTTCTGTGCCAAACAGTTCTCCTATAACCTACCAGTCTACTACATGACAAGGAACCTTCATGCAGCAATTGACCATAACATGCATACAGACACTCCTGTTTGTTGAAACAAAGATGGAATTGTTAGGTAATTTTTTTTAAGACCGGCTATAAAAGGATCAATTCTTCACTGTCTGTCATATTTTTTTGTCTCACTTCTTTGTTTTGCAACAGCTCCTGCTGTACCCATGTTATTGAAATGAAAAGTCATTGATGGACAGAGAAATTGGCATGCACATTGTCCATAACTCTGGCATCATTTATTTTTCAGTCACTTGCTGTAAGCACAGATACACATAGTGATCACTTTACCGCCATGTATCTATGTTTTTGTCCCACACATTTTTCTGTGACACATGTGTTCCAGAGATCACTTCTTCAATGTACCCACTAAGATTTGAAAGTGGGGTTAAAATTTGTGCTTTTATTGAACTTTTGTACCCTCTCTGTAAGAGGAACTGGAATTACTGAAGACCAATATGGAGCTAAAATATCCCCATATGGGAGAATCTGAGAACACTGCTTCTTGTCTGGTTTGTTCTGAATGCACCTACATCTGTAAAACTATCACTGATTGTTAGGACATTTCATCATCAATTCAATGAATTCGATTTTTTTTGTTGATGCAAGATTCCAAAATATTTATGCGCTATGTTACATGAAATCTTTTGCTATATAATACATATTCTTGTTTTTACTCCGTTTCTTCTTCTTTTTCTTTCTCGCGGCAGCAACTTTGTCAGCCGCTCGACTTATCTCTACAAAAATTCACACACTTATAGTCCACAATGATGAGTGGGGCCTCCCTGATTTTTGAAAATTGAGGGGTCCCTTGGGGTCAGACCCCGCCCCCTCAAAGATAGTTTTTTGCATAGAAAATGTATTTTGGTTAAATATTTCAAATTTCCAACCCAGAATCATTTATTTTTTTTGTTCCTAAAAATAAGAAGATTGAATAGTACTACTTTTGTGTCTGCCGAGGTCACCCCAGGGGCAGGCCCCACCCCCTCAAATTTACTTATCACATATCTCAAAACACTGTTCAGATCCCCACCCCTAAACCATATATATTCTTGTTCCTCATGATGAGGCAGATTGGAGACCCCCGAGGTCACCCAAGGGCAGGCACCGCCCCCTCAAATTTACTTATGGCCCTTTATCTCAAAAACTGTTCCGATCCCCACCCCTAAACCATATATATTCCTGTTTCTCATGATGTGTTGGATTGAATAGTATTTCTTTTAAGTTCACATAGATCACCAAGGGGTCAGGCTCAACCCCCTCAATTTTACTTATGACCTTATATCCTTATGACCTTATATCTCAAAAAATGTTCATATTCCCACCCTAAAGCATTTATATTCTTGTTCCTGATGAGACAGATTGAACCCCACCCTAAACCATATTATTTTGTTCCTCATGATCAGATGGATTGAATGGTACTTTTTTGATGTTCTCATGGGTCACCAAGGGGTTAGGCCCCACCCCCTCACTTTTACTTATGACTGGGTTATTTCTTAATCTTTGTTTGGGTAACTTATAACAGTTTGCTGTTATAATTATTATTGTTTAAATTGCTTTGTTTCATTCAGATTACAGCATGATGGAACATGAAAAGTGGAGGATGACGTGTTTATTAAGTGAAGGAAACTATGACAGACAGGACATGTACAAACAAAGAAAACTGGCAGCAGATAACCGACACTGTCTTTCAGGCCATCTTACCCCTGTTTCATCAAGACCAATGAAAAATGCACAGAGCAACAGCCAAAATTCAAGTGACACTGTAACAAAAAGCCCTGGTCATTTTGTGCTGTGTGAACACTTCTGATCTTACAAACATAGAGGGTTACTCCGACCATATATCCATTTTATGGAGATAACAAGTCCACAACATTTGTCATACAAATAAAAAAATAATATTGTGTAAATTTTACTTTTTTACTAACTTATAAGATAATTTTGGAAGAATAAGACCTCCACCCTCCCACTAACAATATATTTAGCCAGCTTTCTTGCATGTACCAAAGTAACCATTCAGTCTCATATTTGGTATTGTTGAAACTAGAAAACCTCTAATGTTTCTGAATAAGTGAGTACATCAGAGATCAAGGTCACAAATTCATGTACTTTTATGGGATATGATTGATGGATTCAAGTTTAAAAAAAAAAAAAATATTGACCTCATCAATTACTATTCTGGACAAGTCAACATTCTTATGGAAAATTAGATTTGTAAAACATGCAGTACCTCAAAGGTCAAGGGGTCAGATCCCTTTCTGACATATTATGCAGCATAAGTGTTTTACAAACATACTGATATGTCAACATTTCTTTCGAGTATTGATTATAAGTGACAAGTCAACATTTTAATGGAAAGGTTATTTGTATGTTAGTATTGTCTGATCTCAAAATAAATGAAGAAGTGAAAAAATAATGTTTATAAAGATTCACATGTTTACATGAAGGGTCTGTTTGTAGTTTACAACCAGGTTTGCATCTCACAAATGGTATAAAAGTTTGTTTTCTCAACTTATTTTTAGCTTGACTATTCGAAGAATATGAGAGCTGTTGTAGTCACCCTTGCAACGGCGTTGGCATTGCAGCTTTTGGTTCAAGTTTTACATGCAAGTTACTATCAACCTTATACCTCAATTACCATTTATGGTATTGACTTGAAAGTTTATGAATATTTTAAAGGGCTTGTGAAACTTGGTAGGGACATCTCCCATGGCCAGTAGATGATTGGTTTTGAGGTCATAAGGTCTAGGTCACAGTTATTCTTATTGTAAAATCCTTATCCAGTCAATAAATTGAGAAGGAATAAGCCTGGGTTAGATAACCTCTATGAATTTGAGGTCATAAAGTTGAAGGTCAAGGTCATATTGACACTTAGTATAAAATCTTTGTCTGATCAATAACTTGTTTTTGTTTTCTTTTATATGACTTTTGATACGCCCAAAGGTAACTTTGCTTGTATTATGGTATGGCGTTTTCCGTCCGTCTGTTTGGGCTTTGCTTAAGTAATAGAAGGGCCAGGTAACTGTAAACAGAACAAAATACTTCATTCCGTAACAATTGAATAAGGAACCATGGCCGTCTATACAACAAAAGAAAAATATCAAAAGAATATTGCTCCTTGTTTCCATTCCTTTGCACATCCATTTGTCCAACTTTCTATGTCTGTTAGCTACAGTAATGTCCGCGCAATAACTAATATAATATTAAAGAAGAAAAAGTTTTTAGTCCCTTTATATTCATTGAGTCTTCTCACATTTACATTTTGTGCATCTTTCTACAGCACATATGGAGCTTTAAATTTAAAGTACATGTAGTTTTGTATAGAATAAGAAGAATGTCCTGAAATTCAGGAAAATTCCTGAAAACTATTACCCATGCTTTAACGTTTTTAGGGATTTCCATGGCTGATGGGTAAAGTCACTGCTATGGGTTCAAGTCCCATCAGGGTTTGGATGTATCGTGTTTTGAAGCATTTCAGCTGGCTTGCTGCAGGTCAGCAATTAGGTACCACAGCTGCCCTTGTGCATTGTATGGTTTTCCACCACATGTAATTAGCTGGGCATCACTATAAGGCTGAAATACTGCTGTAAAGACAGTTAAATTAACAACATGCAAATTTTAGCATAAGTGTGTGATATGACCATTCCGAAAAAAAAATAAGATCTAAATAACATTTATGCAAATGTAAATGGGACAATTCCTCGGCACTGTTCATATGGATCTGCAAATTTGTCTCTTATTCGCTAGACACAGGAAGGAATCACTCTTGTTTCCGGAACCCAAACAATTGTATGTCCATAAAATAAACTGTCGGTACACTTGATGCCAGTTAGCCTTCCCCATCTTCAAACAAGAGGACATCTTGTTGGTATTCTTTTGCCAGGGCAAGAACACCTCCATGTAGGATGAGCAGATCAAAATTCTGTAAAGCAAAGATTGTTATGAGAAACAAAAGATATGTCAATGCTGCAAAGCTTTATTATTGAAAATCATAGATAAAGGCTTTGAGCAGATTTGAAAAAGTCTAGGCTTATGGGAAACTGAAGGTAAGATAGAATCCATTCAAAGAGGCTTAAGAAATACAAGCATATCCCTAAAGCCTACTTAATACCTGCCAAAAGTTATTTCAATACTTACAATTTTATTTACATTGTTTGCAATTTGATGAGGGACGGTTTCCTTTTTCTTTTTATAAATTTTTGTAATAAATGGAGATGTACAGTTCAGAACAGACAGAAGACCATAACTGCATAATAGCACAAATTTAAAAATGTACCACAAGGATGTTTTATATTGAAAGTCTTAAATAGCAAGAAAGATGCTTGAACGGAATGTGTGTGGGGAAGAGTCTAGTTTCAGTAAGTCAGCAACATAGCAAATCAGTCATGACTGCCCCTCCAAATAAGTAGTCTTTGAATCAAATTTTCTCCATGTAATATGAGATGTCAATTTAAACCTTGATATATGGTTTGTCTGTTCTAAAGACATGTATGCAGTTTCCAAACCATCCGTTTTTTTTTGTTTTTTTTGTTTGTTTGTTTGTTTTTTGTTGTTTTTTTTTTATGAGCAAAATGCTAAGGTGATCTGGATCTTGAAACAATATTAAACAATTTCTGATCTATATAATATTTATTTGTACTTACTGCCTGCCTTGAGGCACAATTTTCCATCAGACTGCATACTTGTTGTGTCAACATCTCCCGGCAGTGACTACATATACACCAATCTGGCACATTACCCCCAGGGTGTGGGTGATATCCCCAAGCTGCTGCTGGACGGGCCTGATGACATCAAGCATAATACCTGGCTGGTGATCTAGCACATGACAGAGTTTGTTTCTTACCTCTGCTTCTGTGATATTTGCAACATCATTCTGTAAATAAGTTAATGAAATTTATAAATATCATCTATGACCACGATTAAAAATACATCCCTTGAACTGATGATTGAGAAAGAGTTTTGAATCTATATCATGATGGTACAGTGATTTGTATATATATATACCAAAAAATGTTTCATTATCAACATTTAAGTTATTGGAAAAACACATTATTTCAATCAAGTTTCATGAATAATTTCTTCTGAAAAAAATATTTTATTGGGGAAAAAAGGTGCATACAGTAATTTGGGGAAAGAATGTCAGTTTTTGGCTATGGGAAACCACTATAAAGGGTGGTAAATTAACTAAATAAAAGTTATTGGCATTGCAAGTAATTAACAATGTTAAATACTGTTTTCTTCCTTGAAATTATTAAGTTGACAGTTAACTGGACTTTAACTTATTGAGAAAGGGATTATTAGCAATTGTGAGTTCAATCAATACCCACCTTCATTTCATTTCTCTGTCTTTGAAAAAATGTTTCATCACTTTTTTTCCAGCACATCTTTCCCTTTCCACACCGCTCCTCTCCCTGGTGCTTGATGATCTCGAGCTTCTATTTCTGTCAGCAAAAGATGTTTAAATGACTCATTTACATACTGTATAACTTTATACAAATTACTGGGCTAGAATTATTGCTGTAAAAATACTCTCTTTACGTACGAACGACATCGGTTTAAAAGTAGTAAACATTTGTGTACTTTCGGTTTGTCGATATCCCGTACCGCCCTACAGAAGCGCGACAACCAGTACAAATAATAATAAAAAAAATTATTCAATCAATAAATAAATAAAATTAAAAAAAAATTCATGTCGCGCATCGTTCTAAATTTGCATTATAATTGTAATTATAATAGATAATGAAAGTTGTAACTTCGTACAGCCGTCTTTGCTTCCACAAAACATAATAAATATGAAACCGTTCGTCTTTCAATTATTGCGTTTAAAGAAACTAAACAATTTATCACAAAACACGCATATGCGAATAAAAAAAGAAAAAGCGATAAATTAACGATAGAGTTTGATTTAGAATACTTACAGAAGCTTTGTTGACATTTTTTCGTTTGTGTACAGTTACACCGTTTGCACCGTTTAGGTCATGGGCTAAAAATAGAAGCTGACGCGATATGCCGAAAATTTCCGTTGAAATCCGTGTGCGACCGCAATATGTCGAGCAAAACGAATGTATTGTTATTAAAATCTATTTTATGTAATGAAAATGCCAAAATTATGTTGAAATAATGTACGCAATGTTTATTTTGAATGCCTTACGGCCATTCTTGGAGAGTTTTATGAGCACCTAATTTATACGATAGTATCATGTTTCTGAACACTATTATAACTTTAATAAAACTGTCATCTATTTCAAACATTTCTTCGTTAATTAAAACTCAATATCAAAATTACTTTTCTTTTTTTCAAAGATAAAAAAAATGTTTTATTAACATTTATTTTCAGACCCCATTTTCTGAATATTGACACATATGGTTAATTTGCGCCCTCAAATATTCTAGATTCGTTGTGGATAATACACTATCATCAGCGAACAATATTAATTACATAGACTTGTCTTGACTTGACTATTTGAGTTTCCCGTCGCTTCGACAGTATTTCAGTCATATAGCGACGTCCAGCTAATTAAAGGTGGAGGAAGACCCCGAATGCACGTTGGCATCTGGATAGAACCACCGAACTACCGCAAGCATGATAATCCGTATGGCCCTGCCGGGATTCAAACCTATGCGGTGAGGGGCTGAGTGAGTGTTAAAATCAGCGACTTTACCCTCTCGGCCACGGAGGCCCCCATTAATTACATAGACAATAATCGTTCATATCATTATATCATTAATGAACAGATAATGCTCCCCCTACTTCAATCTGACTGTAACATAAAAAAACTCTGACAAAGGCATGGTGGATGAATTTTTCACACAGCATTTGACTACATCATAAATGCCTTTTGATATGTCTTGGCAACTACTTTACTTTTTGTTGGATTTGATAATTATGAAAAGTAATTAGCGAAATCTTCAATACTAACATCACTTTCCCTATTCTTCTTCTTATCATTATTTTACATACTGCTAAAATTATGTGATGCTTTTTACTGCAGTCAAATATTTTATACTTTTCCTTAATATAAAATTATTTTTTGCTTGCCTCGACTTAGAATTACTTAAAATAAAAACGACTATGGTGCGACTATGAAAACTTAATTCAAACGTATATGTCACATATTATGTAACATAAACGTTTCATGCTCGTGCTATTTTCGACCGAATATGTCACTAAATATTTTACTCGTTATATATATATGCTAATCTTTCAACTAACAAGGACGCTTAAGTAAATGTCATGCGTGTATACAAAAAGGTCTCAATGTATTCATTCCTGTTTTGGGAATATGTAAGTTTTCTTCTCTTTTTTCTTACAAGACACTGACTTAATTTTGGGTAAACATTTCTGTTCGAGAGTTCTATAAGTGTTGCGTTGAATAACGCTTCATTTAACAAATCCTCAAAGCACCCGATAGAAAATTATTACTCCTGTCCTTTGCAAAAGGACGCTTCATTAGAAAAATACAAATAAAAAGTTGATATATTGACTGATATTTCATTTGAAGACCGATTGGCGTAGGACCAATTCTGAATCATTGTGCCGATGTTGTTTTTTGTTGTTGTTGTTTTTTTTTGTTTGTTTTTTAGGGTGGTTCTTTGATGGCGAACATCCAGATTATGACAGTTTGTATTTATATATTGCTCTAAGTCTGTTCTGAATTTGTATTTCATGTTCCAACTATAACCATGATCTTTCCAGGAGGCACAAATAATGTTAGCCAATATATACCAATTGTGCTGAAATATGATATACCACCTCAGTGTTCTGAACGATAATAACATTTTGTAAGGTGCGTTTAAATTTTTACAAACACGTAACAATATATTTCACCATCTTGGGAAAGACGTTTATTAAATATAAACTATGAAAAGCTAGATATCGATCAACTTTTTGGCGAAGAGGTGTTTCCTTTCATAATAAGTAGTAATAAGAATAAGTAGTAGAAGAAGTGGTAAGACAAAAAAGTAGAAGAAACACATTGCTAAAGCGAATTGCACAGATCTGCTTGATTACCGAAATGCGTGTTCTGTTCTACAGATGCAAGAAAAAAAAAACAGCAAAGGGCCATAAATCCATTAACATCTATCTTTATTATACGCAAAAAAAAGTATTGATACAAAAATGAAAATACGAAAAAATGCTGTATGAATTTACAATTATGAGACCAACGCACGTAATTAATTTGCGCTTGATTGGAAAGACATATATGGACTCGAAATATGAAAACCATGGCAAACACTTACTTTGTTAAAGATAAATCGGACACAATGTAAATTAATTATTCAGTGAATAGGGCATAGAGCACCAACTTTGCATAGCTTTACGAAGGCCGTATGATTGTCTCTGTCGCTTGTCGACAACATGGCCACCAAAAATCGTGCGTTTGCTGCACGATCATAGCACGACCCAAACAATACCCCGTGCCAGGATTGTGCAATTCCGGCTACGATATATATAAGGACTACGGTATAACTCTTAATTATAAAAACAATCGTAGAGACCGTGGAGCCCGCGAATCTGTACAAAAATATTAAGGCTGCACCTGCCTCCGCAATGAATTGGAGATACGGGCAGTCTATAGGCTCCGTAAACCAATCGCTGGTCAAACCAAAATAGGCATAAACTTGGTCTTATGAATATGACTTTTAAACACACTTGGTTGTAACACGAAACATGATTAAACATAAACTGTATATCCTTTAGATCTTTATCAATCTCTTTATAGCTAGCCCGGATTGTGCCAAAACGTAATATATATATATATATATATATATATATATATATATAAACGTAAACCAATAACACTTCCTTGGCTATAGAAGTGATATGGTGCATATCAAGGCAGTATTGTTTGCTTTATCAGTCAAGTAACTTGAAACGTAAATTGTAAATTTCATAAGAGACGCGTTGTTTCTAGGTCAAAGACGGATGACTAGATAATAAGTCTACTCATACTATCTAGTCATCCCTTTTAACCTTGGAGTTATTTAATATTATTAGATAAAAGCTGTTTAGGATAAGAGAAATTAATACTTTATTTCATTTTTATACTGAGCCTTTAATAACTGAATATAAACTAAATATGTTGTATATAACTATACAGATAAGTATTGTTTTAGATTGAACAGAATTTATAGAATGAATAATAAATACAGCTTGTACAAAACGTTACTGCGCAAGTAAAAAGTAACTCTGACACATACATGTCATTATATGTAATTAGCAGGGAAAAATGTCAACCTACCTATTTCCCTAGACTAGGGTCGGCAGAGAGGAAACAAAATATTTTTAAAGGTGGCCTAGGCTATGAATTAACAATATTCCACGACGGACGCTCGATACACTCGGCCTCCGCAATCGGTTTGCTTTTTATGTAGAGCATTGCTTATGAAATGAAAAGTCTCGAGTCTGTCTCTATCGAGATCATTTTTTACTTTCAGGTTGCCTTACTTACTCGTCCTATGATATGTCTGTAATTGCGTTTTTATACATTTTTTTTTCGAGTTTGTATAGTAATTATGATGACGTGCATACTCATGTAATCGAAACATTAGAAGAATATATTTGATAAAGTGTTAGAGTTTGCTAATGAGACCAAAGACAAAAAGGCTCAATATAGAGTTTCAGAGTGAGGGGTATGAAGACACTATTTTAGGGATATGGCTTGAAGGCTATAAATAAATCAGGTGACCAAGGTGTTAAACAACTAAAACGGGAGTTGGTGGCAAATTATCTGATGACAACAAAGCAATTATTATATTCAAATCTTAACGAATTGATGAACCTATAGAATCTGATAATGGTCTTTCCTCGGACAGCCTTTTCGGAAATGGACTTGAATAATTCCTATAAAACCTAGTATTTGCTTTGAAATAAACTAAAGCATTCCATCACACATTATCTCACAAACGATTTTAAACCAAACAAATGTGCTGGTCTATGAGATTCTTCCTAAGCTGGCTGCCTAAAATACATTTATTACGATGATAAAGGTAGAAATGAACGAAATAAGCCGGTAAATTTGGAAAAGTTCGATGTTATGAGACCAAAATAAATAAACGTTCAAAAATTATAGCACTTTACATTATTTTGTTAGGTGTCAATTTGTCTCAAGGCGTACCAACCTATGCAGCGTAAAAGCAATCATAATCAAAGCTGTGTTAACATAAACATGATCAATATTAACCAATGGAATTTCAGCAGTAACTTTGTGACATGGTAATTGATTAAACTGAATTTAGAATTTTGACACAGTGCAAGTACAGTTTTGGACCTAATTGTATTTCTTTCTTTTTTTCTTATGAATAACATTTTATGTATGTTATACTGACATTATCAAGATCGTGTTGCATTTCAAAAAGTTAGGATAAGCTATCACCATAAATACATGTACTAAGTTTATATATCCCGAACGATGGGGGCGGCAATAATGATGTTATACACTAGCCTATTAAGTTACCCATGGCAAAGTTTCGTTGACCTGAAGATGAATAAGCGTGATTTCTTATACTACGAGTACTTAGGAACTATTTTTATTATAATTAACATTTTGTCACCAGTCAAAATCGTGAAGGAGGGTTAATTGGAATCTTTATGTTAATCTAGACCTGAATTTAAATGAAGAATGGGAATAATATAATGAAGAAGGAACTAAACTTTTTATTCTTTAACGTAACATCAACGGCCACTTCCCCTACTATTTCAAATATCACAGCCGACATTTCCCCTGCTTCAAATAAGGACGGAAATGTCTGCATGAAGAATGCAACACGTGCAGTTCCCACGAAAACAGTATTCTAAAGTGGATTTCTCATGCATTGTCCACTTAATACCTCTGTAAACAAATAAAGTCCGTGTGTATTGAGCGCTGAAGGAGACAAACAAACAGAAAAAATACTGTATTACTCCTAAGTATGTACATAACAAACAAATATGCCCATTGTTACTTTCTCAAGTGTTGATCATAGGCTATGTTTTGTCCTAAATGAATATTCTACCCTTGATTTTGTAAACCCTTGTCATGAAGTCAGACTTTGCAAAAAGTATGATTATCAGCAAGGAATTATAATGTCATGGCGTCAACTGACAACCATTTGCTCAAGATCACGATCACAGGGAAAGCTTAATTTCATACCGACCATATCGTATATCCTTTTGAAGTTTAAAGTTTATATTTTGCACAACGGTTACTTTTGGTCAATGTGATTGTCATAATTTTGGGTCATGATTAGGCAACAGGCTACATAAACTCGGAACCCTAGCCTATCTATAATATTTTGCCTCTTGATATTAGGTCATGTATACATGTATATACCACAGAACGTGGTTGACTCATGAAAATTTATCAATGTCACATTCCTTGAAATATGACTAATTCTTGTAACGTATTACAGTATAATTATAGGTGGAGGCAATTCCAGATAGAACAGTCGTTCTGGGTAGAACCGCCGATCAGAGAAGCACAACATGATTGCCTAGCCACAAGGCTATGAAGAAGTAGTATGCAACATGAACAATATGTGCAGCATCTTTGACTAGTTCACACACTTTGCCAAAGTTATCGACTCCATCATTCGGTGAGAGACTACCTAGAATATGGTCATTATAATAAATTAAGTTCTTCCCATCCTATTCCCTTCCCAGCGATATATTCCATCAAAGTCATGCTACATATAACCTAATAATACACACACACACACACACACACACACACACATATATATATATATATATATATATATATATATATATATATATATATATATATATAAGCTTATAAAATGTCAAACATTGGAAATCTTAGGGGCAAATTGACAAGTCATGACAAGTGACAGAAGTTCTTTTATTACCTCCTGTAAGATGTTAATTGTATTATTCCCTCTCTACGAGAATCGCATGAGTGAGATCTCATGACCAAGCCACTCAGCTTTAAGGGAATATTTCCAATTCTTGACAACATGATTATAATTCAAAACGAAAAGGAGGTTTTCCACATAGTTTGGGCATGTGAACTGTGAAACAAATTAAGTACGCGTTTTACCGACGGTCTAAAAATAAGCCGATGGACAAATATCAGCTGCTAAATGCATTGACGGGATAAAGTATAATGACAAATTATGGTTGCGGATAGTAATGTAGTGTGGCGACATGGCACCCTGGTTTGTTTTAGAGAAAATGTATGGCACCTGAACCGAAAATTATGACCACCGACGAAAATTTATGGCACCTAGAAGGACCCTGGGACGAAAATTTATGGCACCCAGAATGCACCGAGATTGTATAGCACCGGTAAGGGGCTTACAATTGTAAACATGTCCTTCCGAGACATTTGGGTTAGCCCTGAAAAGGACCGTTTTGATTTCTTTATTTGGTATCGTCTTCGTATCGTATCGATTTTGATAATATCGTTCTTGATTTTGATGGCGTTGTCCTAATCTTGTTGCTGCTGTCTCCATATCTCCTGATAAGCTATGAGCATATGGTCCTCATATTGTTACTATTGTCTCAACATCTCCTGATGTTCCATGAGCATATGAGCATCATGTATTGTTCCATGTGTCTCCACTCTCTTACTGCGTTGTTGTCCGATCATCACCATCAATTCGTTGACAAACATTTCGCGATCTTGATCAAGATGCTAAATAAATCAAATCAGATACTGTATTTCTTTCAAGGTTGTTCATATGAATGAATACGACAGGATGCTTAATGCGGTTCGCTTTTACAGCCTTGCGGCGGATTAACCTACTTTCTATCGAGTGTTTGTGCACATCAAGCAGAGAACGTTGTTTTCATCCAATGGAATGACTCGAGGTTTGTGGATTGACCTACTTTCTATCGAATGTTAACACACCAATCAGAATAGGTGTTACATTTTAAACCCAAAACAACAAGCCACATTGTATTTGTGATTACTTTAAAAAATATATATTTTACATTTCTTTTTTATTTTGTAACTTGATAAAACATAGGATCTTCTTTTAATGACACTATCCGTTTGTGGCACTGCCTCGACCACGTCCTTTTTCTGTTTTTCACTGTCCGTCTGTGTGTATTGTAACAAACTCGACCCGGCCCAGGATCGAACCTGGTCCGCCTGCATGAGATCCAATGCTCTAACCACTGAGCCAGGGTCGACTCACTGACTCAGTTGCCAGAGATTGTATTTATACCTGTGACGACGCATCGTCACATTATCATATTCTGTAGGTGAAATTGCAGTACTTTTCATTCCTTTCCTTGACAGACGGATGCAAATTGGCATTGCTTGTGACAGCAATTAGCAACAAAATGTCCCGGCTCATGACAACAGTAGCACACCCGTGCTTGAGGTGTCGAATCATTCTTCATACATGCCGTTGCATAATGCCCCTTTTCCTTACAGCGGTAGCATGTCACTTGTCTTTCTTTTTCTAGTGTGACCAGCTTGTCACTGATAGCTTGTAGTTGTCTCATTCTAAAGAGAGCAGCCTGAATCAGGTTTAGGATTCAAGTGTTGAAGTGGACGGGTCTCGTCGCACTGTATAGGACTGATATCAGGTGGGTGGAGTTTAGATGTATAAAAAAAGTTTTGCTCACTTACTTATGATCACAACAATGCCGAATAGATAGCAGCGATGACGAGCTACCTGCAAAAAAGATAAAGAGTGATACATATGTATAAGGGAATATTATTCATACAGCCACGGTCACAGAGAACATCAAGAAAGTTCAAAACGAACGGTCACGTGTACGATGTTACATTTGAAAGATATAAAAACCCGATGTAATTTACATATCAACTCGTCAATGAAATGGTCGTACAGTTATAAAGAGAAGCACGGGTAAGTGGCAACGATATGATTTGTATCTCCATCAACCATCTTGACCTAGCGTTTCGCATTCACATTTCTGGAGATACGCTGTTGAACGAAATAAAGAAAGTATCTCTGAGCAACCACTAGTTTGAAATTCATGACAGACATCTCAAGTTAGAGATGACATACATGTATGTCATTATGCCTGAAGGGGGGGGGGGTGTTTCAAGAAGAAAAAAGAAGTTTTGGATCGCACATTAGCATCGAAAACATGACCTAAGTAAAACGAAGTATTGTAAAGATAGGCAATGCTAACAACTGTATATACTTGGCAAGATCGATTTTGTAAGGGATATGTACGCTCAATAGAACGGACGATGCATCCTGGAAGAACCGACAGCAAATAATGAGACAATCTGAAAAATTACTTCAAAGCCAAGAAGCCAAGAAATTGTTAGTAAGTGTGGGCATCAATCCAAATCAACCTTGTGGTGTAGAAGAAACCAAGAAGATTCAATCCCCACGTACAAAGAATCAGAGACTTTAAGTTCCTGATGTACCTTTCATCTTCTTTGAGTGTCGATTTGACATTTGTGAACATTTACCAAACTTTTGCGTTGCTCAGCGTGCTTGCAGAAACTGTATGCGTCAATAAGCAGAACATCCCTGTCAGAAATGCGAAGCTGTTGATGGGCCAATTGAAACAATAGTTCGTGGTAACGACACCTTGTCAGAACTTTGTGCTTGGGTCTTTCAGCCCAGTCACAAATGTACCACAGTGATTGTTCACAACTTACAAGGATACGATGCACAGTTTATCGTGAGACATTTACTGATACATAATATATTCAAAACAGAATTGATTATGAACGGAAGCAAGAGTCTAATGATGAAAGCCCATTAAGTGAGTTTTCTCTATATGACTTTGTTCGATTTCCCCCGACACGTTTGGGTTGACTGAGATGGCAAAATTATGGTTTTAATTCTTCGCCAGCACGGAGTAATACCAAAACTACATACTATCACCCCGTACATTTTTACAGACCCAACATAATGAAACCAGAAAAGAGAAAAACGTTTCTGAATTAATACAGCGAAATGGTGGCACAAAACGCTGTGTTTAACTTCTAATTAGAAATGCAAAAGTCTGCAAATCAAATGTTGATATCTTTTGTTGTCGAGAGTTAAGAAGGAACTGTTGGTCAGTGACCAAATCGATCTTTTCCTAGAAGCTGCCCTAGCTCGAGTTTGCAACAAACTCGATACCTCCTGAGACGTTGGCTGTGTTTTCCAATAACGGTTCAAACAAGAAACTTTATTCAATCAAAGGGATTCGCTGGATAGAAACAACTGCTGACATTGAAAACAAGCACATTCATCATGCATTAAACGGAGGTGTGAAGTACAAACCGGACCTTATTACGTTGACGGATTCCACAAGGAGACTAAGACAGTGAACAAATTCATGGGGTGATGGACACATGTTGTGCGAACTGTTACCCCAGGAGAAACACTGTTAACTGTTACACACTTCAAACTATGGAACAGTTGTACAATGCCACAGCCTTTCGGCTGAAGGACTAGGCACAACAAGGTTACAACATAGTTGTGATGTGGGAATGGGACTTTGTTCAGAAATGCAAGATTGAAAACAGAGTCACTGTCAACCGCTTCTTTCCATTCCAAGAACCTTTTTGTCCTCGGAATGCTTTGTTTGGTGGACGAACCATTGTCGTTTAATTGTAAAATGAAGTGGATACAAACACCAAGGAAGAAATCCAATATGCTCTCTGTATCCGTGAACAAGTGCAAAGCATACCCCGTGGGACATCCCAAAATACATTTTATACAAAAAGTTAAGATTAAACAACATTAAATGTGTACATCTGTAATATTCTACACAAAGTGCTTCATTCTCACTCTCCTTCGCTCGCCTGCTCTATCTCTCTCTCTCCCTCTCTCTCTCTCTCTCCTATTCTTCAGTCATTTATCTTTATTTCTGCTACTGACTTACAAATATTTGGCTTGCTCTTTTGTAGTCTTTTTATGTTTTAACCTATTAGAGTGTTTCGCCTTTGCACAATGAATAAATATTTCATTGCGACAATAAGTGAATTATATATATCACTATGTTAACGATATTGGTTAATTCCTAGCAAAGTATTCTTCTAGTCAAAAGAATTATCTATATTATTTTTAGGAAATTAATGTATTTAATTAATTCCATTATATTAATAATATAATTTGCCAAAGTCATTATTAACACTAGTCAAATACAAAAGAAAGTTTTACTGTTCTCCTTTTAATTAAAATACTTATTTCTTGATAATCGAAATAAAAACTACCTTACAGCACAAGAAAGCATTACAATACAGGGTATCACTGGTTGAGTGATATTGGCGTCCGTCGCGTACCAGGATATAAGGGAATCTCAAATCCTAGTAAATTCATAGAATTGCGGCTGTGGTCACAAGCCTACAATTTCACATTAACCGTGTGTATAAATTTGATTCTTAAATGGTGAAATTGTATTGAAAAGAACTAATACCGCCGGTTTGAATCTACTGAAAATCCCAGTCGCATTCGATCATGGGCGCATCGGTCCAGTGGTAACGTACACGACTATGAATCCAAAAGGTTGGAGGTTCGAACCCTATTAAGGGCAAGGATTTTTCATGACCTTCCCAATTGCAAAGTACTGGTCAAACTCAGGAACTATCGAGAGAAATTACAAAGCTTGGAGAGGGATGTGTATAGTTTCAAGAACTTATCAAATTGACGTAAAATAAGTTTAAATTTTAAACTCACCTTCATTGATATAGGGTGCAATGGCATGCATATCACTGTCTATAGTAAATGTTGAATAGCAAACAAACCTGACTGTACTTATCAAAACTCAGCGTAGAGAGGTAGCCAAAGTCGAAAATAGATATCCTGTTTTTTTGTATTCTGCTGGTTCGGGTCTGGGGTTTAAAATCTGTATTGCAAACTGAAATTTATATATAACAAAATATTGAATTACATTGGTATTTATTAAGCAACAAACAGTCTATCATTATTTATAATATCATTCATCCGAGTATCTAAACAGTAAATGGTACTGAGAAGGTTCCACTGAATTTCTTTGTAAATTAATTTCACAGAACAATTTATAAATTTATTTATTTCAAATATTGAAGGAAAATGTTTTACTGAGAAGAAGTAAAAAAATAATGCAAATTCATTATTCTTGCATGTAATTGTCAGTAAAGGGAACGACAGATTTAATTTGAATTAAGATATAATATTGCAATGTTAGCATAGAGTAGCTCCGATACTTCACGCTCAGAAAAGAAAAAAAAAAACTTAAGCCCATGTGCACCTTTATTGTTCTTGTATACTTAAATCGCAGTCTATTGTAACATGGCTCCACTTTGGTGGCATAAAACTTTGAAGTGATTTGAGAGCCCGCCTGTCTATCGGGGAGTTCTCGGGTTCTATACCTGGCAGTTACATATCAACACTATTTTAACGGTTTGGGTTTATTTCCCTTGTTTTCCACTAATTCCGGGAGGGTTTGGCCCGGTGTCTAGAGTGTGTCTTGCTTTTTTTCCTGATTTTAGACGTGCGCTAGCTCCAGGAGTTCTTATCCCTGTTTCCAATGCTTTCACTAGTTCCAGGAGGAGTTGGCCCTGTGTCGAAGTGGTTGGAAGGAGTGGTTCCTGCTTCCAAGGCGTGCGCTTGTTCCAATAGTGGTTTGCTCTTTTCCCATGGTGTGGTCTAGTTACAGAAGAAGTAGTTTGCCCTGTTTACAAGGCGTGCACCATTTCCAGGAGTGGTTGGCCCCGTATCCAAGGCGCGAACTAATTCCAGGAGTGGTTCGCATGGTGTCCAAGACGTGCTAGTTCCAGGAGTTGTTAGCCCTGTGACCAAGGCGTGAAATCACGGTGACGAAGTACTATATCTGTATTTTTTTTGATAAAAAACATATAATTGATATATTAATATATGTTGGACGTAAAACTCAAACATAGGAACCTTACGCCTTTGCAACTGTCGTCTCGCATAATACCTTTTATACGAATCAATAATTCCTCTGCATTTCTCTTCCCTCTTCTGATAACAAGTCAAGATAACATTCGTGTTCACATGTGGTGTATTTACACAAAATGTCTGCTTTGTCGTTGATAAGTTATTCAAAGGATCAAAAACTTGGCCTTCTTTCATACTGACACATGCTATGATTTATGATGATAAGTTTTCTTCCCCTACCTTTCATGTACAGCATATGAAAACAACTCTCATACAAGCAAACAACCCAGGTTTGAAGGAGGTGTTGTTGCAAGTAAATGATACGTTTTCATTGTTTGCATGAGTTTAACTTCCCACTATTTTTTTATTGATTTCAGGAGTTGTTTTCATATGGGACCCTTATATTTTTTGCTGCTTCAGTGCGATACCATACACAGTTCTAGGAGAAAAATCCGTTTGTGCTAAGCACAAAACAAAGATTATGAACCAGAATCATGTATTATGTAGTTGTCGGGGATGGAATCCATGACCTTCTAGATGAAAGGGCGGACTCCAACAATTTGGCAAATAGGACTTGTTAAAATTATAATTATATTCTAGATATAATAAAGTACAAAATAGCCTCTTGATTTGAGCGGGAAGCGTAGTGACAACGCGCTTGGCTTTTCAACAATGCGTTCCCAGTTAGATTCCTTGTACGTACGTGAGACGTTACAGTGGTTGCCCGTACAGATACGTGTGTATACTCCAGGTTCTCTGGCTTCCTCCACCAATAATTACCACATACCCTGCCACCGGAGCCGTCAAGAATGATTAATATAAGCTGTGATAACATGTTTCTTAATCTATGTAAAATAGATCCAGTTTCTTTCTTTAACGAACTAAACGCTGACATATTACAGTATTTGCGACCTTCCTGCTTAGTGTATTTGTGAAATATTGCACCTCTAATCAGATGATCGGAATATATTTCTGTTCTGTTAAATCTGACACTCACATTTAAGTTTTCCCTGTTGGTAACCGTTGTCGGTGGTTGTGTTGTTAGAGGGCACGCGCGTAGCTTCTTAAAGGGTCTTGTGATATCTTGCTTGTGCTTGGCATTCAGGACTGATTGGCCCAGCGTTAGAACATGTACTATCTACATCGAGTAGACAATGTCCCCAATCGATTTGAATACTGTATATGGGAAGTTAAATCTTTTCAAATAAACAACATGTCGGAGAAAGAATATTTAGAGCAATGGTATCAGTTTACCATATAAATGTATGAATGGAATTTCACAAATTTTAATTAAATGGTTTGATAATGTTTTCGCTGGGTCTGACACATAATTTAGTTCTTGCTGTTTATCTTTACTTGAGAGACCTATATCTATTCATTTTTATTCACGAGGGTAATTGATTTCAAAACATCAAATTGAATACAAAAGTATTATTGATCGTTATATATATAATTTTTTTATTGTGTTTTTCTTATATGAATGTTAAATTATCAGAAATTAATACATCTTACCATTTTTTATTTACGGCATTCGCCTTTTTTTTCTCATACAAACAGGTGCATTGAATGCACTGTTTCTGTTTAAAGATTGTATCCTGATATCAACATGATATACTTTTTAAGTGCTCTCCCAGATAGCAATATATAAGGGACCCATATGGGTCTCATATGGATTCCCACATGGGCCGCATATGGGCTACCCACATGGGACCCATGTCGAAAGTGCAACCTGTTTTGGCCTGGGTCCCATATGGGCAGCCCACCAAGATCCAATATGGGCCCCTCAAGGGTCCCATATGGGCAGCCCACCTAGATTCTACATAGACCCCATATGGGCTACCCACACGGGACCCATGTCGAAAGGACAATCTGTTTTGGCCTGGGTCCCATATGGGCAGCCCACCAAGATCAAATATGTGCCCCTCAAGGGTCCCATATAGGCAGCCTGCCTAGATTCTACATTTGGCCTGGGTCCCATATTGGCAGTCCACCAAGATCCAATATGGGCCCCTTAAGGGTCCCATATTTGCACCCCATTTGCATGTAATATGACTCCATACCACCGCACTATCTGAATGTGCAGTCAAATGTGGAAAACTGGTACCAATAGCCTCTGAAAATGTGTCGCTCCAAAATAATATTACTGAAAATCAGAAGATAGGTCCCTCAAATACAAGATACAGTTTTATTTTTCTTCTTAATTTATTTTAAACCTCATTTTAATCACATGCTTAGAAAATACAAATCGAAAAGTCATAATTCAAATACAGTTTGAATACAAATGAATATTATTCATTTTCAATGTGTTATTTAAAGTTTAAAAGTGATTTTTGATTTCCTAACCATAAGACAATTTCTTATGCAGCAAAAACAAACATTTAAAGATTGCATATCTTTAACACTGCACATAAACTTAATAACTCATTATACAAAAATGCATACTATTTTAAAATGAAAATAACTAGCATAACAAGACTAGACTAATAAATGCATCACAATCACACACAAAACAACTATTATCTCGTCTTAAGTTCTTAACCTTAAAGTAATTGAAAAATGAAATGACATTGAAATTCAAAATTAAAAGGCTAACTGTAATGATGGATTACTTCAGTAGTACTATTTAAAATACTTAAATCCACCATAACAAACTGGGTGGTGAAAATATAATTATACAGACTAAGCAGACTATCTTGTTCAGCCAAGTGCTACATGGATATGTGAAAATATAATTTATATAAAACATAAAGATTGTTTGCATAGCATGTTTAACAATGTGAAAAAAATAATCTGGATTAATCTTATCAGCAATTCTCACGCACATATTAGTAGTCCAATCTTCACAAAATTGTTAGTTACAGAACAGATTCCTTTAAAGTTTAATAAAAGAAGCAATAGTATAGTATACTTAATTCAAAGTTTGACGTGTCTGAAAAATGATGGACTGATATTCAACTATTCAAAACTATATTCTAAACTATTCACTATGAATCTGGCCCTCCACTTACTGAGAGTGTCTCCTGTTGGAATTCCTACATTGAAGACTTGTCTGACTTTTGTTGCACTGCTTTTTTCCCCCTTCCCTGTCAAGTACCACCTGCCAGCCATTTATAGACCTCTTACTCAGCGTCTTCAGTGCTGGGGTTCTAAAAGTTCAAAAGGTATAAAATGTATCCTAAGAAAGAAAAACAAACAATGTTGGGACTATTTAACTTTGCAATGAAACTAAAAAATATAACTGATGATATTTTTTTTCATATGTGTTCCACTGAACAATGCATTTTATAAATAAAGCATAATGTAGGAGATGTGTGTTATCAGCTCAAGCCTCTGGGTTCTATTTAGTCTCAACATATCTTGCTTGTAAATGCTATAAAAATTGAATAATTCCAAGGCATTGACTATGACCTCATTACATTTAAGGCTTGGCTAAAGTTTATTGCAGCAAAACTTACTGTAAAATTCATACATGATATGCAGTTTGGTAAATGGCAGCATCCCCTTCAGTCCATGAAAGTTGTAGTTTACATCCAGCTCATTTCCATTCAGAAAACTCCTCACAACGTCCCAGAGATTTGAACTAAACAGGTTGACAGGTATTCTATCTACAATTAAACAAAGTGTATACATTATGAATCAACAAGTTCTATATGTCAGAGGTGTGAATACCTTAATGTAGCTTCATGTATATCTGTAGCAAGTTTAAATAGCAAGGCATACTTTGATAGGAATACTCGTAAAAGTGATTTAAAACAGTGCTTTATGATACAGAAATAAATAAATACATGATAATAGTAAACACAGATTTGTTGCAGGATTTGTTATCTTGTAGGAATACTATAATATAGAATGTATACCAATGTTGACCGGGGTTTCATATAAAGAAACTTAGCCGGTGCAGGTTCAGTGTACGCGTTGTTATATTTTGAAGAAAGGAACAAAAAAAAAAACTAAAACAGAAATGAATTGCAATATTTAAATAAATTAAGTAAATTTTCACAATTTCAACAATTCACACTTCCGAATTATAAATAGGCATATGAAAATAACAATTACGAAACTAAATAAATACATTATAATTGAGTTTACAAATTCTGTCTTAAATATTTAACTTACCGGGCGGTGGCACCAAGGAATAGATAATTTTTTTAACAAGCTCGCTGCTGTACAGAGACGTTAACAGGTCCAAGACCTAGCCCAAAGTGATGTTAACTGGACAGTTAGTTAGTCAGTTGGTTGAGAGATATGAAATGTGATTGGTTAGTAATTTTAGTTGTTGATAATGTAGTAAAGCTGCCCAACCAGTTCCAAAACTGACCAGACCATTCATTCACTCTAGACATGTATTTACAGTGGCAGAGACAGGACATAACCAAGACTGGAAACCAATCATGACTGAACACACACTGAATACACAACATACTGGTTTAAGACAAAATACATAATTAAGAATAATGAGGCATGATGAGATATTGAATAATGAAACCTGGGTAACACACTCCCTCCCTGGGGGAAAATGTCTCCTGGCATTTCAAAATGCACTCAAAGGTTCATTATACCTAGATCTACCAATGAAATAACACAATTGTCTTGTACCAGTTAAAAATTGGTAAGAATAAAACCACCTACAAACAACAATTCAGGTTCTGTTGTGAAAAAGAAAATTCCATACTGCTTATAAACTAAACAGCACAGTGGCTCTTGCTGAAATATCAACTAATTTACATATGGGCTTTTGCAAAATATGCTATCAGCAACAAGCTAGAATTAAATATTATCTGAAAATAATGGCTTAAAATAAAGTCACAATAGATACAAATAAATCCGGATCAAACTGCACCAATCAAACAAAATACTCGGTGACAGAATCAGAATGTGGTGGATTTTTTGCAGCTGTAAGCTGAAAAACCCACTGGCCAAGTCGGTCGGGAGCCTTGCGGACTCTTGTCGAACGCCGTGGCTCTATCGGCTCAGTAACCCCAAGAACAGGCGTTGTGGCCTGATCCCCAGGGTTAAGCACAGGGGACGACTCACTAGGTACATCACTACGGATAGTAGTGACACTGTCAAGGAATAGATAATCTCCTTAACAAGCTAGCTGCTGTACAGAGACGTTAACAAGTCCAAGACCTAGCCCAAAGTGATGTTAACTGGACAGTTAGTTAGTCGGGTGGTTGAAATATATGAAATGTGATTTGTAAGTAATTTTAGTTGTTTGTAATGTAGTAAAGCTGCCCAACCAGTTCCAAAACTGACCAGACCATTCATTCACTCTAAACATGTATTTACAGTGGACAGAGACAGGACATAACCAAGACTGGAAACCAGTCATGACTGAACACACACTGAATACACAACATACTGGTTTAAGACAAAATACATAATTAAGAATAATGAGGCATGATGAGATATTGAATAATGAAACCTGGGTAACACCAGAAAATTGCCCATTGCAGTACGTAACGTTATCATAATTATTTAACAATACAGTAAATAATGCAAAAAGTAACAATAAATTTTATCTAACTTTTGATCGATATTATTGATCCTTTGGTCCTCAAACTAAAATTTATAGCAGATAAAGGTAAATTCTAGATTAAGATACCTTGAATTTGAACTACCGGTACCTAAAATATACGATAAAGAAGTCGACCTCAACTCGCTAAAGTACATTACAAACCAATTCCTTATTCATAATCAGAATGATTTTCAATAAAAAGCAAGACTAAATTATTAGAAAATCATCTTAATCAATGTTATACATAGGTATTTCTCGTTTTGAATAGGCTAATAATGCTCGTCTGGTCGTCACTCTGAAGAAAAGCTAAGTAGGTTAACATCGCTTTGTGTTGTTGACCGTTGGTTTGAATATTGCGGTAAACCGAAAATGTAGAGTGCGCATGTTCAAAACTATATATCTGGGACCCATATGGGTTCCACATAGTCGAACTCATATAGGCATACCCAGTTACAGCCCATGTGGGTCCAGTTAAACTCTATATATGGGACCCACATGGGTCCATCATAGACAAACCCATATAGGCATACACAGATACAGTCAATTTGGGTCTGGTATGGGAAAATAGAATATATATGGGACCCACATGGTCCCACACTGTCGAACCCATATAGGCATACCAAGATACAGCCCATATATGTCCTTTATTGGGAAAAACTATATATATGGGAACCATATGGGTCTCACATAGTCGAACCCATATAGGCATACCCAGATACAGCCCATGTGGGTCCAGTAAAACTCTATATATGGGACCCACATGGGTCCCCTATAGTCGAACCCATATAGGCATACCCAGATAGAGTCCATATGGGTCCCTAAAAAACTTATATAGGGACCCAATGGGTCCAATAGTACCCATATGGTATCCCAGATACAGCCCATATGGGTCCCATATAGCCTTTCTATCTGGGCTTCTAACAAAACGCTAGCCGAAGAAACATATGCACTAAGGATGAAATTAATGTGCGTGTATCTTCTTTTTTACGAAAATAAAACATTTGCAACAAATAATTTATAACTGTTTTATTAAGTACAATCCATCAAATGAAACGCCAGCACTCGGATTCCATTACATGTATGAATGTGTGATCATACTTTATGAATATCAAGTAGAATTTCTTTTCATTTAATTAGAATGTTTTCTTCACAAAACGTGTTCGTGTCGCATACTAACTTCGTTTATCTCAATGAGACGTTGATAAACTTAATCTAAAAGAAAAAAAAAACTATTCTCAAACATTACGGGGATACCATTTGTAATATCGTCTCGTTGGACAGTATTCACCGCTTTATCACGCCACAGACAAGTAGAAAGTTACCACACATATTTACATAATCCTAACACTAAAGGAATCAGTAATGCGAAAGTACGATTAAAAAATATTTTTAAAATCCCCTTTTTTACCAGATAAGCTTGATTGGTCTAACACACAGTTTTCTCTTTATTTATTTTTTCTTATTTTATTTATTTTAATCTATTTTTTATTTTTATTTTTGCCTACGTATTAAGACATATTGCTGTCTCTTTGTACTGATATTACTTTGTAGAAAAGTGGCATGAAACTACTTCGAGTCGTTATCCATACATGGTACTGATAGTCTTGGGGCAAGCTAGTTGTACTAAGTGCAAAGCAGGGGAATTATACCACTACTTTTTTTTCACAGTAAAGTTAGAAATGATTCACGACGCTCTTTGTACTCGGCCTCCGCAAACGGTTTAAATTTTGTTTGGTCCGTTGCAAATAAACCATTGTTACCTTTCAGTCTAAATTATCTTAAAATAAACAGGTGCACGCTACCTGCAGATTGTGCAGTATAGGAAAGGTGTAAGAAAAGATACCGTTCGTGCCGTTGAGCTCAAAATTATCGCCTTAATCTAGACGTCTAAAGAAAGACACCGACGACATTGAACCGTTTCGAGTCAGTGGGGATTACAAGCGAGTACGAGGCTAAAGATACATAAATATAATACATTTTAAAGAAGAAATATGGGAACCCCGGAGATAGAGCTACAAGGCAAATTAATATTCCATGTGATTTTCCAGTGGATTATGTTCTGTGTATATCCGCGTTAGTGAAACGTTTGTTTGGATTTAATTCAAATGGTACTGCTGAATATATAACAATCGTAAGTTTATATTTTATTATATGTCATGAGTAAACTCTTTTTCTAATGTTTACGATAGTGTGACTAGGACTATAGAACCTTATGTTCAAACCCCGATTGGGTTAAAATTTTGACATCATTCCCATGGTCCATTTTAATAATAAAGATAAGCCAGTATGCTTTTATCGTTTCTTGTATTTCGAATATCAAATGTGAACTCGGTTGTTTTCTTTAATCGTTAACTGAATTATATGTAGTATAGTTATCTCTTCTACACAAAATGAAAATGGGAGAATGTAAAGATCTACGCACTTATATCGTTGTCTTCAGTCTGTCTCTTTGAGATCATTTGTAACTTATAAATTGTCTTAATTACTCGTCTTATGAACTGTATCTGTATTTCGTTTAAAATTTGATAAGATTAATTCCAGGTCTTGCTATGGAGTATGCTGATTACGTGATCCAAAATTAGCGTGTTACGTCATTTTTTGTTGTGAACATCACATAAAGGGGACAGGTTATGATGAAGGAATAAAGAAAATTACAGTATGAGGGTACCTGCAACATTACATATTCGATTTTGTGTGTGTGTGTATGTGTGTGTGTGTGTGTGTGTGTGTGTGTGTGTGTTCGCAGTAAATTTTACAATGTGCATACTTCTGTAATGTTTCAGAGGCTGGCAACAGAAGAATAAATTCCATATATTCTGTATGCTAATGAGACCTGTGACAAAAGGCTTAATATACAGTTTGAGAGTGAAGTTATGGTGACATTGTTTCAGGGATATGGTTGAAGTCAATGCTGTAGATACGTCTGGTGACCAAGGTGATAACCAACCAAACGTGAGTTGATGGCAAATTATCTAATGGCAACTTAGCAATGATTAGTAAATTAAAATCTATAGAAAAGATAAATCTATAGAATTTTACAATGATCCTTTCTGGGAAAGCTTTGTCTGAAATGGACTTAAATGCTTCCTTTAAACCTAGTACTTTATTTGATATTAACTAAAACATTAATATTTCATCACGCAATCTCTCACCAACGATTTTAAACAAACAAATAAGCTGGTCTATAATATTTTTCTTAAGTTAACTGACTAAAATACAATGATTACGATTATCATTTAAAAAAAAAATGAACAAGTTACTGTTTTTGCACGCAACACATAAGTCCCCTGCCGGTGAGGTGCATAATTTTTCCATTACCATAGCAACCAGAATTTTGGTCCGAGAAAAAATATCTTCATACTGCCATATATTCATATACCAAGTTTCATAATATTATCTTAAACGGTTTTTAAGTAATCGCGAGATCCAGATTTCCGGACGGACAGAGGGAATGACGGACAGACAGACGGAGGGCAATCCTATGGTCCCCTCCGGTGTAAACACCGATAGGTGATTAACAAAATGAGGCAGTAAATTTGGACGAGTTCGATGTTATGAGACAAAAAATCAAACGTCTAAAACATATAGCACTTTACATTATTTTTTAAGGTAGCAATTTCTCAAGAGGTACCAACCTATGCAGCGTAAAAACAATAATAATCGAAGCTATGTTAACATAAGCATGATCAATATTAACAAATGACATTTCAGTAGAAATTTCGCTATATGGTAATTACTTAAAATGAATCTAGCATTTCGACACAGTGCAAGCACAATTTTTAGGTTTTTTTTTTTATTTTTTTTTTTTTTTTTAATTTTCTTATGAATTACATCTTAAATTTTTTAAAGTGATATTATACAGTATTCTGAAGTGGTTTTCTCATGCATTGTTCATTTAGTACCTCTGTAAACAAATACATTCCGTATGTATTGAGAAAACTAACAGAAAATCATATTTAGTATTCTCAAGAATGTACAGAACATATACAGATATATAGATTACAGTTATTACAAAACATAAAATATAAAAATAAATAGACATGATAGTAGAATTTACAATAATTTATAAACGTATGTTTTCAGATAACCTTCTTTCCGTTATAATCAGAGATACTAAGAAAGACGACCCCACCCACTTCATACAGCCTCGTTGTAGATCATACACCTTCGAAAAGAATGTACATTTTAATCTTCATTATAATATTATTCAATTAAGTGTAAGATATGAGGTTTTATGCCTGTGTAGAAAGAAACATCTAATTCTAATTCAAGTACAATGATTGTCCTCACAAAAATCTGCCCAGGACAGAGATTGACACTAGAATGTCGTCATTATTAGGAAATCAAACTGAAGCTGAAAATGAAAAATAACCAGTCACACCTCAGGTGTCAGAGATCTGCACACGTTTAATTATAGAATGAGCATTTTCCTAGCTAACTATGAAATGAAGTGTTGTCAGTATATAAGTGAGACAGGGAGACTATATAAACCAAAATAGCTGCATACACTTGAAAATATTGTAAAACAAATGAATGTTAGTACTCTTTTCGAGAGAGACAGAGAGAAAGTGGATATTTTTCGATAGAATCTGGATGAAACAGTGACTTACAGGTAAATTTCGTTCATATGATTCGAATTCGAGTGTGACAAATACTCGTATGCCTTCGTACTTTCAGAACTTTAATTAGTGTTATGAATGGCTTGTGTTTTATTATCGATATATGCGATAGACAGGAAAGTCTAAACATATCTACAAAAACTTCAGTTCAATAACAGTGAACGGGTAGCTTTTGAATTAAATTATTTTTATAGATTTATTTTGGTCTTTATGCAATGAAATTTAGATCTGATATATTAGAATTTTTAGGGAATAAACACATTTAGATATTCGATCTTTATTGATGAATCGTGAATCGTGACGACAACGAAATAACAGTCATAGAAAAATTTAGACTTTTCCCAAAAGCGTATAATTATTCTGCTTATGGTTGGCGAGGAGTGAACATCTCCAGCGAAGGAACTAGGCTTTTTGTTTATACGGTAAAACGTTTAATATATTATCTGAGTAGAGTCAGCACATAGAGTGAAGAGTGGACTTCTTCCATCCTTGTAATCGTCGTTGCTGATCTTGAAAAGTTATATAATAAAACGTAACTACCGTGGCTGAACGTTAGAGTTATAAAGCTGGTGGCTATCTGACCGGTGGATGCACAGTGATCAGTGCGAGACTTTAATTGTTACATATAGTTGAGCAAATGTAGCTCATCTACTGGTTCTTGCTTGTAAAAGCAAGGGATACGGTTCAGATAGGACGCCGATCTAGTTACATAAGGTCGACCAATGATAGGGTTCGGCAACGTAATTTTCAGGTATTGCTTTAAACATAAATTATAGAAATCGTGTGTACTTATAATCTAAAGGTCTCATAATCAAAGGACAGGTTCGTCCCGAAGGAAAAATCAAATAAATATCAGCTTAATTTCTCTGGATTATTGTCCGTCAAGTTATTTCATAAACATTTGAATCAAACGGTTGAGATAGACCCGAGGAAAATTATGTCTTTATATTAAGAATAGGTTAATATTTAATCATCATCTGCTAGCTCAGCTGGATAGCCGAGCGGAACTTTTAAATCATTTTCCATGCACCTTACATCACCTTACATAGAGTATATTGAATCCACGTTAAAAAAATATAGCAAATACAAATAAAAATAATATTAATATCTGTACAACATTTGTTGTGTACCAATGGACATACATTAACAGGGAGGTAACTCATTATACAAGTCAATAGATATAGCTCATTATTATTCCCCCTCTTCCTCATTAAAGGATATTATTTCTTAACTAAATTTTCGGTTATATGGTAACAGGCCCGTTGTAGAATTGTTTAAATGTGCATTCGTCTTGTGCAAAACTGTCTCGATAAGCAATATGTACATTATAGAGCTGGTGGGTGACTTCTAATGCTATAATCCGATCATATTGAAATATTGATGTCGAAAAGTTTTAAAATTTCCATCCAGTTTGCCACTGTGTTCTTTGAATCTGATTTAAGCAGTTTTATGCAAAGCTGAATCATTTGTGGGAAGGCCTCTTTGTAAATTTGCCGTAAGTTGTGATTGATTTTTGAGTGTTTGGGTAATTGTTTATTCTGATTTCAACACTATTTTCAGCTTAATAAAGAGGGTTGGTAACCATCGCCCACGGTTTAGCATCTTTTGACCTGTTATCAATGATATTAATTTCATAGAGAGCAGCATTAAACAATGTTTGAGGTTGTTCACATCCTAAAAGCTTCAATATCTGACCGACATCCAAGATACACGGTGACATTATTTTGAATATTCTTTTCAGGAATCGTTTTATGAGGCTACTTTTACAGATATCTATAGCACAGAATGTTTGAAAATATGCAGCTAGTGCAGACATCGCTGTGCTAACGATATATTGACTTAAACTTCTGTCATGTAACAAAGTCAGAAATTGTATAATGCAGTTTACAGAGGTTTCATTGTAACTAATTTGTCTTGTAAACAAATAACATCCGTGTGCAGACAAACAAACAGAAAAAAAACACTTTATTACTCTCAAGACTAAGATGTAATAAACTTAAAATCACAGGATTTAAGAAAACAGGTGCATAATCTCGGGTGTTCATTTGGACCATACATTGAATTAAGTGTAAGTTTCTTTTAATCATTCAATTTTATTGGATTCAATCTACTTATGAAAATCCTTTGAAAACAATATACCAAGCTGTAGAACATATAGCACATACAAATAACAAATTGTATATATTTGTACAATTATCATGTATTTTATCTTAGCTGCCATTGACAGTCACTGCATCCTAATATTAGACAGTTTTAATAGCAAACATGAGAAGGGAGATAAATGAGTCAAGTCATTAGTTATATCTCATTATTCCCCTTTATTTTCTAAATGTGAAATGACCTTTTACCCCTACCGTGTACAAAACTGTGTCGATTGGTAGATTTTATAGGACACGACTGTAGGATGCACTTCTGTTACTATGAACCAATTCTTTTTAAATATTAATACCACTTTACTTTTTAATATCCGATGTATACACACTTAAATATGTTGTGCCTAAAACTTCAAGATTAGAGTTAAATGAAAAAGATTTATATCAATATGTGTGACTGTTTGGTGTCTTAAACATTTTATCAATGATGTAAGCGTTACATAATTGATAGAGAACAGCTTTAAAGACATGTTTGAAGTAGTTCACGTTTCTTAAATTTTGAGCGCCTGACTGAAATCTCAAATACAGTTGTACTTAACAAATGACGGCTTTAGTTTGAATATTCTTTTCATGAATGGCAACCCACATTATGATATTACAGCCCCATATAATGACTTAACAACCACGCATAATAAAATAACAACCCTACATGATGAAATTACAGGGCCATATAATGACTTAACAACCACGCATAATAAAATAACAACCCTATATGGTGATTTTATAGCCCCATATAATGACTTAACATTCAACCTCACACAATAACATTACAACCTTAAATGATGATATTACAAACCCTTATGATGATGTAACAACCCAACAAGATGACATTACAACCTCACATGATGTTATTAAAACCCAACAGTTTGACATAACAACCTCACATGATGATAACACGACCCCTCAAAATGCTATATGGACCCATCTAAACATTATTGCCGAACACAAAACAGCTGTGGCGTTCCATATGAAACAGATATGAATTAAATATATTGTTTGAAATACATGGACAAGGATGGAAAAATCATTCATGCCGTAATCCTTATAGTTTAGGAGTTGTATCCCTTTCTATGTAATTTCTGGTACATTCCATACAGGAAATGCATTCAGTTGAATCGATGTGTTTTATTGTTATTGTGTTGTTGTTTTTTGTTTTTTTTTGTTTTTTTTTTTTTTTTTTTTTTATTGTTGTTTCGAGAAATTCCATTTGCAGTAATATAACTTGAATTTGAACGATTTTTTTTTTTTATTTAGAAACTTATTTTTCAGGGGATACGTTATCAACTGGTGATCCGACGTGCGTATAGTATTTAAAATTCTACCGGAATTTCGTCAGTTATCATGCTCAAATGGATGGAAATTGTGTGATTTATCGTGATTGTGAAAATTCAAATTAGTTTCGATCTAAAGCAATTGGATTAAAATGCTCAAACTATATGGTTTATTATCAAAGGTAAGTTTGTTTCATTTCTCGATCTTTTTACAGGTGTCCTGGGTGAGTCCATGTTTTCATAATAAAAAATATCATTGAACCATTTAAGCTTGGCGGCAATATTGACTATTGTTCATGTTAGATCTATGAATTCTTAATGTAATCATAAAAAAAAAGTTGTTATTTTCATCATATGGGAACAATTTAAGAACTAGATTTTAAAAATTTAATTCTAGGTTTATATATTTCGTATGAAAATCTATACACGTTTAAATATATGAAACGTTAAAAGATACATATTGGGCCCGACATTTGATTTCAATTCACAAACATTTATCGTAGTTATCACTTAATTGTAATTCTAAAGTATTTTGAAATAGACCATAGCCTGATGATAATGTACTGCGCATGGCCGTATATACACCTGCATTAGTATAGAAGCAGTTGTAGTAATCAAGTCTATGTTTTTATATTCTCATATGGATTTCTATATCAATCGCAAAAAATAAAATATAAATCGATTGAAATATGTAGATAAATAAAAACCTAGAAAATTGTTTAGTCAGTCAGTTATAATAAATACTACTACAGCATGATAAAGCTTTTACCCTGGCATTATGTCACAACATAATTATTATCTGCACTTACCTGATATACTTGTCTTTATATTTATTTTTACAAAACAATTTAAATGTTTATTAATATTTTATCCACTGCTACGGTAATGTGAGCTTTTAGATCATTCAGCCATTCATTGGTGGAAATTATTTCATTTAGTCAAAGTCAATTTCAGGGGCGTTTTTATAGCTTAACCAGCTTATGAAATGTTTCAGCATGCGCAAGAGGAAATGATTATACTTATAAAAATATACAGCACGCTATTTGTTCTAGGTTGTTATCGTGTGAATGACCCCGGCTATTCTACATTTTGAGCGTCAGATACTGCAAGGTTTTTCTAGCGTGCGCATTGGCGGTCTAATTGAAATTTTCCCATATAGAGATCGCGTTGTCAGAATATGTCTATTGAAAACAAAATATTCGTGAACAAGCGTATTGTTCTGATTGTGTTTTTCGCGAACATCTTTGGTTTAATTGCAATCTTAATAACGGTCGCGGTAGCTGTTCCAAACATGTCGGGGTTCGTCAACACAAAGCAAGTGTGCCTTCCTTCACAGGAAGGTTCGAGTCTTGCGTGTGGGTCACCACAGGATATACTGCCGGAGTATCTCACCCAAGTACGTATGCTTCATATATGCTTGTTACACGTGTTTTTTCTTTGAATAAAGCATTATGGATTGAATACCCGAGATTTGGTAATTTAATTCGGAATCTTGCAGCAAGGAGAACAAGGAGATTTCAAATGTTAAGATTTTGATGGTAATGATGTTAATGATTACTTTACCATGAGTTAATCATTACCTTATCATTGATGTTCTATATAAATATTGAATTTAAGCTTTTAATCGTTTTATGTATTGGATTTATGTAGAAGTTATGTGCTCGTTTCCTGTCCCACGGACTCTTTATTGAGAACTGTGTCCAGATGTTCAGATACACATGTAGTTTTGTGTAAATGCGATTCACTGAATTCGCCATATGGTAGTGAAATTAGATAAATTAACTAAAAGGACGGTTAAATAAAAGGTCTTGTTTTAACATTTTCAGAGGTTGGATAATTCTTATGAAAATTACAAGGAGGAAGAAAAGGGGAGAGACGGTAAATTAATTTGAATTGTCTTTGTCATATAACCAAAATAGTTTTGCTACCCCATTTTCTTTGATTATATATAGTTTAACATTAAGTACTTAAGATGTCTGAGTCAAGATATACTTCATTACATGACAGCATTTTCCAGGGGCGCTTCACTGAAATGCATGTGCATTTTATCGTAAAGATGATGTTGCAAGTCATGGCGTCATACTATATTTATATGGTAAACAATTTCAAAAATGACGAAATTAATAACGGCCATTTGTATGATTGAATTGACGCCATATTGTCACAAGCATTCTTTTTCAAAGGGTGTTAATGCTAGCAGGGAAACATTGTGATGACAATATCAGATACGGATGATCGTTTTTATTTTAGTATATGTAGCAAATAAATGTATTATTCCAGAATATATTCTCTAAGACATCTTAAATTTGTAGATAGAGACTGTCAAATTATAAATAGTTATCATTCCGTTCTGTGGGCAATGTTTAAACATTTTTGAACGGTGATGATTTAAAAAATTACAGGTCATTTTTAATGTTAACTGTGTATCCATATAATTTACAGGATATCCAATATACACTGGGGTGAGATAGTCAATGGTTGACCTGGATTACACAAAAAATTTAAAATATGTTTTTATTTGTGATACTGTTTGTTTGCCGTTCACTTATTCCTGAATGGTAAGGGAAGGCCTTAAATTGTTAAATGATAAAAACTGGAAAGGTTCAATGTCGAGAAACGGTTAGGAAAAAGCAAGCTAATACCTGATAAAATATATTATGTATTTTACGGGCCAAAACCCCTGGGCAAATATTACTCCATTACTCTAGCTAGCAACCCATATATTATTCTACATGTTAAATGATATCTGTACATTTTTTCTGTTTTAATTTAATAGCATATTTATTTATGGTAATACATCCATCATTTAATTGTAATCATGACCCATCAAATGATCATGTGAATTTATAGTAATTGCTAAAAACTATATCTCTACGTCAACGGATGCTTGCATTTGTACTGAAGTTATTTGAAGCATTTGAAGGACCATGGTTATAATTTATTGATGGATAAATTAACTTAAATCGATTATGACATCTGCATATCTGTGTATGTATTTGACATCTGATTTTAGAAACGCCCTTCGAGATGGACCCCTACATGTATAGGAGTTATCTCGCAACTAAACCCGCTGCAAGATACTCAGCAAATATCCAAGCTGAAGTCCCTGAAAGACAAGGTGAGCTTATTGATAAATAAAAACTTCTATTTTTTCTTGTTAGAAGTCTTTCATTTGGCTTGCGTTGGGTCAGTGGTTCAACCTGAAATCTTCATGTGCATGAGAGGTTTCGATTCATCTATAACTTTATGTATGTCATTTTAAGACTTAAAAGCCGTCGCAAAGACTGTCAACTCTTACCTTTATTTTTCGTTTCAGGGACGGTTCATAAATCAAAATTTAATTATTTATGGTTTCATGTAATGTAAAATATTTATGTAAGTTTCTGTTATTGTTTTTTTTTTTTATTTTTTTTTTTTATTATTTATTTATTTATAATTTTACATTTGAAGGTTCATCAGAACAAATGACGCCCGTCACAGTCTGGAAACCAGAAAATTATCTAGAGGATAAATATGAGTTTCAGCGATTCAAATTAACATACAAAAATGGTCGAATCGTCGTCCTTGTTTCTGGCACCTACCTTGTGTATTCCTTTCTCGACATGTATGAAGAATGGAAGTCAAACGATACATTCCCAAAAAGAGATGGGCCCATAAAGCATAGTATTTATGTATTCAATTTCACGGAAAGGGCCGAAAAAGAGCTCGTGACGTCATGCCACTTGCATCAGTACCCATCAAGCCGCCGATTTAATATCTACAGCAGTTTCGTCATGACGCTGGTGGATCTGAGGGCTGGGGACGAGGTGAGCGTCAAGGTCAATGATCTGTCGTTGCTCCGGTACCCAGTGTTTAACACGTTTGGGATGAACTTAGTGTAACCTTCTGTTGAGGATACATGCTCGTCGTGTGGTTGCTGTAACTGAGGTCCCCAAAGCTCTTAAAGCCGTTTGTCTTGAAAGCACATATAGTGATACAGTTAATATAGCGTGTCCAAATATGTATGATTGTGATTATACATACATACATACAATTATGCTTGCACACGTGTGTATGTGTGTGTTTGTTTATGTGTGCATAAATACTATATATAAGTATGGATAATTATGTGTATATGCCAATATGAATGATGCAATTTATATACATGTACACTTGATTAATTACTGTTTATTGCTGTCTATTAGAGTATGTGTATTTCATGCTATTCCCATAATTGATTGTAATATTAAAAATTGGAGGAATGATGTGTTTAATTATGCAGCCGCATAATTTGCTCTACGGCCATACGTTTCTTAAATCTCTCCATCTCTCTCTCTCTCTTAATATGTATCATACGGACATATTTCTATAAGGTTTTAAAGCGTTTATTTACATTTTGAATTTTAACTGTCACTTTTTATATTAAATTTTTTAATTTGGTTTTTTTTATGTTTTTTATTTTAATTACATTCCTTTTAATGAATTAATTTTGATTGGTCGAGTTAATTATCGAAAGTATCCCTCCGGAAAAGAGATCAGCTCGGTTTTCATATAAATTCCTAAAACCTCGATTTTTCGACAATAATGTATTAATACATGTCTTAACGTTGAAAATAATTAGCCCAACTACACACAAAAAAAACCATATCTAATGGATGGAAAACACATGTCGGATTTGAAACCTTCAGACCCCTTCATATTTGGGAAATCGAATTCGAAAAGACGTGATGTATAAGAGCATAACTTCAATACTAATATTGGATGCACTCCAAACTTGTTTTGTATACTGATCAGTTAAATTTTGGTCATTTGATGTTGACCCTTTCTCTGACAACTGCTGGAATGCATGTGACTCAAGTGTTCCGAGGAACACCTTTCAAGTTGTATTACCTGAAGGAACGTATTATGCTGTTAACTGGTCGTTCGTCTGCCCGTTCGTCAGCATTTTCATATTAGCTCTACATATTTTGAACGCTTGAAAAACATTCATACTACTTGGGTCAAATGTCCTCTCATCAAGATGTAGAATAAAACATAAAATATAAATAACAGACCACGGCCATGTATTTTTTAGCTTACCTGGCACGAAGCGCCAAGGTGAGCTAAAGGGACTAGCCTTTGTCCGGCGTCCGTCGTCATGAGTCGTAAGTCGTCAATCGTCAACAATTTACTTAAAAATCTTCTTCTCTTACCTACTGATGGAAAAGTGATCAAACTTTGCAAAGATGTGCCTAAGCTGATCCCTATAAAAATTGTTCAAATGGTTCCGGCCTGTTGCATAATTAGGTCACAGGAGCTAAAAATAAATCTATCTTGTAAATCTTCTTCTCTGAAACCACAAGGCCAAGAGCTTAGATATTTGGTGTGTAGCATTGTCTAATGGATCTCTACACAGTTTATTCAAATCATGACCCTGGGGTCAAATTGGCCCCGCCGCAGGGGTCACTTTATATTTAACATAGACTAATATAGGAAAACTTGAAAAAGTGTGGTCTAGTAGATCACTATCAAGTTTGTTCAAGTCATAGCCCTGGGGTTAAATTTCGCCACGTCATAGGGTCACCCGATTTTACATAGACTAATATAGAAAAAAAAAACTTGAAAAATCTTCTTCTCAGAAACAAGGCCTGGAGTTAAGATATTTGGTCTGTAGCATTGTCTAGTAGATTTCTACCAAGTTTGTTCAAATCATGACCATGGGATCAAAATGGGGAAAAAACTTGAAAATTTTCTTTTCAGAAACCGCAAGGCCTGGAGTTTAGATAATTGGTATGTAACATGGGCTAATAGACCTCTACCAAGTTTGTTCAAATCATGGACCTGTGGTCAAAATTGGCCCTGCCCCAGGGGTCACTGGATTGTATATAGCCTAATGATACCAGGTGAGCGATCCAGGGCCATTATGGCCCCCTTGTTAAAGGGCGAGTTCACATGGAAATCGAGATCGATCTCGATATACCCAAAGTTCTAACTGAACGGTACAGGTTTCATCACTTGTGACGTCCATTTAACCTTTGACCTCAACTTTACTAACCCTCGGTCGACCCAATCTTTCTCGAGAATGAGCCGGTTCCCTGATTTTACATGCTGTGAAAAATGAGCAAGTTGTTTTTCATATAGTCTGTGATTGGCTGATTTTTTACAAGTGGGAATAAGCATAAATCATGTAATGGCCAGCCTTTTCCTAGAGCTTCTATGTGAAATCGCCCAAAGATACTTTTTGTTTGCAATATTAATGCCTTACACCGAATAATTTTCATTTAAAAGAGGGATTCCAGTTTTAGCCTGCAATTAAATGTTTGATTTCAAATATCGTGTTTAATCTTTACTTAATACTGTATTCATCATATATTTGGATATCTGTGTTGAAATATAATTCTTAAACACCACCACGACTTAGTGTCCTTTATACCCTAGAAAAGTAATCACTGATAAGTAATTCGCACAACCCGATACATCCCTCTACTTTCATAGTATTACAATAAATTTATTCCATGACTTTTCCGAATGAATACTCATCATAAAAATCATGGCCCTGAAACGCTTACCTGATTTTAAATGAGCAACATTCTTTGCATTTTTCATATTCTCTAAAAATGCCACAATGCAATTCGTAATGGGATATGACAGAAGAAAGGCATGAATAAATGTTTCATGGCTGGAATGTATTCTCAAATGTTCCAAGTAATTTTCAAAGTAGTGTCCTTACATAATATTATAGGTTGTCAGAGATGGTGTAACCTGTGGAGATATATATTATTAAGAAATTATTATTATTATAGTAATATGAAAGAAAGTAAAGAGATATTTCACTCAGATTTTCATTTAGACAATTAGACAAGTTTAGTTTTGTGTAAACTTGTTTCCCAACCTTTTTCCAGTACGAAAATATTCCTGTTTATGAAATGTTGGAGAGGGGGTTCTATTAAACATTTTGGATCCTGGAATAGACACTGTCATTTTGCCAAATTATTTGTATGCTTGAATTGGGATACTAACACTTTATGAGAAAAAGTTGAACAAATACTTGCAAGGTTTTATTATTACACACATAGGAAAAAAATAATGACAAATGCCCTCCAGCTGACAATTTTTTCTTCAGTTGTGTGCATGAAGTTACGTTCCTGCATGAATTATTTTCAATTAATGAAGCACAAAAAAGATCGTAACAAATTACAGACCCAACTAAGCTTAAAAGTTAACAATTTATTTAAAGAATGAATAATAAAATCTAAATTATTGAAACTTACAGTTAAAATATCCCTCGCAAAGTCCTTTGTCCAGTTTTTAATGTAATTTTAAAATGTCTAAACAATGTCCAAAATTTGGCTCAATACTTTAAACTTAATTTAATCCATGGCAAGAAATACACAGATCCAGTGTCAATCCAAAGATCACAATAAGCTTTGAAATCCTTAAAACTTCCCAAATATTGCTCTTTACAGCCAAAACATCAGCTTAAATACTCATTTGTCTGTTTCCAGAACCTTCAATAAATATCTAGTCCTTTCTCCTTTTCAATTTACCAATCAGATTTTATTTTTATTTAAAAACAAAAGAAAGTTCATGTATGATCAAGTATGATGTTATATTTATGTTTAAACTGGTTGTCCTGGAACAGTCTTGACCATATTAATATTTACAGATAATTCTAGAATACTTACATAACACTTTCCCTCTTCAAAGAAAAAAAATAATAATGAAATTATGTTTTTCTTTTTCTTTTTTAAATTCTGATATGCAATACAGATTACATGAAACAAACAAGGATAATGAGATTTCAAAAAAGATCAGGTTACACATAATTAACATCTGTCAGTTTTTTTCTTGTTTCTAATCTTTTGAATGAAAACTAAAGGATTGTGGTCACAAAAAAACCTAATTGGCAACTCTGAACTAGACAAATATACCTAAAAAAATGAATAGCTGAAACCAAAGTCAAACATTCTTTTTTCAATCGTTGAATAATTTTCCTGGTGTTTATTACATTTTCTGGAAAAAAGCATACCGAAAGATTATTTCCATTTTGACCTTCTTGCAGAAGCACTGCTCCAATTCCTGCATCACTAGCATCTGTTACTAGTTTAAATGATTTTTGAAAATTTGGAGGTATGAAAACTGGTAATCTTTGTAATATCGTTTTGATTTTGTCAAATGATGTCTTACAACTTTCATCCCATAGAAATTTTACATTTTTACCTAGAAAATTTGTCAAAGGTTTTGCAATGCTTGAACAATTTGGACAATATTTTCTATAGTAACCAGTCATACCAAGAAACCGCTTGATCTGTTTCTTACTAGTGGGAACTGGAAACCCAGAAATAGCTTTTACTTTAACATCAACAGGTTTAACCTGTCCTTGTCCCACAGTATGACCTAATAATGTTACTGTTGCACAACAAATTTAACTCTTGTCCAGGCTTATCTGTTTGGAAAATGCTCTTATCTGTTGGAGATGATCATCAAAGGTGGTGTCATTATGGACTATAGCGTCATCGATATTTTAGATCAGAGAAGACTTGGCTTATAAGACGTTGGAAATTTGCAGGCGAATTTTTCATACCAAATGGCATAACTTTATATTGGTACAATCCATTCGGTGTCACAAATGCTGAAATTTCTTTTGGTCTGTCTGTTAGAGGAATTTCCAAAACGCCTTTAAATCAAATACAGTCACATATTTGACATTTCCAATCTTATCAATGCAGTCGCAGTCATTCATTCTTGGGATTGGATATGTATTTTGTAACAGAGTTAACTTGTCTGTAGTCTGTGCACATTCTGAACGTATAACCATGCTTTGGAACGATGACACACGGAGAAATCCAATCACTGTTGCTAGGTTCAATCAAATCATGTTCGAGCAGATAGTGTATTTCCTCTTCTAAAAACTTCTGTTTCACTGGATTTACTCTTTATGGATGTTGTTTAACTGGTTTAGGTTCCCCAACATCAACGTCATGAAATATTTTATCAGTTCTCGATGGAACATTAAGAAAGATGTGTTGAAACTCCATGATTAAAGATTTCATTTTGTTCCTCTCTTCAGAATTCAAATGTTCCAATTTCGGGTCCAGATTTTGTAGAATCTCAGAGTTCGAGAGTTTTGTTGAGCCAGAATAAATATTTACATCATTTTCCAAAATTCCTCCTTTGTTTGAATCATTATCAATATCAAAGTTTTAACAATTACTCTGTGGCACAACTATTTTTACAGCAGATTTACGAGAAATGTCACCTCTTACAAAGTATGGTTTTAACATATTAGCATGACAAAGTTGAGTTCAATTTCGCCTTCCTGGTGTTTTGATTATATAATTTAATTCACTTATTTTTTC
>CM037791.1:49151171-49201171 GCA_021229015.1 Solen grandis | reverse complement strand
TTGTCAACAGTGTAAGGACCACAATACCTTGCCTGAAATGGCTTACTTGGTATGGCCAAGAGCAGAAAGTTCCTAGATATTGCCTTATCATAATGTAGTTTCATTTTGGATTGAGCATTTTTCAAATTTGCTTTTGCAAGATCACAAGCTTAAGATAATTTCAGTCTGAAATCTGAAACATACTGTTAAAGATTTAAAGTAGTTTCTGACATCAGACAGTAGTTTTTCTTTCATCAATATCAAATGTCCCCGAACTGTTTGACCAAATACTAAGACAAATGACTTAAAACCTAATAATTCTTGATATGCCTCTTTGACAGCAAACAATAGCAGATAGACGACTTCATTCCAATCTTTATCTGTGTCAAAGCAATAAGTTCTTAGCTTGATTTTGAATATTTGATGAAATATTTTTAAAGCTCCTTGGGATTCAGGATGATATGCAGAAGAAACGCTCTGTTGAATACCTTATTCATACACGACTTGTTGAAATATACCTGGCATGAAATTTGACCCTTGATCAGACTGGATAGACTTGGGAAGACCAAGTTATTTGAAAAATGTAACAAGTGCTTTTACAATTGTCTTTGCTTTTATATTTCTCAGAGGTATTGCTTCAGGGAATCTGATCATTACATGACACATTATAGTCAACAAGTACTCATTTTGATTTCTTGTTTTTGGCAACGGGCCGACACATTCAATTACAAGCGACTTAATAGTTAATCAGGTATTGGATAAAGCTAAGCTTTTTGTATTGACTGGTTTGGTTTACCAACCACTTGGCATGTGTGGCATGACTTACAAAATTCTGAAACATCATGGTTTAAACTAGGCCAGTAGAAATGATTTAAAATTTTCTGATGAGTTTTATTAATGCCTAAATGTTCTGCCATTAGAGTTTCATGAGCCAAACAAAGAATATCATTGCGATATATTTTTGGAACAACTATTTGATATTTCACAGCCCAGTCTGAATCAACAGGAACATCTAGTGGTCTCCATTTTCTCATGAGTACTTTATTCTTAATTAAGTAGCAATTTCTAACTTTGCTAGCTTCTTTTTCATCTAAGGCCTTATCCAATAACAAGCTAACTTCGGGATCTTCTTATTGAGCACAAATAAATTTTCCTCTCGACATATGTACTTTTTTTTCAATAGGAGCCACAAAATTATCATAAACCTTAGGAGTTTCAGAAGAATGATCAGTGTATATTCTTACCGGTTGATGATTTTCATGAGAATGTCCAATAAATGTATCATTAAGTGAAAAGGAAATTTCATCTAAAACTTTGACTTGACTATCAGCTTCAGCTCTCTTTGACATGGCACGGGTTACAGCACAAGAAGGATACAAATCTGATATTTCTTCTTCAGTGGGGTCAATCTCTTGATCCATACATGGTGAAATTGATACAATTGGATCTACAACAACTCTTGAACCAGCCAGGTCATTACCAAATAACTAATGAATACCATCAATGTGTAAAGAGGGCCTTACACCTACAGTCACAGGGCCATTGATCAAGTCTGATTTTAAATAGACATCATGGAGGGGAACAGAAACAGAACCGCACTCTACACCCTGAATAAGAACATTTCTATCAGAAAACGTCTTTTCAGACAAATGCAGAACATCTGCTAACAAAAGAGACTTGGATGCCCCAGTATCCCTTAAAATTTTAATAAGTGTAGGTCTTATATCAGGATCATCAATAATTGACACAAAACCCTCTGAAATAAATGGCTCATAAGCCTCCATGTAAGAATCAGACTGAGATTTGGCATTCAATTTATTGTCTAATGCAACAGGAGACCGCTTTGGTCTTAAAGATATAAGAACATTGGGCTTAGTACTTTGATTCTTCTCTTTCAAACGTAAACAATCACCCATAACATGACCAGGCTTTTTGTAATAATCACATGTTATACTTGGAGATTTATTATTGAATCCTGGAGATCCTGGAGATCTGTACACTGGTTTCCTGTGAAAGTTATAATTTGGTTTGTTATCGAAGGATTTTTTATGTGCCAAATAATACTGATCAGCAAGCAGAGCTGCTTCTTCTACATCATGTATACTTCTTTCATTTAAAAAAAACTTTAATATCTGTATGTACACAGTTGTTTTTTTTTTCAATAAGTATCAGCTATCTTTATTAGTCATGATCATTATTAACATTCTTAGAAGTATACTACCGATTAAACAATCTTTTCTCAAATTTCTAAAATATGTCTTCATCAACTAAGTATCGTATCAAAAGATGTTTTATTTCTTGTTTTCTCAAAGATGATATATTCTGAAATTGAATAATGTATAATGTTTAGCAAACTCAAGCAGGTCATTTTTCTTCAGTTTTTTTAATTCTTCCAGTGAAGGCGAACTCAAAAACAAGTTTTACCTGTAGATGACATTTCTTTTAACTTAGTTGGATCAAGTTAATTGTAAAATATAAACTTTATTTGTTAATTGTAAAATATAAATTTTTTTTTTTTTTAAATTTTCAATTTATAAGTGCTACAAAGTCTGTTCTATCCCGGACGAGACCATATTTTGTAACGTTCCTGTATGAATTATTTTAAATTAATGTAGCACCAAAACGATCGTAACAAATAGCAGACCCAACTAAGTTTAACAGTTAAAAATTTATTTAAAGAATAAATAATAAAATTTAAATTATTGAAATTGCAGTAACAATATCTCTCGCAAAGTCCTTAATTTAATTCATGGTAAGAAATACACAGATCCAGTGTCAATCAAAGATCTCAAAAAGCTCTTTAATCCTTAAAACTTCCTAAATATTGCTCTTTACAGTCAAAACAATATCTCTTGCAAAGTCCTTTGTCGAGTTTTTAATGTAATTTTAAAATGTCCAGAATTCTGGCTCAACACTTTAAACTTAATTTAATTCATGGTAAGAAATACACAGATCCAGTGTCAATCCACAGATCTCAAAAAGCTCTTTAATCCTTAAAACTTCCTAAATATTGCTCTTTACAGCCAAACAATAGCTTAAATACTCATTTGTCTGTTTCCAGAGCCTTCAATAAATATCTAGTCCTTTCCCCCTTTCAATTAACTAATCAGATTTTATTTTTATTTAAAAACAAAAGAAAGTTCTAGAACCACCAACTAGAAAAAAAAGTGTGATTTAATATTTATGTTTAAACTTGTTGTTCCGGTACAGTCTTGACCATATAAATATTTACAGATAATTCTAGAAACTTCCTAGAGAATCAACATACATTGATCAAACAACAAATTACAATAAATAAACATGCTTACATAATAATGATTATAAAACTAACAAGGCACTACGGTCAATGTATGAACATATCTGGGAATATTAAAAATCTGTGTTAAAAGGTTGAAAACATAACAAGATATACATAGAAACAAACATTAAAAAAAAACAAAGAAAAACATTCAAATATGCATACATAAGGCACATATGGGACTAGTAGGACAAACAATTATCTACTTGTGACTTTATTGTATTCAAAATTCTCAAAAAGATATGTATGCCTGATGGTATTACAGACTGGTTTTTCAGTTTTCTGTATTGGTTAAACTTTTAAGGAATGTTAAAAATTAAGGTCAACTGCATACACTTCTGAAGAAATTCATCCACTGAAAAATTGTCTAAATATTAACTAAACCCAATCATTTGCAGAGAAAATATAAGGTAAACCAGATGCCCACTTGCGTGGACATCTGCAGATTGAATCTAATAGAGAGGAATATTTTTAAATCGGTTTAAAACAACATATCAACATGTATAAGGCACTATAAGGATATTTTCAGAAGCACAAATTGAAAACATAATTGCAAGGTTTCATTATGACAAAATATACAAGTAAATAAAAAATAAGAAATGCCCTCCAGCCGACCAATTTTTCAGTTGTGTGCATGATTATAAAAATAACAAGGCAGTACGGTCAATGTATGAAACTATCTTGGTATATTAAAATTCTGTGTTTAAGGTTAAAACATAACAAGACGTACATACAAACAGAATATATAGTATAATATGCTATTGAATCTCTGGTACTGAAGATATTAAATATGAGATGAAAAATAAAACAAACGAAAAACATTCAAATATGCATACATAAGGCACATATGGGACTAGTAGGACAAACAATTATCTACTTGTGACTTTATTGTATTCAAAATTCTCAAAAAGATATGTATGCCTGATGGTATTACAGACTGGTTTTTCAGTTTTCTGTATTGGTTAAACTTTTAAGGAATGTTAAAAATTAAGGTCAACTGCATACACTTCTGAAGAAATTCATCCACTGAAAAATTGTCTAAATATTAACTAAACCCATCATTTACAGAGAAATTATAAGGTAAACCAGATGCCCACTTGCGTGGACATCTGCAGATTGAATCTAATAGAGAGGAATATTTTTAAATCGGTTTACAAACAACCATATCAACATGTATAAGGCACTATAAGGATATTTTCAGAAGCACAAATTGAAAACATAATTGCAAGGTTTCATTATGACAAAATATACAAGTAAATAAAAAATAAGAAATGCCCTCCAGCCGACCAATTTTTCAGTTGTGTGCATGATTATGAAAATAACAAGGCAGTACGGTCAATGTATGAAACTATCTTGGTGTATTAAAATTCCGTGTTTAAAGGTTAAAAACATAACAAGACGTACATACAAACAGAATATATAGTATAATATGCTATTTATTCTCTGGTACTGAAGATATTAAATATGAGATGAAAAATAAAACAAAACAAAAAAACAAAAACATTCAAATATACATACATAAGACACATAGGGCACTAGTAGGACAAAAACATTACTTGTGAATTTATTGTATGAAAAAAATGGGAAACTATGCCTGATGGTAATGTGATTTGGTTTTTCTGGTATTCTGTTTTGGTTAAACTGTTACAAAAAGGTTAAAGGTCAAGGTCAATTGATCAAACATTTATCATTATCATTATAATTTATTTTTGCAACATTTGCTTACTAGGTTAAATGTAAATTTTCAGGTGCAACAACACCAAAGTTCACAGTGTGAGATACTTCAGAAACCTTATTTGCTCATTTTATCTACTTAAGCCTTCTTCTTCTTGTTTCATTTTAGAGGTTTTACTGTGCATCAGAGAGGAGATAAGTTTTTACTGCAGAATTACGTGAAATCTCTTAGAAGGTTACATTTGAATAAATTGAAACAATCTGTTGAAAGTGAAGTAATGAACCTAAGACTAGAAAAAAGGAAGTGTTTAGGTTATTTGCAAACTGGCATAATTTGACGTTACAATTTTTTTTTTTTTTTTTTAGTTCTATTTCTCAAACTTTCATGCAGAAATAAGACATGTCCTGCTGTATCATGTGTTGCTACAGTCTATTTGTAAGATAAAAAAAAAGCTGATATTTTTTCTGTATATTTATTTTCAAAACGTATTGCAATTCAACATTGCTCAATTAAAATACTGTATCACAATAAATATAGGTTTTACACCAACAGTCCGGTTATTACTGGCCCAACCCTTTTAATTGTGCTTAAGTGTACTATGAAATGTTCAAATCATTCTAATTATCTCATGTACACATACTTTGGTGAATCTGAAGGTAATAATTTCTTATGTATTTTTATGTATTTTTAAATTTTTAAAAAAATTTTTTTATTAACATTATTTTTTAATTAAAAATATCATTGTACTCACATAAATTATTTCTATATACACACTTCCAAGTACAATGTACATCTTTTTATTATAAATATGAATGAAAATCAACTGTTGTTGAAATATAAATTCTTTCAAGTTACCAGTACACACTATAAAAACATACCTATAAATTTTTCCCTAACATGTTTTGTGTAAACTCAGACATACATTGTTATTCACATTACGAACATATCAATCCAAATACATAAGAACATAACCATGTTACTATCATGGTCCGAATTATCTTTTCTCTGAGGGAAGCTGATGATATTTACTTTTTTTGACCAGTTGTTCTATTAGTTTGGATTTTAATTTAATTAGTTATATTCATTTAACAATAGTTTTCAGTTATTTGCTTTGGTAAAGTCATAAATACTTCTAAAGATGATATCACACAGAACCTTTAACAATCAACTTGAATAAAAAAGGACATTGTGAACTTCTTGTAATAGTTTTGCTGACCTGGATTGTATCACTATTCTTTCATCAGAATAATATATCTGATATAACAAGACATGTTTGTAAAACATATGCCCCCTCATATGCCATAATTACCATTGCAAATGATTCACACATTTGAGGTTACTATGACTTTGACCTTGATTCACTGATCCAAAATCCATAGGGGTCATCTGCAAGTCATGATCAAACTCCCTAAGAAGTCTGAGGAATGTGACCCAAGCATTCTCAAGTAACTGAGTGGAAACAATTTTCACATTTCAGGTCACTGTGACCTTGAACTTTGACTCAGTGACCTCAAAATCTATTAGGGTCATCTACTAGTCCTTTGTGGGCCTACACATTCTCCAGATATTGATTGAAAACATTTTTTTATTCCAGGTCACTGATTTTGAGGGATTTAGGCATTCTAAAATTTATGATCTGAATCTTTTGTCACTTTTGAGATCACCGTGACCTTGACCTTTGGACCAATGACCTCAAATCAACAGATTTCATCTGCAAGTCATTACCAAACTTCCTATTATTGAGACACTTTGTTCAACAGTCCCAAATAGAATAACAACCAGATATAGCAGTTACTATTTATAAGAGCTATAAATACTTATCATAATTATTCCTATTTGTTTAACCAACAGAGTTAACAATAAATTCAAAAACGTCTAATAACACATTTACTTTTAATGGGCTTTCTTTCTTATATAAAATGAAACTCATCCTTTTATCTATTACAAAAATTGCATTTTCTTTCTTCATAAAGTAAAAGTAAAGGTTTTTGCCATCTCCCTGTTTCCATTCCTATTCTATGAGAAGATATCCTAAAATGTGTTAGGGCAATCCTATATTTGTGTAACTTAGAAAATTAAGATTTGGGTCAAAACAAAACAAATGCCAAGAAAACAAAAGTTCTTTCAAAGGTTCTTCATTCTGAAGATCAATTTTGTATGAATATGGCATTCATTCTTTAACAGAAAAAAATATTTCCAACCCCTTCATTTAACCATACATCATTTTATGCTCACTGATCCTTTGGATTTTGAAGTTATTTTCTGTTGTTACATGTAATAAATAATAATATGAGTATGTGTGTATATTATGTATACATGTACATGTATTTATGTTTAATTTCCAGCTGTCATGCCTATATTTCGCTTTCGGTAGGTACGAGTATGTGGATGCTGGAATTTTTTCATCGATTGCCTTGTAAAGATTTTGGATCAGTGATTATAAAAACTTACAAAATTAATAGTAAATAACGGAAATACATTTGTGTCTACTATTATATCAGAAAAACCTACATATAATTGAAAATGGTGCACATTTGAATGATATAATCACCAATTCTACATGTTTCTTTGTCTATATTTGTATTATATGTGTTAACTATACATGTATATCCACTTGGGTCATTGACCTTCTGGATTATGAGAAATAAAAACTTCAAACTTCATCATTACAACCTAAACTTTCTATTAAGTGTTAATTTACAATAAATATATATATATATATATATATATATATATATATATATATATATATATATATATATATATATATATGTTCAAGTTCACCATACAAAGTATTGTGAGTTTGGTATTTGTGAACAAAAATGTATTTTATTACTGATTTTCACAAATCGCATATTTTCTGACCCATGATTCAAGATGGGTATCAGAAAACTTATAAAAAATATCTAACGGTGTTTAACAGTACGTGTTAATGCATGTACTGTTAATGTTTCAAATGTTATATTAGTAAATCCACATTTTGTAAATACTATTTCCAATAGGTTAATCATTATGCTCGTCACTGAAAATGAAGTACAATGATGTATGTAGGCTATGAAATATTACAGCATAAGTTATTAGTAGCTTTAAATATGGTATTGGACCAATTAAGTCAAATAAAAAGTATTCAAAATATAATTACATTAACAATACAGTGAATCCTACTTATGTATACGCATTATAGGTAGCTATTCTTATGAGCATCAAGTGGATGCCTGGTACGAGAAGACCGTGAACTTACATATGAAATATTTTTTTTATTTGCATTTTATCAGAGATTATGTTACATAATGATGGACTTAGTCACACAGTTTTGTTTAACATATATGCCCCCCTCATATGCCCTGATAAACATTGGAAATGATTTACAGTTGAGGTCACTGTGACCTTGATCTCTGAGCCATATATAACAGGGGTAATCTGCTAGCCATGACCAAATTCCTCATGACGTTTGAGGAATTTGGGCTTGAATTTGATAAAAGCTGAAACATGCAAAAACGATATTTTCAACTGGTGTCTTAACCTTTGACCCATCAATATGGGTCACCTATCACATGGACAAAATTTTCATATGAAAATACGTTAACATGTAATTTTTACTTTGAGGTATTAACATCAAAACTAATAGGGGTCTTCTATTAGTCATCAGCATAAACCTATATAAAGTTTGAGACTTAAGGGTCAAATAAAGTTATCACTCGCTGAAGACTTTAATATAAAAATGTTGACATGTGACCTTGACCTTTGAGGCATTGACACCAAAATTAAAACGTTTGCTACTGGTCATAAACAACAACCATAAAAGTTTGAAACTTAAGGGTCAAATAGACCTTGAGTTATCACTGGGACAAGTTTTGGTATACCACCAGACTGACCGAGGGACTGACCGACATGTGCTAAACAATATCTCCGACCTCTCCAAAGGGGGTGGCGGGGGGCATAAAAAGGAGTATCTTTAAAATGTGTAAATAGCAAAATGTGCAAAAATAGATTTAAAGTAAAGAGTTATTTGAGGTTTACACTGTCTAAAAAATGAAAAGTGGTACATAACTAAACTGTCTGTAAGAGCAAAATTCATATTCCATCAACGCAAATAAGATATAATTACCTGCAAACCCACCAATCCTAACAGTTAACTTGTACAATATACAACATCATATGTTGTACATTGTATAAGTTGATTCAATGTAAATTTGCCATGCAGTCGGGTGATTGGTTTCGAGTTTAAGAAATGTTCATTTTGAAATAGGAATACAATAAACATAATTTTATGATCATACCAATATGTTTCTTCAACCCCAGATATTCCTTCACAATTTGCAAAAATCAGGTCTATGGTTAAGTTGTAATCAGTGTTCACATTATTTATCATCTGTTTACATGAAAGGTTCGCTTCCATCCATTGACACAAACTATTGTTAGCTTTGTCAAGAGCTATGATAATATCGCCAAACTAATAATATTGATATGCATTGATTTGTCAAGAAATTTGACTAGATGCTTTCCAAAATGTGTTTTAAAGCATGGAAGTGTACATGAAGGTGAATTGTACACAGCAACAATTTTTGCCTCAAGAGAGCCTAATCTCATATGTACAAAGCTAAATTCTAGATTCTTTTCACTGAAATTAAAGACATCCAAAATATCTTTATCAGACCTTATATAGACAATCAATCCACGCTGTGGTCTTCCTTGTAAAATATTGCCAGTTTCACCATTACGTAAGAGTTTGAATCCCTCAAGTGCATCAATGTCACGGTCGCACAATCTGGTTTCAGCAAGTGCTTATATGTGCAGAGATGGTTGCACTCCACTCTTATATCATCAATATGAAAATGCAGTGACATACAATTGTTGAACATGAATTTAACTAACTCATTTGAATCAATGGAACACAATGGAGAGTAACACAGTTCAAGCATTGCAGAATGGTGTAACCATTCCATTTCAGTTTATACCTGGCTATCCACTTTAATTGCTTGTTCATTGAAATTTAAAATCTGAAGTCGATCTAGTGATCTAACTATACTTAGAGCAGTATAATGAAGATGAGGTACTTTGTGTATCCTACGCTGTGACAAGTCAATCACAACTCTGTCTAGGGTGCCCCTTGAGCTCTGTGAACAGAACGGCCAGCAGAGGATTGAAGTGGAAATTTTTTTAAATGTCTTTTTGTTGTATATGTATGTTCTCTCAATATCAAAGATTGGTGTCCACTCATTATTTATACCACTATGTTAAATTTTTCTGTTCTTAAACTTCAGTCTTGTTTCACTGCCAGACTTTTCATCATTAAGTTGAACCCAAATGATACTTGGGCGATTCGTTTCGTTTATATTCAATCAACTTTATAAAACAAGAAGCCCCATTTGCTAGACCGTCTTCAGTATCTATATTAACTGTTAAATCATAAATCCTACTAACAACAACAGTTAATGATAAGTGCAAATTTTCTGTTTTGTTTGAATCGGTGGGCAATCTAGTTATGCCTTGTTTCTGTTTCTCCTTTGACATTTTGGGTGAAACCACATTATCCTGGCATGGTATAACCACCATTTCTGCATTCATATCATTGATAATAGATTCGTTGAGTGCATGTATGAAACTATTTTCTGCAAAGAGATGGGGTGCATTAATATTATAGATCTCTGAATCTGTGTTAGTTTCACATGTCTTTAACTTGCTCATATCACCACAAGTGTGTGTGTTTGTTCGCAACTTGTTTAATAGTTCTGCAAATCTTTCTGTCTCATGATTTTGGTCAGCTCAAACATTTTGAAATATTCCTTTTAACGATTTCTTGACAAAGCTGTAGCCTCATATTTCAAATCATTAAAAATTCAATCTCCACTCACAGGCTTCAACTGATAAAGATCCCTAACTGCAATCAAACTGACACCTCTAAATGGTGTTCTGGTTCCCTTCAGTTCCTGAAGTCTCTGATCAATAAAATTTAATATTTGATTACTTACCATTGAACTTTCATCAATGATGACAACTGACAAGTTTTGATACTTTGTTCTGAAGATATTTAGATTAAGACAAGTCAAGGATTGATCTGATTGTTTGTATTTTTGTTTGAAAACTGTGGCAAAAGTTGATCCATTGATATTAAATGCAGCTTTACATGTATAGGCACGAAGAAGTATTTTAGTATCATCAGCATTTTCGCCCTGTCTGAAGTTTAACCTTTTGTACAAACTCTGAAATTTTGCACGATTTCTTAACTTTTACCAACCCCTGCATCTCCACAAAGGAATGCATATAATGAAGTATCTCTTGGCCTTAACCAATGAATAACATGATTGTAAAACTCCTTCTGTTTACAATTTAAACAGCAAATAAGTTGCCTATAGTCACTGTCATTTAAAACCCTTTCATTTACAGAAACTTGTGCATTAGATCCACCACAGCCAAGTTCAGTTTCTATCTCGTAGTGTCTATGTTCAGAAACCCTTTGTGGATTGAAGTGTATAAATGCTTCAGACTCAACAGCTTCTTCTTCTGCAGTATCACATTCAACTTGTTCAGTGCTTGGTGCAATTTTATCGTAAGCATCATGTTCTGCTTCAGCAACATCTCTGGCTAACTCAAGCTCATCCACATGATAATCATGCTCACTGCATTTTAATTCTATGAATGTTTTGACAGACAAATACATTTCTTTATATGTTTTGTAATACCAAGAAGGTAATTTTCTTCATCTCTCCAAGGAAAGAACAGCAACAATTTTTCCCTAAAATGATTTTCCGCATCGGTTTTCTGATTGAATCTCACATATCGAATGACTTTCTTCTGTTTCCTGCGTTTGATTTTAATGCCATTTTTAGAGTAACTACAACTTTATTTTCATCGAAAACTTCATATTTTCTTTCATCATTTTCATGATCATTATCATCATGGTCTGTCTCTAAATCTTGGTCTGCATTTCGATCAGGAGAGATTATGTCTAACTGAGAAACATAGCCAGACAAACATCATTTATTCAATGCTTTCGGTCGCTTGGCATATCTCTTTATGACGTTATCAGACATAATATCTGTAGAATTATCTGGTAACTGTTCAATAGCTGACATTGGTTTTAGCAGCTGAATTTTTATATACTAGCAACATATGTATTGACAAATAACATCCCTAGTACTTTTTGTCAAAGGCATTTGGAGAATTAAATAAATTGCCTCTTGTGCACTTACTTAGAAACTGTTTGAAAATACCTTGCCTATGTGACGAACCCGTCTCTTGATGTCCAAATTTCCGTTTCTGACTTCCTTTGCTGCTGCATACATTAAATTGCTCATTCCTCTCTGAGACTTACTTATGTATGAAACAATGTACATAGCACAAGCATAAGGGTCCAACACAAATTGTATACCAGTGTTGGTTTTCCAAGCTTTCATGATAATTTTGTTGAACAAGTTTACACGAATCTCGCATGGTATTCGTTTCAAAAATACTTTTGTGGAAATCAATATATCTTATACACTTTATGTACTCGGATTTATACATACAAGCAATGTCTTTGAGAAACTCTTCATATGTCATATTACAGCCATCTTTTTCATCATTCATTTTTTCTGCAACTGTTTGTACTTTGTGTAATATTTGCCCTTGTCATATTCCAGTGGATCAAGTACCATTGTATATGGAAGAGGTGGTAATTGGTATCCAAAGCGACATATTTTGTTTTCTTTCTTCTTACATGTACACGAGTGTTTATGAACCTGAAGTTCTGCTATGATCTGAACATCATTGCTACTAGAGCATTGTAGATACTGATCTACAAATACAGTGATGTCCTCATTTTTGTTTTCATTGATTTTGGAGCGTTTTCAGTTCAGGCAAGCATGTGTATTTGAGGTAATCCTCTTTGCTGAAATTCAACTCTGTAGAAGTAATCAGTTACTGTTCCAAGTGGTTTATACTCACGTGTTTAAACTGTAATATTAATCTCTTGAACTCTGTGATCAAAATATCTAGCGGAAGTCACAGGATCTTTCTGAATCAGTCTTATTTTTTCTTCCCAAGTCCAAAGGGAAACATCTTCGTCACTGTAATCGATAGAACTATTCAATATAACAAGCATTTTTAATAAATCTAGCCATCTTGTATCAACACTAGACAGAGGCATAAACCAAGTTGGAAGTCCTATCTGACGTATCATGGCAAATATATCTTTTTTATGTTTTCCAAATATGCAGGGGAGTTACGAAGTTGCTTAAATATGTAATCCCCATAATCTCTTTTCACAATATTATAAGCTACACTAGGATATTTTACCTCTGCTGCTGTCATAGACTCGGTACTTATTTGACATCTTCTAATTTCAAGATTAGTTTTATCATTCAATTGTTTCATTTGTATCTTCTTTAATTCGAAAAATATATTAGGAACACTATTAACTGGCCTCATGTCAATGCTTCTTAGTTTCCACTTTGCATTTTGTTATTGTAGTGTACAGGGAACTTTCTTTCATCATTGTCTTGTCGCCTTTGCCCACAAAATATACTTGGGAAACTCAAGTACTCAGAATGTTTGTCTTGATAGATACTCTGCGGTCGTTGTCCTTCACCGGGAGCAAATATGAATGTAGATGCTCTGTTTTCTAGATAAGCATCATCTAGAAGGGTATCTACGTTACCAACATGTTCCTGCGAAATTTCTTCTGCATCAGAATCATAAGTGTCTTCTTCAGCAGCATCTACTGACTTGTTGCTGTTTTCTTCTTTGCCCTTATCAAGATTATAATTTGCACATGTTAAATCTGCAGAAATAATGTCAACATCAATGTTGTCTTTTTGGACATATTGGATATTACAGACGTCTTATTGACCACATCATCGATTAAATTTCCTGGTGTTTCTTTATAGTGCCTGTTTTTCTTGCATGCTTAGAGCATGTGGTTTTCCTGTGGTGCTCCTTAATGATACCGAAAGGTTCACCCTTCTTTCAGAACAAATTGGATATATGTGCTCGTCAGATTGCCTGAATGAAAAAAAATCTTCAATTATTTCTCTGCTTTGCTGAGTCACTTTTTCAATCCAGTTCTCTTCAATACTAACATGAGCATTTTTATACATGTCACTGAGTTCCAATAACCAGTGAAGGGCAACAAGGACTCTAAGCGGCCGAACATTTTCAGAAAATGCACACGATTTGAATGACATTTTCTTTTTTAGTTTCACTGCAACATTTTTATCGAAAGGTCTAAGCAATCCGCTTTCAAATGGTTGAATGTTAACTGGAACGTTCACAACGTTTCCTTTGACCGACAGTTGACGTCCTCTATGCAACTCTCGAATTTGCATAAATGGCATGCGTAAAGTAATCAAACGTTCTTCTAGTGGATACAGTTCTAATTCTCTGGGTTTCAGTGGCTATTTCATTCCACTCGAGGTCTTACAAGTAAGGAATATCTTTGTTGTCAACAGATTTGAAATATGCAAAAAAGCGTTTCTTTAGGTTTGGAGATAAACACTCAACACCGGATACACTCTGTTTAAACCATGTCTGGTGACAACAGCGACAAACATATACTGGCCCCTCTGAGATACGTTGATGGAAAACCTTTATACCTTCATGTACCTTATACATTCATTAACATTTAAACCAAATTTCATTCGCTTTGCAGATATTTGCTGTATTTCTCTAAAAGAAGGACTTTCCCTTTTCAATGCTTTGTTTTCACTATCAGTTTTTCTCTTTTTTGCCTTATTTCTCTGATAAGATCTCCATTGCTGCTTTAAAACTCTCTCTCTCTATCTCTCTATCTCTCTATCTCTCTCTCTAGATTTACAGAATCATTTATTATTTCTGGACTTTCGCTTTGTCTCTCTTTGATACAATTCATATGATTGTCCTTTTTTTGTTCTAACTCCCATTCAAAATACTGTTTAACCAATCTTTGACTATTTTTGATAGACATGTTCATTTCGTTTCATGTTTGGACATTCTCTGGCTTTCCTCCTTGCCTCAATTTCTTATTTTCCTAAACTCAACTGAATACCTTGATCATTTTTTTTAGATTTGAATGTGCTAACCCTGTCATTTTCTTTCTGCCCACTGCTCTCTCTCTCTCTCTCTCTCTCTCTCTCCCTCTGGCTTTTCTCTTTGCACTTGACTCTTTTGACTTAAAGTCATCTGACTGCCTTAATTTGTTCATAGATTTTAATGTGCTGACCCTGTCTTTTTCCTTTTCCTCATTGCTCTCTCTGGATTTCATCTTCATTTCCATTTCCTTTCTCTTAAACTCATCTGACTGCTTTGATTTCCTCGTAGAATTAATTGTACTTAGTCTGTCTTTTTCTTTCTTCATATTAAAATAACCTGTACGTTGCTGTTCTTTGTATAGTCTTTGATATAATTTTCTATCATTTTATATCGACTGTTTCTTTACTTTTTCTCTTTGTTTGTGATCACAAAAGTATTTGCTTTCAGAGTCTAATGTTCATATCCAAGAAACTTTTCTTGTCTTTTACATGTTTTAGACGCAAGAACATTTGATTCTTTAGCTTCAGATTTGCGCTTCTTGTAAGAAACTGGTATCTATCCATCTTCACTATTTTTGATGGTTTTGTGACATGTTGTAGGTTCTGTTTCAGTAAATGTAACAGGTAGAACATCAAACTGAGAACCTAAGTCAATGCCCATGCTCTCATACAAATCATACAGGTATGTAACAAGGCCATCAAGTGAGGGAAATGACAACAAGATAAACCTTCCGTCTGCAGAAGACGGACCATCTACCCATTGTGAACGTGAACCAAAGAAGTAGTATGTATCATTGTCTACAAAGGCTGTAGAACATAATGCTCCAATCATCACTAAAACCTGTGTAGATAGCTGAAATGCTGAGTGAAGAGATTGATGCAAAGTTGGAAGAAAATGAGTCCCCAAATTCCTAAAAAGCAACTCCAGAAACAACACTAGACTTCAAAATGTACAACTTTTATCAGAGTCACAGACAGCCTGTGGTATTTCTTTAAAACAGCAATATGTTATGAAAGGTTCCTTTTGTCTTCAGCTCACAGATTATGTTGTTGTACAACAAATCACCATCTACCAGGACAGGACTTTATCTAGCATATCTGATGAATGAAAGTCTTGTTCATTTATTAAAGCACATAAGCAATTCCCAACACATTGAATTCCACGTGTCTCTAGACTAAATCTGTCGTCAGCCTGATGAAAAGATCCATATATTTTGTCTTTTAAATGAAACGGATTGGCAATCTTGCTTTGATTAGTCATAGAGTTGTTTCGTTGGATTTCTATTTTTCCAACTAAAGGACCACACAATTTGACAATATGCATAATCCATTTGCCTTTCTATTTTGAACGATATATGATACTGTACTGCCTACAGACAGGTCAACTTTGAATGCTTTCTCATCAATGTTGGCACAATGATATTAAGAAACACTGCATGATGATTTGAACATGAAGAGCTATGACAAGTTCTCTGGCAAAATACGTGGCAAGAATAATGGCATGATTGCTTTTCATTGACACAGATGGTTTTGTGGGCTGAGCAAATCCCCATCTAATAACTCCATGACACCCAACTCAGACACATATGGTTGTGCAATGGGCTGGGTAAGGCCCCCATCTGAAAATTCCATGGCGCCCACAATGTTGCCATCACTAACAGTCCCACCAACGGTTAACCTTCTAGCCTTCATCAGTGACCGCTAGACCACTCTCCGCTGATTCACAGACTTCTTCTTTGACTTTTGCATTGTCACATAATCACTTAGATGTTTTCAATGTCACACACTTTTCTAACAGAAGTGAAGTCAACAAAAGCAGACAAAATGTCAGTCTCCAAACTATGCAAAATGGATGTCACCTTTACAGAAGTGTCTGTTACAACTCTTAAAGAAAAGTATGATCCAAATAATTTCAATGTCAGGCACAATGTTGCAATATAGCCACGTTTTGTTCAGACCTATAAGAAAACAGAAAAAAATTAGTACAAAGAAGTATATACCAGGTAAATATAAAAATGATTATTTTTTATTCATAATTTAATAGCTAAAAATCCCTGCATTTAATTATTATCATCATGGTCATCATCATCATCATCATCATCATCACCATTACCACCATCTTCATTGATAAACTCTTTACTTCTTGCACTTGTATTTGTGTTTTACAAATGTATTACCCGTGTATCTATGAAACATTTGAAATGGATACAATTCAAATAATTTATTTATAATTTAAATACATGTATATACAATGAAACTGAGTAATGAATAAAGATTCTTGTAAAAGAAAAAAAATAACACAGTGATCAGCAAGGCGGTTTTGTTCACAGGAGGAGGCCACACAACATGAGTGGTATATACTGTAATTAATGTCAAAATACAGTGGTAAAAAGTTCATTGTATTGAGCCTGTTTATAAAATAAGCAATACAAAGAATTATTAATCATTGCATTGTGTAAATGCATGCATTATGAATAATATAACTTAGGCTAATATCAATTCCAGTGTTTATCACTTTATTCACTTGAACAAAGCTAAATGTACAAAAGTGATAATAACCACACATGGCACTTCATGCAACTACCTGGTACACTAGGCTGATGCCAGTTCAATATTATGGGTACATAACCAGTGTTACAACACTATCATACTTATCAAACAGTCCTCCTATTGTTACTTAGTCCATATAATACATTATACGATATATTAAAGAAGGCAAATTATATGATTTATAAAAAAAGGCAAACTATGATATGCTACTCCAAAATTCAAGATATTCACATATTACATTATGGTATTAAATAACATGATTTTTTATAAAGTCTATACAATTGTATTTGATATTTCACATAAAAGGATTTATCTTTGATTTGTAGAGAAGACTCTAAAAACGTAACTGAGTAGAACCACTACACACTGCACTTCAGCTTGAAGACCACACTGTTAAGCCTTTTTTTTTCAAATAAGACTATAATCCACACAATGAAGGACTTCAGATTAAACATGCAAAAGATAACCCCAAGATACACCCTCAAACATCGGTGACACAAATGGTTATTAGTAAGATAACAAAATTTTCAATGTCAACATTTGCTTTGTATGTGGACTGTATTTTCTTTGTTTGTATCCATATTTGTAACTGTGGGTCATTTTGCAATGCCCATAGAGACAGACATTTTGTTTTGCTTGTATTAATATAAACAATACACTTCTCAAAGTGTTTTTTTTTTGTTTGGTTTGCCTATATACCAACACCAGGAAATGTGAAAACATTACAATCAGTAATTGCTTTGTTTTGATTTTGAAATACATGTCAGTGACACAACCAGAATCAAGACAGTCAATAGTTATTAGTATTGAGTAACCCCAGACATATGTTAAGGTAGAACCATCACATGGCAATAACTGCCCTTTACAGATTTCTTTTGTGATAAAAATGAAATTAAGGGGAGATGTCACCATTTAAAATATTAATCTTTAATTCATGTATTTTGTATACATCTTACTGATTATTAAAAAATAGTTTCCTTCTTTTGTAGAAATATACTACAGCCTAGTTTGATTATAAATACCATATTATTTCTTAACTTGAAAACACCTTTTTATCAAATTTTATGATGAAAGACAGACGATGAAAATAATTGTGCTAAGGTGAGCTAAAATGGAATCGAAACTTTGGTGGATAATGTTCACAAAGATTTTTTGAGATTTGACATTACTTATGACCTAGCAACCTACTTTTTTATGCCACATGACCCAATTTTAAACTCATCTTAGATATTATAGAGACAAACATTCTGACTAAATTTAAGGAAGAATGGGCAAAAGAATGTGGCCTCAAGAGTGTTCAAAAAGTGTTTCTATGATTTGACTTTGTGACCTTATTCTTAACCAAATGTGACCCATTTCTAATACAGCCATTCTGGTCAAGTTTCATGAAGAATTGGCTAAAACTGTGGCCTCTAGAGTATAAACAAGGTTTCTCTGATATTTGACATTGTGACCTACTTTTTGGCCGCACTTGACCCAATTTTTAACTTATTCAAGATTTAATGGAGATAAACATTCTGATCAAATTTCATGAAGATTCGGCAAAAAATGTGGCCTCTATAATATTAGCAAGTTTTTTCTGTGATTTAACCTTCTTTTTGACCCCACATAGCCCAATCTTAAACTCGACCAAGATTTTATGGAGGCAAACATTCTAACAAAGTTTCATGAAGATATGGCAAACAAATTTTGCCTCGAGAGTGTAAACAAGATATTTCTTGAATTTGACCGTGTGACCTATTCTTTTACCCAAAATGACCAATGATGAACTTGTCATTTTTTAAAGATTTTATGAAGTTAAATATTTGATTAAGTTTCATGTAGATTAGGCAAAAATGTGGCCTCAAGAATGTTAACAAGGTTTTTTTTCTGTAATTTGACCTCATGACTTACTTTTTGATCCCACATGACCCAGTTTCTAAATTGTCCAGTATTTGATGGAAACAAACATTCTGGCCATGTTTCATGACGATTTGGCCAAAAAAGTGGACTCTAGAGTGTTAACAAGATTTTTTTATTTGACCTTATATCCTTTTTGACCCCATATGACCCAATTTCGAATTCGACCAAAAAAATTTTTTTCCAAAAAATGTGGCCTCAGAGCGTTAACAAGGTTTATCTAAGATTTTACCAAATGACCTATTTTTTGACCCCATATGACCCAAGTTCAAATATGTCCAAGATTTTATGGAGAAAAAGATTCTGACCAAGTTCATGAAGATCTGGCCAAAAATGTGACCTCTAGAGTATTAACAAGGTTTCTCTTTGTTTTGACGTCGGGACTTACTTTTTCACCCCACATGACCCAATTTTAAACTTGTCCAAGATTTTATGAAGACAAACATGCTGACTAAGTTTTATGAAGATAGTTCCCGTCGTGCGTTATCTCGCTAGTGACAACAATTGCGTCTCATGAAAATAACGTTTCTGAATTAGATACAATATATAAGTAATTAGGTGCATATTGTTCTCGAGGTGTTCCTTCAACAAAATAACAAAAATGAAACTGATCCTAAAGATCATCTGGAGAATCGCTAAAAAATCGCTTAAACTCATTAAAAAATGAGGTTCAATTGGGTTGGGGCTATACTTCTATTCTTCTTCTCAGAATTCTTGGCTTATCTGTAACAACAGGCAAAGATAATTTTAAGCTCACCAGAGATGGAGGTGTTTAAAATGCTCAATTATGATCACCCTGTGTATTAACAAACAACTTTAAAATTTTATTTTGCACATGTACTCGCTCCACCATGATTTTGCACAAATGATCACAATTTGGTCCCATAACACAATTGCTAAAACAAAGTTGATCCCTTGAAAGATGAGGCTTCAAGAGGATCGCTGTATTATTCATAAATTGCTGAATTAATTCAACTATATTTTCCACCACACTAAAAGTCCTCCACGGACACCGTTATAAAGCGAGAGCGCTTATTCATGCATAACCTAAGATCTGGTAATATAACTGTCATAGCAGCGCCTATTGTTTCTATGGTTCAAATGTGCCAAGACTATCAATGGCATTGTTACAGTAACCTTCTGTGGGTATTAAGCATTTTTATTGGTAATAATTTATTCATAAACATCAGAATAAATCCTTAATGCGAAAACAACTCTTTTGTAAAGTGGTTTGGTTGATTTTCTTAATACTCGATCCAATTTAATTAGGGAATTATCCCAAAAATCCCTCATTTTGGGCAGGAAAATTGCCATTTTACGGCTATTTTGTAAGTATAAAAGCCGACATTTATATTCTTCGGGGATACATAAAGGAAGGCAAACAACTCGAATTGAATCAGTTATACACATATATTCACTACATTCTGTAGATAACTATAAGGATAAAACAATGAATATTCAAAGCGAGGGTAATTTTTTTTTTACCCTGGCCTGAACCATGATTCAAGGTGAATGCAAAACTTTTACCCTGTCTAAACCAATGATTAAATATGAAGGAAAACTTTTTAACCCTGTCCAAACCAATGATTCAATATGTAGGCAAAAGTTTTTAACCTGCTCTAAACCATAACTCAAAGTAAAGGTATTTTTTTACCCTGTCTTGAACCATGATTCAAGGTGAAGGTAAACAATTTTACCCTGCCCTGAACATTGATTCAATGTGAAGGTTTTTACCCTGCCCAAACCAATAATTCAATGTGATGGTAAATATTTTTACTCTGCCCTGAACCATGATTCAATGTAAAGGTAAAAATTTTTTAGCCTGCCCTGAACCATGATTCTTGGTGAAGGTAAAAATTGTACCCTGCCCAAACCATGATTCAATGTGAAGATTAAATGTTTTACTCTGCCCTGAACCATGATTCAATGTAAAGGTAAACATTTTACCCTCCCCTGAACCATGATTCAGTGTGAAGGTAAAATGTTTAAACCTGCCCAATCCTATGATTCAATGTGAGGGTAAAGATTTTTACCCTGCTTTGAACCATGATTCAAGCTGAAAGTGAAAATATTTACCCTGCACAATCCTATAAATCAAGGTAAAGGTAAAACCTTTTACCCAGCCCAAACCTATGATGCACAGTAAAGGTATTTTTCCCTGCCTTAACCTATGATTCAATATGAAGGTAAAAAGTTTAACCTGCCCTGAACCATGATTCAAGATCAAGGTAAAAAAATTTACCCTGAATCGAACCATGATTCATTATGAAGTTAAAAGATTTACTCTTCTCAAACGTATGATGCACAAATAGGCATTTTTACCCTTCCTCGAAACATGATTCAAGTTGAAAGTAAAAATTTTACCCATCCCTGAACCATGATTTAAGGTGAAGGTATTTTTTTAACTACTCTGAACCATAATTTAGTAAGAAAATAATTTTACGCTGCACTAAAACATGATTCAAGGCAAAGGCAAATTTTTACCTGGTCCTGCAGCATGATACAAGTTGAAGGTATTTTTTCTCGTGCCTAAATCATAATTGAAGTGGGGCTTCAGTGACCGAGAGGGTAAAGTCGGTGACTTTAGACTCACTCAGCCCCTCAACGCGTTGGCTCGAATCCCGGCATGTTCATTCGGATTTTCATGTGAGGAAGCCTTCCAGCTGGCTTGCGGTAGGTCGGTGGTTCTACGCGGATGCCTCCGTACATTCGAGGTCTTCCTTCACCTGTCATTAGCTGGATATCGCTATACGACTTAAATACTGTCGAAGCGACGGTAAACTCAAATAGTCAAGTTAGATAATAATGGAAGTTAAAGGCAAGATGATGTTAGATTTTTTCACAATAAATGCGTGTATACATACACATATACTCATAGATAAATAAATTAAAATTTTATCTAAACTTTTCAAGTAAGTTCGTGTAAAAAAGAAAGTATGCATGAACACATATGGACACGTCGTACATGCATACTCATATACACAAGATATATATATTACACATATGAAAATATACCGGTGGTTGTTAGAGGTTTTCGATCCCCGGCCCCGACATACCAAAGTCATAAGAATTGGTATCGATAAAGTTCTTAGCGTATAAGTGTAGTTCCAGGACTGGTTTGCCCGGTGTCAGGATAATGTGACTGGGTGTGGTATCATCCCACGTGTCTACGGCGTAATACTGCAGTGTGGCAGCACTTTATCTGTCTGAAATAGATATAGTCTCCAAATGACTGAGGTATTGTATACACACGTCCATTTAATTATGATTCATGTTACCCTAGCGAAAAAAAAGTTGTCATGACAGTTTATTGCAATAATGATTCTAAATGCAAGAGACAATACATTCAATGAATTAATAGTTTATGACCTATGATATTCATAAAAATAAACAAGTGTATAATTGTTGAGAACAAATTCTGATCTGCAGTCATGTGTGCTTAAATTGGACAACAGTGAAGGTCTTTCCGGTTTACATAGCTGAACTTGATCAACTCCCCTTCATCCAATGCAAAGGTATCCGGTACGTTGCTTTGACCGAAAAACTGCCGCATTAAAATAAATGAGTGTGTGTAACAGTATTCACTGTCGGCGTATGATAGGAATATCAAAGGAGAAGTTTGGGAGGTTTTTTTACAGACGAAAATGCAGGCACCCAGACAGAAGTTTGCTGCTTCGAATTTTGAATATCAGGCAACTGGGCAAGGCCCTTGGGAAGGACTAGTACTTTAAGCCTAGGAATATCGTTCAAGATTATCTCTCCCCGCCCCCTCACATACACACGCGGGGATCCATCGCACATTTAAATCGGCAGGTATTCATACAACCAATGCAACATGGTACCCATAAATTGTATTTTAGAATTAATTTACAGATATACATGTAACACAAATATTTGTAATAAAGTCTGGTACAGAGATGAACCTTGCTTTCCACAAGTGGGTATCCCTCCATTGATTCCAGTACCTGCAAATTCATGTGCCCGCCCCTGGATCATAGCAAGTCAATTTGTGCTTTCACGTCTTATCATCATCATCATCATCATCATCATCATCATCATCATCATCATTTTTTCATATCGTCATATGTGCCATAAACATACGGGTATTTAAAGTTATGATGCATCTGGTTGTGGCTCATCTCATTAGCAAACAGTTTAAATCACACCTATGCCAAATATCTTTTGTGTACACAGGATAATTAAGTACTATATAGGGACCACATCCAGTCAGGACAGGGTCAAAAATTTATGTCATGTAACATTTGTATCAATCACGGATCGTAGGACTGCGAAGCGTGCCGAGTGCATACGCCTGAGAGAAATATACACGAATTTAAAACTTAAAATATAATTTCAGAAACCAGCTGAACGTGTTAATTGTGTTCAGAGAAGTATTTGGTGTCAGTTTAAATGTTCGGTGAATTTGTTAAAACATCATTTAAACGACTAATTTCTTTGCTTCCCTCACATCTCCAAACCCAAATTAATTTCATCCCATGGAAGAGATACATAAAAACATCGAATCAAACAAGCAAATTAAATAACACATTTAAAAAACACACATTGCATTCAGTTTTTGTGATACATAATAAACCAAGAGAGAATGTTTTCATACCTTTTAAGTTTTATCTTATTCTAAAATAGAAAGCTATATTATCTGAACCATTGTAATAAATCGGTGTTTTCTCTGTTTCCCAACCTTAAAAAACAACGGTATAATTAATATTTTAATAATTGTCATTTATTTAAATTGTTGCTTCATTTCATAATTTGAACCATTTGTATAGATTTAATATAACAATATAAATTAGAAAGATACGCACAGTCGTAATTCAAAGACAACATATGCAAGTAAGGAATTACCTTTGAAATTATTGCGCAATCCATACATTTACTAATTTGATACTTACTCTGCTATATGTTGTTAATCCATGGTCAAGATGATCAAGGGGTAGTAAACAGGACAACGATCTCGAAATTCATCGGATGGAAAATCTTCTACGTTTAAGAAATACCTGTATTTTATTTTTTCTCCTTTCATAAATATCATTATAAATGTGCAAAGGATTCCCTGTTAATTGGGTGAGCCCGACGATCGATAGTACGGCTAATTTCCCCGTCGGATCTCTGTCATCACCCCACAGTCAAGAATTTGATTGATGACGCTAGGACGTAATTTGATTGGCCAGGAAGCGTGTCAGTAAGACCTATGCACAAATGCAAGTCTGTTAACAATATGTTGGTGGAGAAGATTCAGTTGTAAATTTTGAAGAAGCGCCATCTAGGCCAAAATCAGCATCCGTGACGAGGCATGGAGCTTCAGGTTGCCAGGGACATATAATGGTAAATATTCTGTCCGTTTATGACGTGTAAAAATATAGTGAGCTTAGAAGGAGTTTTACCAAGAAATTACTGCCATTTGCCAAATTGTTAAAAGATTATAATCAGTTAATGAGTTCATCTTCCGTATCACTTATCAATAATGTTGCTAATATAAAATTTCTTTTTTTTTTATTGCCACGAAGGTCAGATACTCTTGGTGATCTAAATATCTGACTTTTCTTTTCAATTAAGAACAATCGGATAATGTTCAAGTATATCGGCAATTATGAAATATAGTTATATGAAATTTATAAGTAGGATATCAATGACTTGCTCCTCTGAAAAATTATATCATGTCTCACATTTTGTGTATACCGGTTACTTTTTTGTAAATTTTCAAATGGTTTTGAATGTATAGATGTCATAGCATGTGATGTCACGTCTGGCTATTAAAGAACATTGGGAATTTTTACAGAAGCTCGACATTGGGCTATTATACCTCTTTCTTTTCCCCAAAGTTTTCTTAAGCTGATGGAGGGAAGGGCGGACTGAAAGTAAGACGTTCTTGCTGAATAGAAGAATGAGTTCAGCCAAAAGTTCCAGCGTCATTAAACATCAAAGACGTCGTTCGTTCAGAAATTGATTTTCGTATGTTGATATCATCATCTTTTCTTAAAATAAAAATGAGTGGTACAGTTTACATTTAAAATTTTGGATGATTATTTAATTTCTGTTTCAATTTTAAAGTCCTCGAGAATACCTTTATATCATTTTCAAAAATCATATAATTATATGCATGCCACAAAAGCTACACATTACTGTTCTTTTCTAAGATTTACTGCCTCCATCCCACCCCTCCTGTGCATGGCGGACAGAAAAAATCCCCCGGACATAACACTCCTCGTGAATTTTTCATGGCGGACAAAAACCCCTTCGTTAATATTATTAGTTAGATATTGCCTTTTTTTCAGTAGCATCAACTTTTTTTTCTTCATATTATATGTAATCTACGGTGATGTGTAGTGGCCCATGTGACTTCATGAAGCAGACGCCTTTAGATGTTTAGCATTTAAATGCAAGTGTGAATAACGTTTTATCGATATTTAATAGTGCGCTGGCTACATTTATTTTGATATGTTGATTCGATGAGCTTAATTTAAGTTTACCTGATTAACACGTCTGTAAACTAACAAATGATATTTCTGCATATAACTTGATATAATGGTGTAACTGTTTGTCATATTTCCTTCACTGATATTGAAGCAGTGATACAGCAAAAATTGAATGTGCACATCTAAAACAATTAAAACATTTCCTTTCAGTGATCAGTCATGAGAAATCTTATGGTACACAACCATGTCCTTTCAAGTCAGACACCCTGAACAGGGATTCTATATATGTTATATATGATCCCTGGGGAAAACTGCCGTAAAAGTATATATATATATATATATATATATATATATATATATATATATATATATATATATATATTTCAATTAGCAAGTACACTTAGGTAAATATCATACGTGTATTTAAATAGGTATCTGAGAGAAATTATTTCCATTGTTTATCATATTATATATTTGAACTTCCTTCTCCTATAAAACCCTGACTTACTTAAAAATAGAGATTTCTTTCTGATAAACGTTTTAGTCCAAAAGTTCTATAAGTGTTGCGTTGAATATAGCTTTATTTAACAAATCCCCAAAGTACCCGATCGAACATTATTACTCCTGTCCTTTACAATGGATCGCTTCATTAAAAAAATACAAATGAAAAGTTGGTATGTTGATAGTTTATTTTAAGACCGCTTGGCGTAGCACCAATTCTAAATCATTGCAAATGTAAACCAGTAACACGTCCTAGGCCCTAGAAATGATATGTTGCATGTCAAAACAGCATTGTGTACTTTATCAGTCAAGTAACTTGAAACGTGAATTTTAAATTTCTAAAGAGACGCTTCAAATATAACTCATACTTATTTATTAGCATTTTGTTTTTCAAGGTTAAAGACGGATGACTTGATAGTATGTTCAAGTCTACTCATACTGTCTAGTCATCCTTTTTTTACCTTTGAGTTATTTGATATTGTTAAAGAAAAGTTGTTTATATAAAGAGAAGTTAATGCTTTATTCATTTTTATACCGAGCCTTTAAGAAATGAATAGAAACTAAATATGCTGTATATAACTATAAAGTTAAGTATTGTTTTAGACTGAACAGCATGAATAGAAAAAGTAACAAACAGAGCTTGTACAAAATTTTACCTCGGAAGTTAAAAGTATCTCTGACATATCATATATAATTAGTAGGGGGGATGCCTACCTACCCACCTCTTGAGACTTTGGTCGGCAGAGGGAAAACAAAAAATTCTTTTAAAGGTGGCCTAGACAATGAATTAGATGAACAATATCCCGCGCCGGACACTCAATACACTCGGCCTCCGAAATTGGTTTGCATTTTATGTAGAGCTATTAGAGTATTCTTTCAGCGAAAATGTACATGATGCAAAATGTACTCGACTTGAGACACGACAACAAGTTATAAACAGACACCGGGTTGAAATACGAGTCACCTGTAGATTGTGCAGTGTGCAGTTAGGTTAGGGGGAACAAATATTCCGGTGTTGTTGTGTCTCAAGCTAGAGCGACGTCCGGATTATTCATTAACTGGAAGGATCCCCGTATGTAGAAACTTCGAACTAACAGGAGCCAAAGGGCTCCCTGCCCCCCCCCCCACACACACACACAAACACTCTTAAATTTGTATTACCTCGCTAAAAACTAAAATAAAACACTTATTACGGTATAGGGCTACGTTATTTATATTTCAGTGTAGTTTGAATTTTAAAAATAAACAACGTAACTGAGTTTAATCATGTTTTAGGTTATATGCCAGTATTAGGTCTTCTAGACCATAACTTCGTTATTTTTAAGTATTTGGTATGATTGTTCAGCATGATGAAATGTGTGCATACACATGACTCATTTTCATGGCTCAAAGGTCAAGGTTATTTTAATGTTAGATACCAAAGACGGACGTAATATACCTTGACTGCACTGTAAATTCCTCTTGCATTGAAAACTTTCTAAAAACTCATGTGTACTTTCTTTGTCCGTAGCTCGAAAGTCAAGGTGAAAGGGCAAATTGGTATATTAATTCTATACGGAAGCCTTTATATACATTTTCACAAATAACCAGTTTGATTTTATTAAAAATAAATAAATATCTAGGTAATGGGTTTCTTTTTTTTTCTATTACTACAACTTACTGACACAATTTAAACAAAAACTGGTTTTAGCTCGAATGTTATTTGAATTTCTTAGAAAAATTCAATCTTAGGTAAAATTCTACACATATATATGAGTGACTAACTTGCTTAACTCAAATTACAAACTCGATTAATTGTTATGCGATTTTGACCTTTTGACACTTTTAATGTTTGCATGAAGAAATAAGTAGAAAATCAATATAAATCATGATATTATATAAATGTTTATACATCAAAAAGTAAATTAAGTTACAGCCATCAATGAGATGACGTCCCTCTGCTCGTCACTTTACACTGTGCTAGGCCTTAAGAAACGGATGCTAGATAAAGCCTAGGTGACAATGCCAAAACATAAACTACGGCGATCAGAAAACAGGTGAAACTTTTGCCTGATCACATACCAGCTTTGTTGTAATAGCTCAGCGGTGAGTTGTGTTAGATGAAGCTACTTTGGTTCGGATATTTGACCAAGGTTACCTTGGCTGCTGCTTTTAGAACGTGTTCATACAAAATGAATTATTTTATATATCAACCGTAATAGCCCAATTGGTTCATAGGAAAATTAATATTTTACTTTTGCAATTTTTTGTATACCAAGCTTCAGATATTTATTTCATTTTTAATTTGTTATCTTGGACCGTTCGTTTTCATTGGTGGGCCGTTCTTCAATACTGCTCATTTGAAATGTGGGCTCAGTTGTTATCTCCAATCATAAATTGAAGATAATTCAGTTGTGTTTACCTGTTCCGCGTTTGAATAATACCGTCCAGTTTTTGCGCAATGATCTACGTACTTACATCGTTGTCTCGAGTCTGTTTCTATCGAGATCATTTTTACTTTCTGTTGTCTTACTCGTCATTTGAAATGCATCTGTATTTCGTTTAAAATTAGAAGAGATATTGCATAAACTTGATCTCAAGGTATTGATACGGAGTATGTTGACTACATGACATAAATACAGGGTACATATATATATTTGCTGTGGCGACTGATTACGTTATGTTTTATTGTGAAAATCACAGACAGGAGAGAGTTTAGTAAAGAAATTAACCGTAATGGGGGAAATATTCGGAACTCAATACACATACTGTGACAAAAGGCTCAATATATAGTTTAAGAGTGAAGGGTATGATGACATTGTTTCAGGGATATGATTTGTAAATGTTGTAGATAAATCTGGTGATCAAGGTGTTAAACAACAAACGGGAGTTGATAGCAAATAATCTGATGACAGCTAAGCAATTATTATATTCAAATGAACTATAGAGACTGACAATTATCTTTCCTCTGGCAGCCTTGTCGGAAATGGACTTAATTAATTAGAAGGGAAAAAATGAGCCGCTAAATTTGGACGAATTTGATATTATGAAACCAAAATCAAACGTCAAAACAATTATAGGACTTTACATTATTATGTAAAGTAGCAATTTGTCTCAAGGCGTACAAACATATGCAGCATAATAGAAATAATAATCAAGGCTCTGTTAAAATAACCATGATCAATCTTAAACAATGAAATTTCAGCAGTAATTTTAATATATGGTTAATGCTTAAAGTGAACCAAGCAATTTGAAACAGTGCAAGCACAGTGTCGAACCTCATTTTTTATGAATTACATTTTAAGCATTTTGAGGTGACACTATTATCAGGATCGTGTTAAATTTCAAATAGTCAAAGAGATGCTATCACCATAGATAAATGTACTACGTCTATGTATCGAACGAATCTAGCCTATTAAGTTCCCCATCGCAAACTTTTGTTGGCCTGAAATTGCATGACCTTGGTCTACGAGCGCTTTTGTAACTATATTTTATCATAGTTAACATTTTTTTCACCTTGTCAAAATCGTGGAAGATGACAATTGATGACTTAATGTTGATCTAGAACCGGAATTAAATGAAGAGTGGGAATAATCAGATGAAGAAGAAACTAAGCTGAACTCTTAGTTCTTTAGCGTAGCATCAACGCCCACCTCCCCTATCACCTCCAGTATCACATCCAGCGCTTCCCCTGCTTCAAATAAGAAAGAAAATGTCTGCATGATGAATGCAACAATTGATTGCAGTTCCAAGCAAAACATTATTCTAAAGTGGATTTCTCATGCATTGTTCATTTAATACCTCTGTAATCAAAATAAATTCCGTGTGTATTGAGCGCAGAAGCAGACAACCAATCAGAAAAAGAAATACATTATTCCTCCCAAGTATGTACAGAACATATACAAATATGTCCATTCTCAAGTGTTGATCATAGGCTTGTTTGTCCTAAATGAATGCGCTTGTATTTGTTTACCCCTAACATGAAGACAAACTTTTTAGTAAGCATGCTTAACAGCCATGGCTTATAATGGCATGGCGTTGACTAACAGCCGTTTGCTCAAGATCAAAATCATAGTAAAAGCTTATTTTGAAACCGACCATATCTTGTATCATTTTCATCTGAAAATGTTATATTTTACACAAAAGCAGCGAATCTCCCATTAAAACACTGACTTAAAATAAACCTACTGCGTCTTTGAAATCCTTTCTTTTTTCCAAATAAGGTATACGAGAATATTGGAAAATTGCGCCGACAGACCCATGTGGTCTGTCGGCGCGATACTGCATCCCTTTTTAAATTGATTCCATCCCCGGTCGTGACATACAGTATTCATTAAAATATTACTGGATTATATCCCTTGTTTTGCGCGCTGAATACTGTGTTATTTTCAGGTCTGGTAGGCCTTGTGTCGATATAATTTATCTAGAAGTGATATTTTATCATTCGTGTATGGCGTGATGCCACTGTGAGACAACATCATAAGAGATATCAACATTCGATATATCTGTTTTAAATAAACAACCTACCTTAGCCGATTCTAGAATTATATGAATACGAAAAAATATCCAGATTAATTCATGATATAGCTATGTTATGAAGAAAAAAGTTGTTCCGTTGAATCGTAATTAATTGGTCTATTAAACAGACAACATAAAGGAAATTCTCCGATCCATTATAGCGTGTCATATAAAATTGACACATTAAATGAACATTACCTGAAAGTTGATGTTTGATCTTAACTGTATTTGTCCTTGTTTATCATAATGCGGTCCCATGACCAAACCCATCAACACGTCTAATTCTGGCCATCATGATTATAATTTATTTCTTCAAATGGGCATTATGACCCAAATTAAGTAAGCGAACACAAATGTTCACGTTTTACCGACAGACTATAAAAACAATGCATCGGCATGATGAAGTATCGCGACAATTTAAGGTTGTCGGTGCTTACAAGCCGTGATAAGGGCTTATTTTGAACACGCATAATCAAATATAGTTCAAGGTATAAGTTTAAATCATATTTTACAATAAAAAGTTTTTCGCTTAGTATAAATTCAAATAGGTTTTAAATATTTATAATGATCAAAATTTAGAACAGAAAGTCATTTGTTTTTGTATTTTATTCATAATTGTATAAGACAATAAACATACGTTTCATTCAAAAAAAATTAAGTGCTTAAATAGCATTAATGTGTACATCTATAACATTCTACACAAAGTGCTTCATTTTCGCTTTCCTTCACTCGCTTTCTCTTTCTCTCTCACTCTTTTCTATTTTACAGTCATCTATCTCTCATTCTACAATTGAATTACAAGCATTTGCATTGGTCTTTTGTAGTCTTTTCTATGTTTTAACCTATCATAGTGTTTTGCCTTTGCACAATAAATAAATAAAATATTTCGTTGCGACATTAAATTAATTACATTTATAACTATGTTAACGATAACTTCTAGCAAACACCAGTCTTGTTAAAAGCAATGTCTAAATTTTCAGCAATAAATCTGTTTAATGCATTCATCATTCATTAAAGTGAGTACTAATGCACATTCCCATATCAAATGATCCATAATTCAATTAGCTGGAGTCATTATCAAACAAGAGCCAAATCCAAAAGAAAAGCAAGTTTTGCTTTTCTCTTTTTTTGTTAAAGATCTATTCCTTTGATAAGCGAGATAAAAACTAATATACAGCACAAAAATACCGTTATTTCAAGGCATTTCCATGCCGAGTAACATTGATTGAGTGGTAGGAGCATCCGTCCCGTACCAGAAAGGGGAGAGATAAGTTAGTTCGAAACCACAATGGTAATATTAATGAACGTAGATGTTTTCATTTTTACCAAATTGTTTAATGAATGTAGAAAACACTATTTCCAGTTAACACATTGCATATATGGAAGTTACAGACATATTTGATTCACTTATTTAAATGGTAAATGGTTTTGAGAAGAATAAAAATGTATTTCTATGTAAATTAATTTCAAAGTACTTTTTATTTCCCATATATATTATATATCAGATATAGAAGAAAAAAGTTTCGCGGAGTATAAATAGAAAATTAATCAAAGTACATTGTACTTGCATGTATATATGGATGAGTAAAAAGAATGACTTATAAAAGTGGCCTTAATGCTTCAAAAGGCTCAGTACAAAAGGGTCCCATGACTAATTGGCTCAGTGTTAGAACATGTTGAGACAATACTATCTATATGTAGACAAAATCCCCAAACGATTGGAATACTGTATATGGAACGCTAAATCCAATCAAATAAACAACTTGTTTAGAAAGAATATTTAGACCAATGGCATCAGTTTACCATATTAATGATTTTTTAATTCTAATAAAATGGTCTGATAATGTTTTCGCTCGGTCACACAATTTAGTTCTTGCTTGTCATGTTTACTTGATAGACCTATATATACTTAATTTTATTCATGATGATAATTCATTTAAGTTATAATTGAACAGAATAGTCGTTCTTCATCGCTTCACATTCAAATTCATTTCAAATATTTGTGATATGGCTTCGTAACATCGTACATTATAGAACGATACAAAACTGGAATCTCCCTCTCTTTCTCTCTCAGATCATTTTATTATGTTCCTCCAATATGAATGTTAAATTATCATAACTTAGTATATATTACAATAATATATTTACAGCATTTGCGCATTTTCTCTCATAATAAACATGTGTTTTACATACATTGTTTCCCCTTAAAGATTGTACCCTGAAGTCAACATTATATACATTTAAGAGCTCTTCTAACAAAACGCCAGTCCAAGAAATATATTTAACAAGAATAAAATTAATGTGCATGTATCTCCTTTTTACGAAAGTAATATGTGTGCAACAGATAATGTTAAATGATTTATTAAGTAAGATCATTAACTGAAAAGCCAGCACTCGGATGTCATCATGAATATAACTTTTTGGATATCAAATTTCTTTTCAATGCATTAATATGTTTTCTTAACAAACTATTTTCAAATCACAGAATGATTGCACCAGTCTCAATTGGAGCTTAATGAACTCAAGCAAACGAACAAGAAATCTTTTCAAACACCAAAATGCTGCATGAAATTCATATATATAAAATAATCTTGTATTTACATTATCTTTATACCCTATTGTTTACTATCATATTATTTATTTTTTTTACTAAAGATAGGCATATAATTGGTAACAGACACAAGCAATTATAACATACAGAATGCAAGTGCAAGCTGTCACATTTTCCATAGAATATATAGACCTTATCTCGCTTAAACTGGAAAATATTGGTTAATTTATGGTCTGTTTTATGTTACACCCATAGGAGCCCGGTGACTAATTTTTTTTTTATATATAATTTAATTATTTCCCTACCTATTTTACCCCTCCAAAACATAAAAAGCAAAAGTAAAGTAAAAATATTCGATATTAAGTGTCAGCATTTTGCATCCGTTTCTCGGTATTCTATTAAGCCTCAAGGAGTGACACCCGCCATTGTTTTCGCAACGTTGTCGCAGAGTAACATCCCTTTGAAAAACCGATCCAGCTTTATTCGTTGTTGGTTCCCGTTTCTATAGTGCGGCGCAATTGAGTAACAGGAAAATACTCGTGGGATGTTTTTTGACATATCGCGGGAAACAATATGGATGAAGACCAAACTTCAGCATATGAGGTAATAATAACAGGGCACAATTGCGTCCTGTTAGGACAGGCTGGAACGGGCAAAACCTATACTGTCAAAGAATGTTCTAAATATCTAGAAACCTGTGGCAAGGCAGTAGCCATTACATCTTTCACTGGCATATCTGGGTTGCAATACACGAACTTTGGCTACTCTGCAATGACACTTCATCGTTTTGCAGGGTTAGAGGATGGTCGTCATTCAAATGAAAAACTTGCTCATTTGATTTTCACTGATGAGCGTTACCTCTCAACAAAAACTCGAATTTTAGAAACGGATGTCCTTATTATAGATGAAGTGTCTATGGTCAGGAAGAGGGTGTTTGAAAGCGTAGAGTTTTTATGTAGAAAGGTCAGAAACATTGATTTATATTTTGGTGGATTACAAGTAGTACTCAGTGGTGATTTTTATCAATAGCCACCTATTGCCGATGAACTGTATGGTGACACAGGACGGTTCTGTTTTGAATGTGAATGGTTTTATGCTGCATTTCCCCACATCATTAATCTGTCAAAAGTTCACAGGCAGGCAGAGACAAATTTGATAAAATGTGTTAATGAATTGGAAATTGGTTCTCCAAGTGAGGAAACCAATGAGTTCATAAAAAATTTAAACAGGCCTCTCCCTCATGAATCTATTGATCACACAGTGAAATTGTACGCCCGAATTATTGATGCTGATTTATATAATTTTGAAAAACTCAACACAATTGATGGAGAAATGAAAGTATTTGAATCTGAAGATTATGGTGACCATCATTACTTGTTGGTACATAAAACACTTATATTAAAGAAATCGGCACAAGTTCTGTTGTTAAAAAATCTAAGTGAAGAGTTAGTAAATGGTTTAGTTGGCACAGTTGTTGATTTTAAAATTTTTTAAAAAAAAATTAAATTATATGCATGCAGTTTTACACGATTTGATCCTGTAAGTAATGCTTGTATTGCAGTTTCCTATAAAGCTTGCATATGCGTTAGCAATTCACAAGTCTCAGGGTATGTCTTTGCCATTTGTAGAAATTGACTGTAAGCATGCTAGCTTTCCTGGTCAATTGGGAGTAGCAGTTGGGCGTGCTTTAAAAAGCACCGGTTTACGAATACTGAACTACAAACCAAGTTTGTGTAAGAAACACCCATCTAAAGTAAGCCAGTTCTATGACAGCATTGTTTTTTTGCAACAGTTACAGAAAGACTTGAAATGTTGCAGACTTACTGATCTGAAATTTCCAGACAAATTACCTATTCTTAACATAGATGTAAGTAATTCTGACCATGCAGAACTAGACACCTCTATCAGTGTAGCTAATGATATAGAAAAAGAAGAACAGGTTTTATCTGATCACAGTTACTTTTGTACAGATGAATAGACTACAGATGCAGAACATACATATTGTGCATCTTCAGTCTATAATGATGCAAAGCAAGCATTTAAAAAAGCATTAGAAGACTTTAATGATACACCAGCGGAATCTAAAGCTTGCATATCTTGTGACAAAACTCTCAAAGATAAGGTTGAGGTGACAGATTGGTATCGCATGCAGTGTATTGAAGTTGTCAATATTTATGAACAGTGTCCAGGTAGTCTTAAACAGAAACAGTTTACAGACTTTTACTCTTCATTCAACAGATATATTACTTTAGACTCCTTTAAAGACCTTTCAAAAAAATTACATTTTTGTGACTTTTCACACCAGATATTAACATCAGTCATGTTTATTATTCAGGCAAACCTCTTGTCACAGAACGCTGAATCTGTGAATGCTGAATGCTGAATGCAGAGAATTAAATGTTTTTCCAGTAACTGATTCACAGATTTCTCCAGCAGGAAACGGTAAAATTTGATACATAGGTGGGTATTGTATAGCCAAATGTAGGTTCAGATTTGTCAGATCTATTAAGTCTACATTATTTGTACCAGGGATGGAAAATGAAATCAAATGTTTGAAGTCTAAAATTGATTTGTAAGACCATATGGCAGTAAATGCAAGTGAAATTAGATTAATTTCAGTTTACACCGATACCTTAGAGGAAACCTCAAGGAAGCAAAACATTTGGGAGAGTTTGACAAATATTTCAGATCCTACATTTGAGTTTTTTGTTTCCTTAGAAGCAAAAGCCAGGCAGTTACTTACATACAATAACTTAGTTAAGGAATCCATACATCTGTCAGATATATGATAGATACTATAGTATCAGATAGCAATTTATTTGAGTACAGAAATGTGTTTCAGGCTCACCTGATGGTGGAAATTGTTCTCTAGATGACACTACTTCTGTTGTACAGGAAGTAGTCAGCTTTCTATCACTGACTTGTTCATCTATTCACATTTTGTATGAGAATATGGTCAGACTATTTGTAACTGTAGCCTTAGGTTTAGGACAGTTTAGGACAGATTATATAGGAGTCATGAAGAAAGAGAAAGGGAAAGCTCTGAGGAAGAAGGTTATGGAAAAGAAATCAAATAATCTGGAGCTTTTAACATTTCAGTCAATAGTTTTAAATTCATCCCAAGGAAAGACTGTGTCTCACTTAAAGTTGAAAACAATGGCCATGGAATGTAGTGGAATGTTGATGAAATTAAAAAAAAAATGAACTCTTGCAATTACTGAAAGCATACCACCTAAAATGTACAACACAAATGACAAAAGATAAATTGGTTGAATCATTAAAAGACTATCTTATTGCAGAAAATAACTTATGCATGTTAACTCCTAATTCAGTGATTGCAGAAGAAACCAAAACACCAAAGTGAATGACCTGAAATTCCAAGAGCCAAACATACAGACTGCTCTAAGAATGAGGTCCTGGATGTTTAATCAGAACCAGTTCATAAGATGCCCTCTGCTAAGCAGTTTACAAAACAGTGTTGTGATATCTTCTGAAGTATGTAATGCTTGTAAAGCCTAGTACCAGAATATAGAACTGTGTGCAGATGCTTAACATTTTGAGAGAGAGAGAGAGAGAGAGCCATCTCTCATCAGAGTATAGCTGAGGCACTTCATATATTTATAACATTTATCATTATGTATAGTCATGACATTTAGCCTCTGTGGATTCAAGGCCCATGAGGGTAACTTAGATTTTTTGTGAGGAAGCTTTTCTGTCAGCATGTCATCCAGTAGCTCTTGTACACTCAGGTTCCTTCATCTGACAGAACATTCATGTATGATTAAAATACTGCAATGATTTTACTATTTATTGTGCAACAGGTGTGTAACCGACTTTGAGCTTGTTTAATCTTAAATTTATTATTGTGCATGTCAAATACATGTATTTATGATAGCAAAATTTTATTTTGATATATCTGACAGTCACACAGAATTATTTGTATTGTTTTGTTTAAATGCAGTATTTTTTAAGGTTAATACTATTTATCATTATCCCTAATGAATGACACTTGTGAATCCTTGCAGACATCATAAAACCAGGCCAGTCTGTATGTAATGCATTTATCACTGTTATACCCCAGTGGAAAGGTGTTGAGCGACCCAGGAAAATTTGACTTTAATATTCATGTTATTTTATTATTATTATCAATAGTTTTGCAATTTAATACAGACAAGTTAGATGGCTTGACTGATCTATTTTTTAATTATTTCCACTTTTTGACCTAGTAATTTTGGTTTAAGTTTGTATAAAACATGTTATGCATATTTAACTTTATAAATATGTTCAGGTGCATCATGTCATGTCATCACATTAGATAACTTGATTGATCTTTTTAAATGAATTATTTCCTCTTTTGGAAAATTTGGTTGAGATATTATATGCAACTTACTTTTATGCTTGCTCATTTATCAGTAATCAGAAACTTGAAAAAATTTTAAAAAAAGGTTAGAAAATAATAAGCTTGTTGATTTAAGGACCTTTAATGTATAAACTTGAAAGTTTGTGAATAAAAGTGTTTATCAAGTATGCTTTTGTACAGTTCTGCAATATACATATGTTACAAATTACCATTAGTAGTACATGTAAAAATAAATACTTCTCTCCTAGCTATATTAGTCTTTAATATGTCTAGGTCAATGGACTCTATCAGAGTGTAATGACTAATATATTTTTATTCTTATTGTTTCTTCATGATGTTAATGATGGATTGCAAAGGTCGTCTTTGGTCACTGTATGTTTGTGCTCCAGCTTCACCTGTATTGCTTTTTCTAGATATTGTTGCTTGGCCTAAAATTATGTTATTCATTGTCCTACAGTAGGCCAGGAAACACCATTGTGTAAACCCCGCTGTTGGGAGAATAAGTTTTCAATTGCATCGCTGTTTATGCGACCTACAACAATAGAACCAGAGCTACTACTGAATTTACTCCTACATAGTTCATCAAAACCTAAAAGAAGTGATACAATATCTTCACGTGTTTGATGTGAGAAGATGTGTTTCTCACAGTTTTCAGTAATTTCCCAAGTTTGGAACCAAGACAACACAGACCGGTTTAAGACAAGTTTCTGATCTTGGTAATCATGAATAGGTCTTGTGTCCCTGAAATTTCTTACAAGGACAGATGTTTGCTTAAGAAGTTCAATACTACTAGACAGTGTAGTCCTCTCAGCTAAGGGAAGGGATTCTTGGTATTTTTGCATTAAATGCAACATGTTTTCATCCAGAACATCTTCAGCAAGACTGTTTCTTATTTTAAGTTGTGGGTTTAGAAAGAAATGGTCATTTGACAATTTGTGATGCACCTTAAATGAATTGTTTGTACAATCCCAATGGTAGGATTTAAACAAATGTTCCCATATAATGTTTTTGCCGCTGTATTTTATTAGTTTTTTGTGGGTACTTGTATTTCCACTTTTTGATGTATTGTTTCTAATTTTTTTCATGAGGTGTGAATAGTCCATTATTATGCATATATATACTTCCATCCATGCTAACATATGTCACTATAAAAACCAAAACACCCCAAAAGTTTTAAAATTTTGCAAAATGTTAAATACAGTTCAGCAGGGCTTGTCTGACAGGTGGCAAAATGTGAAACTGGAAATCTAAAACCAGAATCTCCCAGAAATAGGAACTGTAAAGCATGAGTCGCAATTTTCAGATCAATGTTTCCCATGATTTTTTCCATATTTGCAGTTTCCAAACAACATTCAACAAAACCAATTATTTCAAAACCCTCCCCTTTCTTTTTGAACTGTATATCTTCTTGAATGGTCATTTCATCAATCAGTAGCCCACCTTCATACCCTTAATTAGGTAGATTCCTCCTCTCTGCTTCTGTTTTCATCCACCTAAGTAGGTCTTTAGATACACGAGCATTTTGCTCAATCTTATTTTTATACCTTTGTATTTGTCTTTTTGAAGGAAGGACAATGAAACCACTACTTGCTAGATCTTGATATGCTCTAGGTGATCGGCAGTAAATTGTCAGACATAGCCTAATGACTTGTGGGTCCCAGCGTCTGGATGATGTTGATTTTTTGTAGAAAAAAATCCAGCTGTGATTTCAACAATAGTCGCATTTTCTCAGGCAATTGTGAGTCCCCAACAGCATGTTGTAAAATTTCATTTAAGTGATCATGATCAGATTGTGTTAAACTTAGTTCAGATGAGCCAAAATTTATTTCATGTCCTTGGCCTTTTGTTATGCGTTCAGTTTCTAATGGCAATTTTGGCTTATTTGTTGTGTTATTTCTTCTCTGAAATCAGTATTCTTGAAAATTATACCCATATACAACTTTGTAAATTTAACCCAGTATTGTTTATTCCTAACTGTTTTTACCGGAAGTTTACCAAAAACTTGCTGAACAGCTTTTCCTATTTCTTTTCCACTGAATTTACCATCTAACTTTTTCTCAATGTCACTGAGGTAAACTGTGCCATTTTCACACTGGACAATGTTGTCTTGTAGCCTTTAAGATAATAAAATCCAATATATTAATGTACAACAACAAAAACCCTAACCTTTTACCTCATATAGGCTCATTTTGATGTGACACCCTTACCTTAATATGTGCCATATAGAGTCTGATCTATAGAAAGCCAGTTAAAACTTACAAAATTTAATGGTTAAAACCTCATTTCCAATCGACTAAGGAGCAGGGAACAACATAAAACCTGATCAGCCTGTGAGTTACTGGCAGGCTGATCTGGTTTTTATGCTGTTTGCATAGGTCCTTTCATGGTGTCCTATATTAGGTAAATGGTTTAGGTATCAGACCAATCATAGCTATATGATATACCTTCACACTGGAAGGTAATCTATTTTTAAGGAAGTTTATCACTTTTAAAGATATTCAAAAATTAAAATGAGTTTGAGGTTTCATTTTCTCCAAATGTTGGAATTAAAGCCTATGGAAAATACACCATTTTTGCTAACATAAGAAACAAATTTGATTTTCAAGAAAAAAGAAAAATCAGAGTGAAATGTTGAATGATAAGATTTGCTTGAAATTAATAAAAAAAACTTAACACCACCATAAGAAAATGGAGAAGGTCACATTTTTGTTTTCAGGGGATGTGACCCATGAAAACACAATTATGAAAGGTAGATAATAAAAAGAGTCTTCTGTGAATATAGAACTTGTAAATTTGTCCCTGAGTGCTTATATTTTTGAGAATATTTTTCACTTTTTTAATGGCTATGATGGGTCATACCTTAAGATGTAGACATAAGGGGGAAGAGAATGAGAGAGATTGTTACCATATTATTATAAGTCAGAGAGAGAGAGAGAGACTTTAATATACAGAGCATGGGATTTTAAACCAGAGATATAAATACAGTTAGAGATGAAGGTAAAATGCCAAAAAGGTTTATTTATGGTTTGAATGTAAATCCATGTGAAGAAGTAAAATAAAAATATAGATTATCTGTATATGTTATTTTGTTGTCTTTTGGTAAAATGATAATTAAAACAGGGATAAATAGATATAAACAGGAAAAAGAAGTATTTTTGTTTGTCTTTCCTAAAAGAAAATATGTATCAGAAAAACATATAAATAGAGAGAGTAGAATACTGTAAATTTGTTTTTATAGTGTGATTCTTATGGGAAGCTGTGGCTGAGATGGTAAAGTCAGTGACTAATCACTCTTCACATTCTCACCACTGTAAGTTTCAAGTTTGACAGGGTCAGATTGTTTTATGTTAGGAAGTCCTGAAAAAGGTCGGTGATTCTTTTTGGCAATTCTCAAGATCCTCTTCCACATGTTAGCTTGATGATGAGGATTGACCCAAAAACTCACAGTAACAGTACAACTACACCACTTTTTATATTGACTGAGAGATGGAATGAAACATGAGCACACTGCTCAATATGCTGCAGTAATAATTTCCTGCTAAAGCTTGAAAAGATTGAAGCACTTGAAATGTGTGTAGGTGACTAATTTCCCTATTATACAAGTTTGTATATAGTCCCTCCCTCTTCAAAGAGTAAAATGGGGACTATATATAAAGGACTCCCATCCTTGCACTTATATTACCTGGTACATGCAGATAGGTAACTGGAGTCAGTAACTCATGACTTCACAATTGAAATATTATTTCATAATCAGTAGCTTGGTGTAGAAACTTGTCAATATTTTTTTTCTTAATTCAAAAGTTTATTTCTAAGATTTACATCGTGAATAACATTGCACATATTGTGAATAACATTGGACATATATAGTGGAAAGGACTAAAAACTTGAAATACTCCTCCAAGTGCATCAAATCATCAAGGATAAGAAACTCTGGTCTATTATATAATTTATACTAATATAAAACATCTGCTTTGGCAATATAATGTTGTATCACTTGATCAATAAAGGCCTCGAGCCATGACCTTTGTGTATCAGAAAATATATATTAAGTTCTAATCCCATTCACCCCTCAGAATACATCTCTTTTAAAATTCTCTTTCAATGGGGAGCTTTTAACAAACAGACCCCCAGGCATTGTGAGCTTGTATGCCTTCACCAGACCGGATGGTAGAACAAAGATTACTGAGTGATATCTTAAATCTAACTAAGTGTCCCTTCAAGAATGAAAAGCAGGAGAAATTAACCAAATTTAATAAACTAAAATTTCACATCCATCATTAACTAATAATGGTATATGAGAGGCACACACCAATACTGTAATATTGATAACCACCATCCCCGCATCTTCTGATTGTTTCTTTGTTGCTTTCAGGCATGCATCTATTTTTATAGCTAGATCTTTATATATTCTTAATTTTATGCGAGCTTTTTTTTTTAAACACAAATCGTTTATTATAGTCTCGTATAATTTGACAGATTATTATTTGGCTATTATTTGCATCATACCATTTATATAAGTTCTTTCTTGCGTCCATTTCAGATTTGTTAAAGACGGTATTTTTTTAACAATTGTTTGTTTTAAACATTCAAATTTCCTCGCCGCCTTCTGTACCCTGCTTTATCAACCGGATAAAGCAAAAAACAGATAAAGCAATTACTGCATTCCATGCAAAGGACGTTACTCTGCGACAACGTTGCGAAAACAATGGCGGGCGTCACTCCTTGAGGCTTAATAGAATACCGAGAAATGGATGCAAAATGTTGAAACTTAATATCGAATATTTTTACTTTACTTTTGCTTTTTATGCTTTGGAGGGGTAAAATAGGTAGGGAAATAATTCAATTATAAAAAAAGAAAAGAAAAAAAATATTTAGTCACCGGGCTTAATAGAATACGGAGAAACGGATGCAAAATGCTGAAACTTAATATCGAATATTTTTACTTTACTTTTGCTTTTTATGCTTTGGAGGGGTAAAATAGGTAGGGAAATAATTAAATTATAAAAAAGAAAATATTAAGTCACCGGGCTCCTATGGTTACACCCTGTCTTATGTGACCTTTTTGGCCTACTCCAATGGAAGGTCACATAATACAGTCTCGACTGTACTTTAGTCATGGTGACATTGCTAACATTGCCTCACCACGGTATCATGCCATAGACAAATAGAAAGATATGACACACATTGACATTATCCTTACAAAAGCCAAAAAACAAGGAATACTCTTATTCAAAACATGTTCTAAATCCGTTTGTTGATCCGACAAGCTGGAGTATTATGGGGTTTTTTCTTATAAGTTTGACTGGAATTCACATCCTACAGATAATATTTTCCTCATTTCTGGATTTTTGCCTACATCGTTCTAATGTCACTCCGTGGAAAGTGGCGTGATACCACACCTAGTCACAGTATCCCCACACTGCACCATGGGTTTTGAAACCAGCTCTTTGTACTGAACGCCAAGCAAGGGCATTATACTACTTTATTTTTTTTATTAAAATTAGGCTAGAAGTTGAAATAAAATCTACCACAACAGACGCTCAGTGGACTCGGTTTGTATTATGATGTAGCGTATCGCATTTAAAAAAACAAACATGCATAACCTTTTAGTCCCATTGTAAATATATGGAAATAAATCTACCTGAAACACGACAAGAAACTACAAATAGTATCAGTTACCTGCCGGTTTTGCAGTGTGCGGCTAGATAAGAGGAAAAGAAAAATAAATCTGGGTCTATTTTCCAGCCCGGACGAGGTAGAAATAAAATTAATATTCCTTATGATTTTCTAGTGGATTATGTTCTGCGTATATCCGCGTTAGTGAAACATTTGTTTGGATTTAATTTACATTGTACTGCTGAATATATAAGTTTATATTCTATTATATGTCATGGGTAAACTCTTTACCCAGTGTTTGTGATAGTATGGTTATGACTAAAGAACCGAAAAAACTATTGGGTCAGATATTGTAAATCATTCCCATGGTCTGCTTTTATCGTTTTGTGCATGTATTTTGAACATCAAATGTGAACTCAGTTGTTTTCTTTCATCATTGACTGAATTATATGTAGCCGAGTTATCTCTTCCGCGCAAAATGAAAATGGGCAATCGTCCAGACGTTTCCCCTGCTTCAGATAAGGACGGAAATGTCTGCATGAGGAATTAAACACTTGCACTTCCCACCAAAACAGTATTCTGTACGGTGGATTTTTCATGCATTGTTCATTTAGTACCTCTGTAAACAAATATATTCCGTGTGTAGTGAGCGCTGAAGCAGAAAGCCTAACAGGAAAAATATTTTAGTTTTCTCAAGAATGTACAGAACATATACAAATATAGACATTACAGTTATCACAAAGCATGGTATGTCTTGTCTTGAAGGTCTGCGTATGTAGTAATAAGTATTTACAATAATTTGTATACGTAAACCTTTCTCCGTTATAATCATATACTGAGAAAGACGACTCTATCCACATTTTACATACAACTTCGAACCACCAAAATGTGCATTTCAGTCTTCAATATAATATTATTTATTTCACTATAAAGATTCACTGTATGCCTGTATAGAGAAAAACATCTAATTCGAATTCAAGTACGATGATTGTCTTCACAAAAATCTACCCAGGACCAAGATTGATGCTAGAATGTCTTTCAATCAACGATCTGAAACTAAAGATGGAAAATAACCTGTCGCACCTCAGGTGCTAGAGATCTACACATGCTCAATTATAGAGTGAGCGTTTTCCTAGCTAAATATGAAATGAAATGAAGTGACGTCAGTATATAAATTATACAGGGAGACTATATAAACAAAACAGTTGCATACACTTGAATAAACTGTAATAACAAATAAATCTTAGTACTCTAATCGAGAGAGACAGACAGAAAGAAGGTGGATTCAGAATTTTTTTAATTATTAAACGAAATTAAAATAATCAACTAAGAAATAAGTTACATTATTATTCATTACAGGAAAGAATTTCTTAAATGGTAACAGACCCGTTGTAGAATTGTTTAAATGTGCATTCACTTTCAATTTAACCGTGTGAAGAAAAATGTTTCGATAAGCAATCAGTACATTAAAGAGCTGGTGGGTGCACTTCTAATGCTATAATGCAAACATATTGAAATATCGATGTCGAAAAGTTTCAAGTATCAATCCATTTTGCCACTGTGTTCTTTGAATTTGATGTAAGCTTTTTTATGCAAAACTGAATCATTTGTGGGAAGGCCTCTTTGTAAATTTGCCTTATGTGGTGATTGATTTTTGAGTGTTTAAGTAATTGTTTATTCTGATTTCAACTCTATTTTCAGCTTGATAAAGAGGGTTGATAACCTCCGCCCTCGGTTTAGCATCTTTTTATCTGTTATTAATGATATTAATTTCATAGAGAGCAGCATTAAAAAAATGTTTGAGGTTGTTCACATCACATTCCTAAAACCTTCAATATCTGACCGACATCCAATGTTTGAAAATATGCAGCTAGTGCAGACATCGCTGTGCTAACGACACAATGACTTAAACCACTGTCATGTAACAAAGTCAGAAATTGTATAATGCAGTTTACAGAGGTTTCATTGTAACTAATTTGTCTTCTATTCTAGGTGTTTATTTGGACCATACATTAAATTAAGTGTAAGTTTCTTTTAATCATTCAATTTTATTGGATTCAATCTACTTATGAAAATCCTTTGAAAACAATATACCAAGCTGTAGAACATATAGCACATACAAATAACAAATTGTATATATTTGTACAACAATTATCATGTATTTTATCTTAGCTGCCATTGACAGTCACTGCATCCTAATATTATACAGTTTTGATAGCAAACATGAGAAGGGAGATAAATGATGCAAGTCATTAGTTATATCTCATTATTATTCCCCCTTTTTTTCTAAATGTGAAATAACCTTTACCCCTACCGTGTACAAAACTGTGTCGATTGGTAGCTTTTATAGGACACGACTGTAGGATGCACTTCTGTTACTATGAACTATTCTTTTTAAATATTAATACCACTTTACGTTTTAATATTATCCGATGTATACACTCTTAAATATGTTGTGCCTAAAACTTCCACATTAGAGTTAAATGATTTTAAGTGATTTTTGAGTCATTTGTTAATTCTGATTTTAACACTATCCTCAGTTAAATCTCAAGATTTGATATGTAATATGTGTGACTGTTTGGTATCATAAACATGTTATCAATACTATAAGAAATGTTTGAAGTAGTTCACGTTTCTTAAATTTTGAGCGCTTGACTGAAATCTCAAATACAGTTGTACTTAACAAATGACGGCTTTAGTTTGAATATTCTTTTCATGAATGAAAATGGCATATCAATCCCACATTATGATATTACAGGGCCATATAATGACTTAACAACAAAGCATAATAAAATAACAACCCTACATGATGAAATTACAGGGCCATATAATGACTTAACAACCACGCATAATAAAATAACAACCCTACATGATGATATTACAGCCCCATATGATGACTTAACATTTAACCTCACACAATGACATTACAATCATATGATAACATTATAGCTTTACATGATGATATTACAAACCCACATGATGATGTAACAACCCAACAAGATGACATTACAACCTCACATGATGATATTAAAACCCAACATTTTGACAAAACAACCCCACATGATGATAACATGACCCCACAAAAAGCTTTATGGACCCATAAAAACAATAATGCCGGACATGAAACAGCTGTGGCGTTCCATATGAGACAGATCTGAATTAAGTATATTTTTTAAGATACATAGACAAGGATAGAAATACATTATTGCCGTAATCCTTATAGTTCAGAATTTGTGTTCCTCGTATGTAATTTCTGGTACATTCCATACAGGAAATGCATTCATTTGAATCGTTCTGTTGTTGTTTTTTTGTTGTTGTTTTTGTTGTTGTTGTTTTTGTTGTTGTTTCGAGAAATTACATTTGCAGTAATATAGTCAACTTGAATTTGAAAGAACTCTTTTTTATTTATAAACTTATTTTTTCAGGGGAAACGTTATCAACTGGTGATCCGACGTGCATATAGTCTTTAAAATTCTACCGGAATTTCGTCAGTTATCATGCTCAAATGGATGGAAATTGTGTGATTTATCGTGATTGTGAAAATTCAAATTAGTTTCGATCTAAAACAAATGGATTAAAATGCTCAAAATATATGGCTTATTATCAAAGGTAAGTTTGTTTCATTTCTCGATCTTTTTTACAGGTGTCCTGGGTGAGTCCATCTTTTTATAATAAAAAATACTATTGAACCATTTAAGCTTGGCGGCAATAGTGACTATTGTTCATGTCAAATCTATGATTTCTTAATGTTATCATAATAAAATAACAGTGGTTATTTTCTTCATATGGGAATAACCTAAGAACTAGATTTTTAGATCATCTATGCCAAATTCATGATCGAACATATACAAAAATGATATTTGAACACTTCTAGTTTTATATATTTCGTATGTACAACCTATACACGTTTAAATATATGAAACGTTAAAAAATACATATCGAGGCCGACATTTGATTTCAATTCACAAACATTTATCGTAGTTTTTCACTTAATTGTAATTCTAAAGTATTTTGAAATAGACCATAGCCTGATGAGCATGTACTGCGCATGCCCGTATAATACATGGCCTACTGTAAAAGTAAACAGCATTCATCGCGTGAAATACTGCAAGTTGTCACAGTATAATGATAATACTATAAAGATAAAATGCACGCTATTGGTTCTAGTTTGTTATCGTGTGAATGAACTCGGCTATTCTACAATTTGAACTTCAAATACTACAAAGTTGTTCTAGCGTGCGCATTGGCGATCTCATTTAAAATTTTCCCATATAGAGATCACGTTGTTAGAATATGTCTATTGAAAACAAATTATTCGTGAACAAGCGTATTGTTCTGATCGCGTTTTTCATTAACGTAGTTGGTTTAATTGCAATCTTAATAACAGTCACGGTAGCTGTACCAAACCTGTCGGATTTCATCAACACAAAGCAAGTGTGCCTTCCTTCACAGGAAGGTTCGAGTCTTGCGTGTGGGTCACCACAGGATATACTGCCGGAGTATCTCACCAAAGTACGTATCCTTCATTTATTCTGTATAACATTTTCTTTGAATAAAGCGTTATGGATTAAATACCTGAGTCATTTAATTCGGAACCTTACCGCAGCATGCACCAGGAGATATCAAATGTTGAAATTCTGATGTTAATGATTACTTTACCAGGAGTTATAATTAGATTGATGTGTTATATAAATAAGAAATTTAAGCGCACAGTAGCAGTGTTGAAACCGACAGAGCTTTTCATCTTTTTATGTATTGAATTTATGTAGAAGTTATTTGTTCGTTTCATGTCCCACGGACTGTTTATTGAGAACTGTGTCCAATTGTCAAACATATACATGTAGTTTTGTGTAAATGAGGTTCACTGAATTCGCCAAATGGTAGTGAAAGTTGATAAATTAACTAAAAGGACAGTTAAATAAAATGTCTTGTTTTAATTTTTCAGAGCTTTGATAATGCTTATGAAAAGTACAAGAAAAAAGAAAAGGAGAGATATGGTAAATAACTTTGCATTGTCTTTGTCATATGATCAAAATACATTTACTACCCCATTTTCTTATATATAGTATATATAACATTAAGTACTTAAGATGTCTGAGACAAGATATACTTATAACATGACAGCATTTTCCAAGGGCGCTTCATTGAAATGCATCTACATTATATCGTAAAGGTGATGTTGCAAATCATGACGTCATACTTTATTTATCTGATAAAACTGTTCGAAAACGACACAATCATATCGGCCATTTTGATAATTAAATTGGCGCCATATTGTTACATAATTTTTCAAAGGGTGTTTATATTAGCCGGGAAACATTGTAATGACAATTTCACACGCTCTAGTAAAAAAAATGTATTATTCCAGGATATAATCTTTCAGACATCTTAAATTTATAGATAGAGACTCTCAAATAATTAAAATTCTGTTATCGGCACAATGTGTACACTATTTTCAACGGTGATTATTTAAAAAAAAATAAAGGTCCTTTTTTTTAAGGTTAACAGTGAATCCATATGAGTTACAGGATATCAATTATATACTGGTGGGATATAATAAATGGTTTACCTCGATTACCCAAAATATTGAAAATAACAAAATTAATGTTTTTATTTGTGATACTGTTGTTTGCTGTTCGCTATTTCCCTGGATGGTAAAGGTAGGCCTTAAATTGCTAAATGATAAAAACTGGAAAGGTTCACTGTCGAGAAACGGTTAGGAAAAAAGCAAGCTTATACCTAATCAAACATATACGTATTTTACGGGCAAATATCATTCCAATGCTCTAGCTAGCAATCCATATATTATTCAATATGGTTATAATTTATTGATGGATAAATTACCTTAAATCGATTATGACATCTTCATATCTGTGTATGTATTTGACATCTGATTTTAGAAACGCCCTTCGAGATGGACCCCTACTTGTATAGGATTTATCTCGCAACTAAACCCGCTGCAAGATACTCAGCAAATATCCAGGCTGAAGTCCCTGAAAGACAAGGTGAGCTTACTGATAAAAGAAACTTTTTTCTTGCTAGAAGCCTTTCATCTGGCTTGCATTGGGTTAGTGGTTCTACTTGAAAATCTTCATGTGCATGAAGGGTCTCGATTCATCTGTAATTTGATGTGTCATTTTATGACTTAAAAGCCGTCGCGGCGACTGTCAACTATTAATTTTATTTTTGGTTTCAAGGACGGTTCATAAATCAAATTTAAAAATTTATGGTTTCATGTAATGCAATAGATTTATGTAAGTTTCTGTTGTTGTAAAAATGGACGACGGTTTATTTATTTATTTATTTATTTTCTTATACTTTTACATTCAAGAGGGTTCATCAGAACAAATGACGCCTGTCACAATCTGGAAACCAGAAAATGATCTGGAGGATAGATATGAGTTTCAGCGATTCAAACTAACATACAAAAGTGGTCGAATCGTTGTCTTTGTTCCTGGCACCTACCTTGTGTATTCCTTTCTCGACATGTATGAAGAATGGAAGTCAAACGATACATTCCCTAAAAGAGATGGGCCCATAAAGCATAGTATTTATGTATTCAATTTCACGGAAAGGGCCGAAAAAGAGCTCGTGACGTCATGCCACTTGCATCAGTACCCAGCAAGCCGCCGATTTAATATCTACAGCAGTTTT
>CM037791.1:49129006-49151071 GCA_021229015.1 Solen grandis | reverse complement strand
TTCATCGTATTAAACTATTTATATTTTAATTGGTAATAAAAATGTTACAGTATTTAGAAATTGTTATGTCACATACCATATAATTTCTTATTTTCGTTTTCATTTTCTATGCCTCTGACTCATCTGGCTCAAAATCACAAATCACTATGTACAGACCTTACATGTTAATTGATTAAGATAGCAAATGACGTGACCTGTCCTTTATCAACTCTGCTCTGATACGTTCACATTACGCCTAAACTATTTGTATAGTTTATTACTATAGTGATCATAGAATTAATAAAATATATTATAAACGATTTTATTTTGGAACGTTACACTAATTTCACAAATATCATTCATGTATATCATTATACTTAGAACAATCTTAACCCTTTCCCTCATATAGACTCATTTTGACGCCCTCAATAGTACCACATAAAACCTGATCTTCAGAAAACCACAGTTAAACCTTACCAAATTTAATAATAAAGTCCTCATTTCCAGACCACTGAGGAGCAGCGAACAGCATAAAACCTGATCAGCCTGCGAGTTACTCGCAGGCTGATCTGGTTTTATGTTGTTCGCATAGGTCTTTTCATGGTTTCCTCTATGAGGGAAAGGGTTAATACAATATACTAATTTTAAATAATAATAAAAATATACGATGTTTGTTTGGATATCATTGAGGCAATATGATTATTTAAGGAACTAAAAGGAAGACAAAACTGAAAGTGATACCACAAAACAGCCAAATAGAATTATTATCTGTTTATAAAATATATATTTCTTAGCACCCGTTTACATTACATGATCTGGCTTTATCCGGAGCACGACTACGTCATAAACATGGCGATGCGTTGATCGTAGTTAAATAACAAACATGGTGAAGGTATATATATTTTTTTTTACTTTTCCAGAAAGCCTTCATGTCAGTGGAATAATTCTGAGCAGAAAATAAGATAAAAACACTCCGTTAAATTTGTTTTTCTGGAGAAAAAAAAATAGAATTCATAGTTTTGTGGTACTTTTTTTTTGTATGCATTTTGGTCCTAACATATTGGATATTTAATGCTCGTTTGGTATTTTCCATGTTTAATTAATAGTACTTTCATCAGTAACTTATAAATACATTATACGTTACGAATTGTGATAAATCATTTTGAAAATATCATTTTAGTATGCTTTTGAAGTTATAAAATGAAACCTTTCTAATTTTAAAGCATTGATATTTTAAACAAATTTTAACAAACAATAAAGTAGTTCTACCAGAAGCTTAACCTCTAAAACGAGCATGTTAATATCCAAATTGTAGTTATATATCTTTAAGCTGTAGTCTTAATACCTGTGGGCAAGAGTTTAGACCGTCATATACCGTCTCAAACGCATTTAAGCCTGGTTTGACGTCATTCTTTTTTTTTAATTCTTTTTCGAAGTTAATATCGTAAATCCAGAAATACTGTATTTACTTTTGCAACAATTTACTGTACAATAATACACTAAACTCATCGCAATAATGGTTGCGTGCTTAAGTGGTTAAATCTCGTTTCTCTAACCTATGACTTTTCCTATTAAAAAAAACAGCAACATTTTATGATAGCTGCTGCTCAGCTTTGACGTCAAATCCAAATTAACCCTGCGACTCCGTTTACACCAACTCCTAATAAAGGTTATACCTTGTGTATATATTAAGCGAATGATTTTACACTCCACCAGAATAATTTAAATATCGTATTGTTCCAATAAGGTTAGTTAAATCAACATCTTTCTGCTATTTCTAAATAATTGTAATATACACCAGGGTTTCTTCTGTACTTTTCAACTTTAACGGCGTGCTTCGTGTTTTCCAACCTAATAGTATCTACACATCTATCATAAATTTAAGGTCTGTTTTTCGTTATATTTGTTCTATTCAGAAACAAATTAATGTTTGTTGAAACTTTGAACTCAGAGAATTACATAATGTCGTTCTTAACTTCTTGACGCTTTATTATAAGATTATGTTTATAACTTGGGCATTTTTGTACTTATTTTATAATGTTATCATATATAGAAATGTAATCGTGAATAAATCACCGATGTACCTCGCATGCATGGTGATATCGAAAAGTAATAATAAGAATATCTTTCAGAAAGAAATGCCAGTTTTCGTGGAAAAGACGTTCCTATGCATCTATTTTGCATTAATGTGCATCTCGTTATTTTGTAAGTATTTTAGGATATGGAAGAAAATTGATAAGTAATTACCTGATTTAAAATGTAATTTATAATATATTGCCAAATATCTAAATCGCCCTTGATTAGATTGTGTTTTATGGGAAGGAAAGGTTAATTATGAAAAATAGTCATGACTTTTATTGATAAATGATCGGTTTTGAGTTAACCGTCGCTGCAGCAATATATACATGTGGAAGAAGATCAAAAGCGAACAAAACAAACAAGGGTAAAACCATAGACATACTACCCACCATGTGTAGGGCTTCCTTATTTAAAACCACAAATGACTAGACCGGAACTCGAACGAGCTTAAAGCGGAGAATTGCAGCGTGATTATTTATCAGAATATTTATCCACTCAGGCATGGAGGTCAAATGACAGACAAAGAACCATATTGTCGACTGAATATTAAACTTCTTGAACACATGACCCGGAACAATAATTGCATGGTTTAATGTACTATTTCAACACCAGGAATAATCGCCGTACTTAATATTTCTTGGACATTGTTTATAATATTTAAATAATGACAATGATCTCTGAATAAACAGGTTGTGCATCTGTACCCTGCCCAAACTGCATCCATTGTATGAATCAAAAAAGTGAACCATGGTGTAACACATGTACCAAAGACTATTATGTTGGCGCTGGAGGACAGTGTTCAATGTGTGACGAGAACTGTAACACTTGCAATAAATCCGACTGTGGCAATCTGTGTGAACACTTGGGAAGATGCAAGTATGGCTGTAGAGACGGATATCATCGGCACTATAATAATACTTCTGGGTCGTTTTCTTGCAGAACATGTGGAGTGAACTGTAAACACTGTAACGATGAAAGATGTTACACATGTGAAGATGGATTCTATTTACGCAACGGTCAGTGTCATTATTGCAGCGTTAGTAATTGCAAAGCGTGCTACGGTCAATTCGAGTGTCTATCTTGCAAAGAAGGGTACTACTTGCAGAGTCCACAACAATGTTTAAAGTGCAATGAGAACTGTCATACTTGTTACAAATGTGATAAATGTAGCCCACAACGTGTGGTATGCAAAACATGTCCGGACGGCTTTGTGCAAAGTGCAGAGGATTGTAGGGCATGTCCTCCCGGGTGTGACAATTGTTACGTATCTTACGGAAAATTTTTTTGCAATAAGTGTACAAACGGTTACTATGGACACAATTGCAAAATTCAATGCAGCCCAGATTGCTACGAGAAAATCTGCAATTCCTTTGACGGGAACTGTGCATCATGCAAGAAACACTTTTACGGAGAACAGTGTCAGTATCGTTGTAGCAAGGGTTGTGTTGACAATGGAACACGATTTGATGTATGTGACAGACACTCTGGACAGTGTACGATGGGTTGTAAAATTAGCTGGTTAGGGGACATATGTGATTTCAAAACAGGTACTGTAAAGTATAGTAACCAGCATTATATGTCATCATTGATAAGTTGATATTTTATTTAATAAGAGCAGATCAAAATTTATATTAAAGCTATCTATATTGTAGTAACATACTACATGCATAATACAATGTGAACATAAAACTTATAATATAATATAAACTTATATCTTACATATAATTTAGGCATATACACGGTTATTTTTCTCATTGCAATTCGTATATCTACTATCATACTATTTCAAGTTTTCGTTGTTTAATTTATGCTTTACAGAGGACAAACTTCCTGGAATACAGATCTCTACAGCTCATGAGAACAACCATCATAATGAAACAATAAGACCAGGTCATGGTAAAATTGTGTTCATAATAAGTGCAGCATTTGGTGGAGCCGTCTTCACAGTCATAATCTTTGTCACAGTTGTCATCAGCCTGAAGAAAGAAGGGTAAATGTTGGTTTGAACATTATTAATATAACGAAATAAAAAAACAAGCGATGAAAATGATATTATGATAAGAAAATGAAAATTTATACATATGCAACACCCTTAAAAGTATTTCGAAAATCAAAGATTTGATTCATGGAACAAAATATAATAATTAAAATGGGGGTGGTAAATAAAGTCAATTAAACACGTTCGTACATACTTTTATAATAATTAATTTGACTAAATTTGTATTTGATTAAGAACTTATGTTTTTGGTTTTAGAATTTCATGTCGGGAAAAACAAGATCACAGCAATAACAACGTGAGAACAAGTGAACGTATGTCTTAAACTTATGTGTTGCGTGCTTAACTTAAAATGATGCTTAAATCGCATGATTTTGTTTAAGAAAATATCTGAAGTATAATGCCTTTTTATAGTTTCTATCTTTTAAGCTTGACTATAACTATGACAAACCTTTCGCTCGTAAACAGAGACTGATTAAAGGTAAACAGTTTTAATCAGTGTAATGATTTCAAATAAAAGAAAAAAATATTTTGTGTTCAATGATTTAAACTCATGTTTTCTATTGTTTATTTTTAAATGAAGTGCTTAGCTAAGTACCACTAATCACAGTAATGTTTAGTATATTCTACAATTTACATGTAAGACACAGTGAACAAGTTACAAATGAACTTCCGCAAAAGGATATTTATACTAACAGCAAACCTGTTTAAAGCAATACTTCGTGTACAATTCTGGAAAATACAGTTTATTGCTAATTAGATTTCAGTCACCTTGGTTAAGCAGCTGTCTTCTCATCTTCCTATAAATAACCATTTAATGCATTTTTCATTTAGAAATGGAAATGGAGCCATCACATTATGAACCACTTGATGAACTTTCTCGGCAGCAACGTACTTATACAGAACTCCCCTGCACGGTACATGATAAACACCAGACCCATCAAAATCCAATATATATGGAAGTGGATGATATTTGATTCGAACAAAAAAATATGTCAATGCGAAGTTTTCGTTTTAGTGTATGGACTTCTACGAAAGATAACAAATGAAATAGCGTGTCTTTAATCACGCCCTGCTCTGTTTCGTTATGCTGAAATTATACGCACAATTTTATTGCTTTATTGATCATCAAATAGAACGTTTTGGAATACATTATACTCATTTAAAACAACAACAACAACAATCATGACTAGATTTCGTTTGTCCCGAACAAACGATAGGGCTTTCTGCTCTAATGACCTTAGTGTCATTGTGACCTTGACCTTTGACATTATTACCTCAAAATCATGGGTGTCATATACACGCCGTGGGCAATATCCCTACCAAGTTTCACATACATGGGTTTATTTCTTCTCAAGTAATAAATAATCAAGATTTTATATTAAGTGTCATTTTGATCCTGACCTTTGACCTAATGACCTGAAAATTTAAAAAAGGATCGTATCGTGAACTGGCCATGGACAATGTCCCTTACAGGTTTCACAAACTTAGAAATATTCATTCTCAAGGAATTCAACGGAGAAGGATGTTTTTATATTAAATGTCACTGTGACCTTGACTTTTAATTGAAAAGCCTCAAAATCAAAAGGGGTCTTCAACTGACAATGGGCAATTCCCCTACCAAGTTTCACAAACCTATGCATATTCCTTCTCAATTTATTGTGCGGATTTGAATGAATACATACATGTGGCAGAAGATCAAAACGCACGAAGAGTACATGGGAAGAAACATGAAAAGGGGGAATTAGTCGAAACAAGCATAAAAGACCTCCCCCTCTCCCCCCCCCTCCCCTCTCTCTCTCTCTCTCTCTCTCTCTCTCTTTCGTAGTGTGAGTATACGCGGGATGTACAGTGAACAGGCAATGGATCTGGGAAGGAGTTATCCCTTCTGGTAACCTGAATAGATATAACAAGGGTGTTAAATGTTTATTTAAAAATAATATTGTATAAAGAATATGCTTTATATCACACTATCTTGTATAATCCTTTCCAGATTTACAGTTCATTAACATTTTCAATAGCTAGATTTTTTTTTTTTTGTGCATTTCCAATTTCATATTTGTTTTATTTACTTTTAGATACATCAATCTATGGAGCATCGTCATCACTTTCATGCCTTTTCCTGTTATATTATATATTCAATTAATCTTTTTCATTTTCTGGTCATTCTTGGCATCTTCGTTTTCATTTCATTTTTTTTTTCATCAACTATTTCGTTCTCGAGTTCACTACTTTTTTGCAACTTCAAATAAAATAGAAAACCAACAACAGCAGTATTTCAGTCATATAGCGACGTCCAGCTAATAACAGGTGGAGTAATACCACGAATGTACGGAGACATCCGGGTAGAACCACCGACCTACCGCAAGCCAGCTGGAAGGCTTCCTCACATGGAAATCCGAGTTACCCTGCCGGGATTCGGACCCACGCGGTGAGAGGCTGAGTGAGTGTTAAAGTCAGCGACTTTACCATCTCAGTCATCCCCTCTACACCTGTGTGTCATTTATGTTGGGCGCCAAATGTATACAAGTGAAGTCCTACTGCCCTGAAATGAAATCGAACTTGGGACCCGCGGTGTGCAAATCGGACACTCTACTACGTCGTAACAAAAGCTAGCTCTATGCAAGATTTCATACCTCAACTGCTATACAATTCCAATTGATGAACTGAGCATACAGACACACGAACGGACATACGCAATAATAACAAACCAGCTGATAACCAGCCATTTCTTGTAACATAGTTATTGGAATCACTCCGAAATGAATTTGTCGATTAATCGGCACAGCTTTCTAAATGATTAATGGTGAATCAGTAACTTGAATACTAATACTTGTAAACTCTTATTTCATATACTGACTGCACCAGTAATTTAAAACTTGTGTAATAACGTTTGATAGGTATAAAAACACAGCGATTAAATGAGATTGCCTTTGTTATTAAATCTTGTACTAATTGATCATTTTCACAGTTCAAATTTCAAAATATTACTGTAGCAATGTAAACCAAAACTAAGTAACAGACGGCATCGATCTATACTTCAGAAATAAGCTCGACAAAGATCCGCTACTGAAAAATCATAAATACAAAATTCGTTGACGAATAAGAAATCATCATCGATGATTAATAAGTGGGGTCTTCGTCAACGATTTGTCGACGAAATGATTAATCAGTCCATCACTTCATAATATATAATACTGGTACTTTATCAAGGGAAGACTCAATAACAAATGATGCACATGCTAAACGAATTTTATTTCTAAACGATAATTCAATTGTGTCTAATTAGTTTTGCATGAGCACTTTGTTCTGACACCTGGAGCGGCAATGCCTAGAGACAAAAATAAATTAAATAGCATAATAACTATATAAAAAACACGCGCTAATAATTCCATCTAAATAATTAAAATAAAGGCATTAATATACGCCAGTTTCATACCAGAAAATTGAATGATCGACTCCAAATAATGAAAATGAAAAATAAAATGTTTTTTATTATGTAATTTAAAAGTTAATATATCATACTGCCAGATCCACTAACCTTATATATCTAGGGACGTTTCATAAAAATACATTTTATTTCTTGTTCGTGAAATTAGCATTCTGATGGCCCCTCTTTTTCACAATTACTCAACAAACATTGTTAGTGAAAAAAGGTGACGCGTTCATGTAAATTTAGCATTTTACTAAAATAGTTCCTTAGATAAGAATATCAATCTTTGTTGGAATTCAGTCTAAAAAAGTCTGGTAACTCCCTCAACCCTACCAATGATTTTTTTATTATTTGTTCAAACTAAAATAGGGTTCTACTAATCACACCTACTGGCCCGGAGACCGAGTGGTTACATACATTGTCTGTCCAAGAATCGGGAGGTCCTATTCCCAGTCTGGACATATTAAGGTCGTCAAAAGGGCACTTGAGTATTTCCCTTGATGGCGCTCTGCATATATGGTTAGTTACAGGACTGGTTAGCTTGATGTGGTATCACGCCACATGTATATACGGCGTGATATTGCTGTGAAACAGCTCTCTATCTGCATCTTTATCTATTTATTCACGTACACATAGTCCTCAAAAGACTGAAATACTGTCGGTGGGACGTTCAATCTTACAAACAAAATAAACAAACGAATAATTTGAGAATGATTTATTAAAATTAAATATTCAAGGAATATAAATCACCCTGTTATAGCTAGATAACACACCTTGAAATGAAGGTATAAAAACATGGTGAATGTTTTATCAAAATCATTTATGCTTCGACAAAGCATGTATATTGTATAAATAGAGACTCATATTTTGGTAACCTCGAGAAATGACATCTGTTTAAAGTCCCACCAATTTTATTTTAGTCATTTGGAGATTTTGTTAACTGTAGTGCTGTCAAACTGCGATATCACACCGTATACATGTGGCATAATATCACACCGTATACATGTGGCATAATATCACACCGAATACATGTGGCATTATATCACACCGAATACATGTGGCATTATATCACCTGCATTCGCATTATACTGGCAACGGACCAATCTGCCCTGGGAATACTATTTATATAATACTTATGTTTACCATTTTAATAACCTTGGAAAGTCACGGTCAGAGATCGAACTCACGACCCCCCGCTCTATGACAGGTGTCAAGTTTGAAACTTGTATATATATTGCTAAATGCAACTTACCAAAACATGTCACGCTAAGGCCTAATAAAAATAAAGAAATAAAACGTAACGTGTGCGGGGATCGCTGGATAGGTCTGCTGTCTGCGTCAGTCAGTGACTTTAGTAATATCAAATATTTGATCAGACACCACTGTTATTTATGCCATATTTATGGCAAGCCGACATACCAAAGTCATTATCAAAGGACTGAAAGTCCAAATGTTGCGTTAAGCATAAACTTGAACAGTAAAGGAGAAAGTGTGACTTGTAATTTGGAACTGTTTATCGAATTCCCTCATCAAATGGATCTCATAGCTGTGAGGACCGAACGACATAAATTTATTTGCCATATTCACATAAAATTAACCAAGGACACATTACATGCTATATGTGAGTGAACTGTTGCACTCCACTTGTTTACGTCACACAATTTCATTCATATTTGTTTCCATTGATAATTTTCCCCGCCTACGCAAACATGTGCACGTATATCTTGCCCACAAGAGAGCCTTGAATTTGTATATCCGGTATTGTCATTTTTGCAATCGGTTACAATATGTTGCGTTGTAAACAACGCCACATAAAAAATGGTACTGGTATAGCTCCTTTGCTTGGAGTTCAGGATATAAAGGTAGTTCTAGATGATGATGCCACAAGTCTACAACATGATATCGCAGTGTGGCAAAACTAATTCTGCCTAAAGTACACAAAGTCTCCAAACGACTGAAATACTGTCTGAAATACTGTAAACCTAGTAACTCAATTGGCATGGAATTTGAGATTTTTCAATCCACAAATGAGTTCGTCCGAATGCAGCTAGTTTGTTGTAGCAATTTTACTTTGTATATAGCAGCTCGTTCATATTTGTAAGGAGCATTTTTCAGAGCCAAAAAATCCAATTTGTCAAAGGTATAATTTAAACTTGGATCATGCAAACCTAAACGTGTGTCTAACCGGTCCTGGTGGCCGAGTGGCTAGAGCATACGCCACCGAATCGGGAAGTCGTGGGTTCGATCCCCGGCCGCGACATACCACAGTTGTAAAAGAAATGAAACTGGTATAGCCCCTTGGCATGAAGTTCGCCATATAAGGGTAGTTCCAGGACTATTTGGTCTTGTGCAAGGATAGTTTGACTGGTTGTGATGTCTACGGCGTGAAACTACAATCTAGCAGCATAATATCTGTCTCGTGTAGACATCGTCTCCAGATGACTGGAGAACTGTCGGCAGGACGTTAGACCAAATCAAACCAACAAAGAAACATGCTATTACGTAAAATAAGACTTTTTACATGTATTTATATGTGACTGTATCAGGTCCGTCTATACTGTGTAGATATAATTGTGTTCACGTCAAGGAGGATGACTTCAAACACAGCAAGAGCGAGCAACAAAGTACACAACGATTCAATCTGACAAAACTCGGTTGTAAAGTTACTTGAATTGTGTAGGCCTACTATTGAACAGATAGAAATGTGCTAAGTAGAAAGGGCGGGGCTTCATAGGCGTTGACATAGAGCATGACAGTAATCCCACATATCTTGTCATTGTATAGGGTTTAATCTTATCATTGTGTTGGTCTTAATCTTGCCATTGTGTGGAGCCAAATCATGCCAGTGTGTGTGGCCTAATCTTGCCATTCTGTGGGGTCTATCTTGCATTGTGTGAGCCTAATCTTGCCATTGTGGGGCCTAATCTTGTCATTGTGTAGGGTCTATTCTTGTCATTGTGTGGAACTTAATCTTGCCATTGTGTGTGGCCATATCTTGTCATTGTGTAAGCCTAATCTTGCCATCGTGTGTTTTCTAATCTTGTCATTGTGGGGCCTAATCTTGCCATTGTGTAGGACTTAATCTTGTCATTGTGGGGCCTAATTTTGCCATTGTCAGAGGCCTGATCTTATCATTGTGCATGACCTAAACTTGTCATTGCTGGGGGCCTAATCTTGTCATTGTGAGTGGCCTTATCTGAAATATGCTATATGTCTGCGGCGTGATACTACCATGTGGCAGCACCCTTTCTGTCTCAAGTAAACAGAGTCTCCAAATGAATGAAACACTGTGTTTGCGCGGCGTTAAACCCAATAAACAAACATATTAGAGACATTAATTATATGACACAGTGACGTCTCAATGATAAAATCTCCAAAATGACAAAGTGAATCTCAATAATAAAATCACCACAGTGACACAGTGACATCTCAATAATAAAATCATCACAGTGACAAAGTGACATCTCAATAATAAAATCATCACAGTGACACAGTGAATCCTAATAATATAATCATCACAGTGACACAGTGACATCTCAATAATAAAATCATCACAGTGACACAGTGACATCTCATTAATAAAATCATCACAGTGACATAGTCACATCTCAATAATAAAATCATCACAGTGACACAGTGACATCTCATTAATAAAATCATCACAGTGACAGAGTGACATCTCATTAATAAAATCATCACAGTGACACAGTGACATCTCATTAATAAAATCATCACAGTGACATAGTGACATTTCTATAATAAAATCAACACAGTGACATTGCAATAATAGTTAGTTATCTTCCTTGTTTCTCAGTTGATTTAACACGACATGTATATGGCAATAATTGGATTGCTTTTCGATGTTTCGATTATGAGTGGAAACATCCGCAATTTAACAGTTTAGCAGCTTGTTCAGTAATCACTATCGGTTGCTCCGAGAGCCTAACTCAGCAAATGTTGTTTTTTTTTTCCGGCTTGCATTCTATTCGGGGTGCAAACGCTCACGTTTGTGAATGTTATGCTGCTTTTACACTATGTCCCCGGCAGCCACGGCAATCACGTTTCAGTCCAACGTGGAACGGATTGAATGTGAAAGAAAGTGTGTGTGTAGGGGTGGGGTTGGGGAGACAGATACCGGGCGAGATTTTTATGTGACTGTACGTAATACAGTGTGGCCATACCACGTGGTATATGACTTCCTTTTAAGTTAACGCGAAAAGCATATTCTAAATCGATTCAGAGTGAAAAAAACTGTTGTAAGTTTTTCATTTATTTAATTTGGTATATAGCGCATGCGAAGCGGACAATTGTGCCCTACACATAGGTCCCAATTATTCTTTTGTCGGGTATATAGTTGTTCCTAACATTCTGGCAAACCTTCCAAGCTCATGAAATATTATATGTTAAAGAACATCACTCATAATGTTTTCCCGAATGTTAGGAAATAGTGTACATGTGCAAAAGGAATCATTACATCTTCGTGTGGTGCACAACAGTTCGCTTTGCATGCGCTATATACCATTAAAGTTGGTAAAGATATAAAATACTTACAACAGTTTTCCTTTTCGAATCGATGTTTGTGATAGCTTAAAATGACGTCAAATACCAAGTGGTATGGCCATACTGTAATAGACTGTAATGAAATTTGGAAGCAGACCGTAATGGGGCGTTGATTTTGTTTGCGAGGCCTTATCTGAACAATTCGGGGCTATATTTAGACACACTTTTTTTCTCCGTTTTACTACACGGAATTGTAGTTCAAAAGTGTGTTTTCTGTCTGAGCAACTAGTTATGCTAATTTTATGTTTATTAAACACGATTGCATTATGGAAGTAACTGAATATTACAATTAAAATTAATAAACTGTACTTAAAAAGTAAATGCGTAAGCCAATCAATCGTAATTTATTCGGAGATATTTGAATCATTGTCAGTTGTAATTTCAGGTCTTGTAACTGTATATAAATATAGACACCAAGTGCCAAAATTACCTTATGCAGTGCGCTGCAAGTCTGGGTCGTAGATTCGAATCTAGATATTGCACTTGTTTTATTCTACCTTTTTTCTGTTGTTTTATTAAATCGTATCTACATTTACCTATAAAAGGTCAATACGTATATAATATTTAATAAATAAAAGATGGAAAGTGGTTGATAAGTTAGTTTTCTTAAATACAATGATTAAGTATTACATTTATAGTTTTGGCTCTATTTAAAGAAATGTATTCTTGCGTAACGAATATACCTTCGTACTTTCAGAACTTTGATTAACGCCATATGTTTTTAATTATTACTATAAGCGGTAGACAGGAAAGTCTTAACAAATCTACAGAAACTGAATACAAATAATAATGAACAGGTAACTTTTGAATAATATCAATTAGATTATTTTATTAGATTTACTTTGTTATTGTCTTGATAATATTTAAATCCATTATATTATAATTATTACGGGTATAACATATATACTTGGCCAGCCGTTCGTCAGTGATGTGTCGTGACGACAACGATATATCAGTCATAGAAAGACTTTGACATTTCCCAAATGCACAAAGATAGCGCTGTTTCCTTTTAAATTTGTCCTTCTTTTTTGGTCGTGGAAGAGAGATCATCTCGAGCGAAGAAACTAAGCCTTTGGTTGTACGGTAAAACCTTTAATATATTATCTGAGTTGAGTCAGCACAGAGAGTGAACAGTGGACTTGTTCCATCCTAGTAGTCTTGAAAAGTAATATACCAAAAGCGTAACTACCGTGGTTGAACGTTGAAGTTATCAAGCTGGTGGTTATCTGTCCGGTAGTAGCACGGTGATATGTGCGAGACATATACCTAATTACATATAGCTGTGCAAGGTGAACGGTACAGACAGGAAGCCGATCTAGTCTCATATAAGGTCAGCTATCGCTATATAGGTTTCGGCAACGTAAAATAGCATCAAACATAGATGATAGTTACTTTTTGTGTATATATAATATTTTTGTCACCCGGCAGAGTCATTCGGATTTTCATGTGAGGAAGCCTTCACGCTGGCTTGCGGTAGGTCGGTGGTTCTACCCGGATGCCTCCTGTAATTAGCTGGACGTCGCTATATGACTGAAATACTGTCGAAGCGACGGTAAACCCAAATAGTCAAGTCAAGTCTTTTGTCTCATAAGCAAAGGACAAGTTCGTCCCCAAAGAAAATTCAAACATATATCTGCTTAATTTCGCTTGATTATTGTTTTTATCCAATCATTTCATAATCATTTGAATAAAACGGTCGAGATAGACCCGAGGAAGGTTATATGTTTATATGAGGAATAGGTTGATTTTTGTATATTTAATCATCATCTACTAGCTCAGCTAGATAGCCGAGCGAAACTTTATAATCATTTTCCGAGCATATTCACGTTGCACTTTTGTACTAGATATTATATACATTGCCTTATCTATTTGTGTACGTTCGTTTTATTATATTTGCTTCCCTTTAATAAAAAATACAGTGATATGAAACCGATGAACGAAAGATGACCATTCATCAAAATTAACACTTCCTCTTTTTTAAAGTTTTTTTGACTGTAAAAACAGAAAATAAAATACTGAAATTGACATAGTTCATGACATAGTCAAAAAATATTATGATCTGTAAGTCCAACCTAATGCTTCATAGTATCAATGTCAACATTTAGTTCAATAGCTCTCTTGTACCATCCAAAATTACTTAACATAGTTTCAGCGATACCGTTTCTACCATAGACCATTTCACATGGGGTTCGGCAATACTCGGTATAATTCGCTGATTTTAACTGACCAATCAGTGACTGGTTCCATATCTCACGTGAATGTATATATTCAACTGAAAAATGAATGTAGTTTTAACACAAGCAAGTCGATAAGGAGTTTGGGAAGTTCTCGTCCGACTGACCGCTCCAATGCGGTAACTGTTAGCAATTCTCTATTTTATGTACTGTCCTGTTTCTGTGTTTTTGTCCATTTATAAACACCTTCTTCTGGAGATAGTTCATTTTATAATATATGTTGGATTTCACATAGGACTTTTTTTGTCTTTCCTTATTTTGTTTAAAAGAGAACAGCATGTTGGCAAGGGTTGTTTCAGAAGAGTTCGAGTACTTATTTTACAGTACAATAGGACTATGTGAGGAAGCCCTCCAGCTGGCTTGCGGTAGGTCGGTGGTTCTACTCGGATGCCTCCGTGCATTCGGGGTCTTCCTCCACCTGTAATTAGCTGGACGTCGCTAAAGGACTGAAATACTGTCAAAGTGACGGTAAACTCAAATAGTCAAGTTTAGTCTAGTCAATAGAACTTTAGAACTGGCAGAATGACTTGATTTAAAAGAAAATAGATACATATATCCTGTCTTCTAAAATGCGTATTTGGTACAATATACAATAAATTAATGATACGTTTCTTAAGTAACTCAGGTATACCTTAACTATACACGAGTAAGGTTAAATAAAAAAAATTAAAGTTAAAAGTTTTGTGATTCTATTTTGAAAACAACCTACAAATATACGTCTAATATGTTGAAGGATGCAAGGAAATTAAAGTGTTGCTGATGTCAATTATAGTAAAAATACATTAAGAACGAGAGGCAAGTGAGGACAATACGCGATGAGTCCGTTCATCAAGACTTGATGACAAAGGAGAGGCCACTTAATGTGGGTCTCTTATGGTGAGAACTGGGACTTGAGATTTTATAGTGGCTTTTGAAAAAAAACTCATTTAGATATTAACAAAGTAAGTGCCATTTGAGTACCGAGGGTGTTTACAAAAAAATATACAAGTTTTACTAAAGTGTTATGATGCCGAGGCAGATGCGTCCTGGGTTGCATCATGACAAGATGGGACATCAGTTTGTAATAATGATCCCAACGCTAAGGCATAGATAGTTTTATGATTCTATTTGGAAGAACACTTTCAACTATACGTTTAATATGTTGAAGGAGGCAAGGAAATTAAAGTGCTGCTGATGTCAAGTATTGTAAAAAACATAAGGACCCCATCCCCATAATAAAGAGTTGTTTTTTTTGTGTCAAACATGACAAAATAGCTACGTCGGTATATTTCATTTTTGTCCTATTTAATATCCGCTATTTATTTTCAACTATAATGGAACGCCAGCGAGAAATATAAGTATATTTTGAAAAACACCACAATTAATGTTTAATTTTAAATTGATACAGCAATAAATTATTACCAATAATGATGTCAAATGTTGTACTAGGAGTATTTTGGCTTTTGATTACATTTAAAATTACTGACGAAACAGCAATAAGCGTTATCCTGTACAGATTAGGCTGTCATAGAGCGAGTTCATGAAATGACATATTTGGACAATCAGTGTCAATAATTTGTGTATAGGATTGTGCAAAAGGGGAATTTTTAAGGATATCAAAAATCGTAATTCACCAAAATAGATTTCATGTTGTACACGCGTCTGTTGATATTGAGTGCCATTTATAGTCCAAACTGCTTTATCCGAATACTTTAACTTCCTCTTAAATATGAATTAACGTATTCTTACTGTTTAAGTACTTCAGAAGAGCCTTTGCAAGCGACTTCCAGTGTAAATGGCAATCAAAGATGTTACTAATCATATTTAAAGAAAAAAATAATATTGTTATTTTACGTTCAGATAACAATGTTGCATTCTACACACAGGATAAAAGTCCGATGCATCCAGTTTGTTGTCATCCTTGTGATGTTCGTAAATCGTAAGTAAGATACATAACCTTCGTTTTGATGATGATGATGATGATGATAATGATAATGATGATGATGGGGATGTTAGAGATGATGATGATGATGATGATGATGATTATCGGTACCACAGAATGTAGCATAGATAAATAAACTATGTACAGCCCGAAAAGTATATGTAGGAAGACAATGCATGATCAGAATTATATTCATAGTCACCAGGAGCTTTAGTTATTTTATCTTATATGTAGAGTTGTTATTACATATTTTTGTCGATACTGTTCAATTGATGGCGATGCTGCTGCAAATGACGATTTCTGTATTTGCAGGGGGTGGGTCTGTGGACTGTCCTAATTGCGAACAATGTGGAGAGTATGCTGGTAAACCCTGGTGTTCTACCTGTGCCATAGGCTATTTCTGGGGCGGAAAAGGACAATGTTTTGAATGTGATAAGAACTGTAACAATTGCACCTCCTTAAATTGTGTCCAGAAGTGTGAAAGATATTTAGGTACTTGTAAATTGGGGTGTACGACTGGATATTACCAACACATTGATACTGAAAGCCACGTGGATTCTTGCAGGAGATGTCAATTACAGTGTAGGGAATGTGACAACGACACGTGTTTTAGATGTGAGGATGACTATTTCATGCAAAATGGACGATGTGTGTATTCTTGCAATGTTAGCAATTGCAAAACTTGCCGGAGTCAGAACTACTGCCACACGTGCGAGGATGGATACTTTTTACAGAGTCCACAAAAATGTTACAAATGTAATTAGAACCACCAGAAATGGTCCCGAAATAATAATTGTTCTAGGTGTCAAACGTGCAAGGGTAGCTACATTGTCAGTATATTAGAAAAAATACCTGACTTATTCCACTATCTCCACAAGAAAACTCAAATAAATATATGTGAACGTTTAGTACTTCAAAGATATAGATTTTGCAGTATTTTTAAAATGAAACTCGGGATCGAGGTTTTTGAATTCGAACCACAATATTCGTCATAAATATCCATGATATTTTCAGGAGCAAAGTACTGATCTAAACCAGGAGTCTTTGATAAGGTTAAGTCTAAGTTATGAGAACCTGTTTTCGACGTGAAATATACGTTTAGACTTCACTTCACCAGGCATAAACACAAAATACGATTTTACTTCATGCCCATTGCCAGTACGTTATTTTTCCCCTAAGTTTTAAAGAAAAAAGATTCATTTTACGCTCGCAAAATATGTGCTTCATATTTAATGTGTAGGTCATTTGGGTATCTTCATTTTGTATTGGATATACATAGGTTAAACATTCTTACATCGTTTTAACAGGTATAATGTATATTTGCCAATCTGGCTAATGACAAACACATTCTATACGAAAACAAGGTTATGTGACACAACTTTCTCTACTTATTTTTATCGTTATGTCTGTGCAATATTTGTGCGATAATTTCTCTAAATTTGCTCAAGAATTTCATTAGCAAATACTAAATTTCTACTTTGATCGTTTTTTTTTGTTTTTGTTTTTTTCTTTTTTATTTCATTACTTTTTAACTTATTTTGTGCAGCAGAAAACATCGTATGTTGATCTTATGTGTTAATTTATTATTTGGAATATATCTTCAAAAGAAAAAAAAATTGACGCTGACTTCATTTTCTGTACGCCAATACTTGTAGATGTCTTATTCAAGTTAAAGAAAATCACTCTTACATTATTGACCCATGATGGTACTTAAACGATACTAAAGAGTAGAAGATGGCAAACACGGCTTTAAATTAGGATAAATATCATAAGAATTTTGTATCTAATACGAACGTTTAAATTTTATATGTTAATCAGGAGGAAGTCTTTTGTTTTCACAATTTAGCAAATTAACTTATATTTTCTTTCTTATTTTTTCTTCTTTTTTTTTTGCTTCGCAAAATAAAGGAACTCTATTTGCTTAAGGTCTTTGTAGTGTTTCTCTCTCTCTCTCTCTTTCTATATATATATATATATAATTTCATGACGCTGAAAACATATTGCTTTTGATATGAACAGCGGATGGGACCTGAGGGACGTGGTCAGCCCACGGTCCCTGTTCCCTGACGTGCGGCAATGGGACGAAAACACGAACAAGATCATGTGACAGTCCACAGAAATCTCGTGAAGTGAATACTTGTGTTGGCGACAACATTCAAACTATTGGCTGCTTTGAGAGACAGTGTCAGGTTTGAAGAGATTCTTTTTATTGTTTATTAGTGTATTCTAAGCCTTTTTTTCTTTTATAAATCTAATATTTACGTCGGAGTTAAATGAGTCTATATGAGGGAAAGGGTTAAATGAGTCTATATGAGGGAAAGAGTTAAATGAGTCTATATGAGGGAAAGGGTTAAAAGGTAAACTTCGAATATTCATTTGGTCATACATCTTTTATTATTTATAAACAAAGCAGAACATTTAGGCGAAGATGTAAAAGACTAGTGTGCTTAATTGCTTGCAGTAGTCATATATATATATATATATATATATATATATATATATATATATATATAAACCTGAATTTGAAGCGAAGCTACACACTTTAATGGTTAAACATTTCCGCAAATGTATACAGAAAAATAAATTATGAATGTTAAAACATCACTTTTGTTGATCACGAGAAAGTGTCTTATACGCACTATTAATTTGATTTATTATTTACTCTTAGAGCAACTAGACACAATTCAAATATTTTCATGCATATGAATGGTACAGCGACAATCTGCTATTTCCTATATGTAATAATAACAAAAAAGGTCAAGCTTTGTTACCCAGCGGAACCAATCAAAGTCAATTTGAGCATATTTTGATCATAGAAATAAATATTGAATTACAAATGAAATAGCTTTGATAATTGTATGTACGAAAAATCAGCATTTTGCGTTTATCATCTCACATGTTAAACATGAAATGTGATCATAGACACCAGTGAGAAAAATAAATAGTGTTCTCAAAGAAATGATATTAAAGACGAATACCATTTTATTTTGAGAGACGTAAAAAAAAAGCTGCTCTCGGGTGGATTTGGTCAAGCAGCCTTATGGAAAAAAAGTCTACAAAACGAAGTCAAACAACTATCTTGACACTACTACTCACTTAAGTGACTTGAATATACAGCCACCAAGGTAATTCCACGGATTTGTTGGCCTCAAACTACGCATTGCCGTAAGACACGGGTGACTTCAGTGGGCCCATTTGACGTAGTTTGACAATATTTAACTGATCATTAAATATTTGATATCGATCAATATGCGTTTTTTTTCAAAGCGATGTTTTTTTTGTTTGTTTTTTTTTTGTTTGTTTTTTTTTTCTCTTGGGGTTTAGTTGACGGGCATTGGAGTGATTGGTCAGAATATAGTGAATGTTCCACAACGTGTGGTTCTGGGACAAGGTACAGACAAAGGACATGCGATAACCCAAAGCCATCTGATGGCGGGATGAACTGTCGTGGTAATCCTAGCCAATCTGAATCGTGTTTCGAGAAAGTCTGTGCAGGTATGAATAACTTTATTCAAAATTTTTATCTTGCAATGTTTAAGACGACCGCGACAGTTTCTGTTATGACACACGAGTAAATTTTACACTATTACCGGTAATGCAAATATAACAATTTTCGTTTAAATAAAAAAAGTCAAGATCGAAAAAGGATAAGCACACTAGTCTTTTACATCTTCGCCTAAATGTTCTGCTTTGTTTATAAATAATAAAAGATGTATGACCAAATGAATATTCGAAGTTTACCTTTTAACCCTTTCCCTCATATAGACTCATTTAACTCTTTCCCTCATATAGACTCATTTAACCCTTTCCCTCATATAGACTCATTTAACTCCGACGTAAATATTAGATTTATAAAAGAAAAAAAGGCTTAGAATACACTAATAAACAATAAAAAGAATCTCTTCAAACCTGGACACTGTCTCTCAAAGCAGCCAATAGTTTGAATGTTGTCGCCAACACAAGTATTCACTCCACGAGATTTCTGTGGACTGTCACATGATCTTGTTCGTGTCTTCGTCCCATTGCCGCACGTCAGGGAACAGGGGCCGTGGGCTGACCACGTCCCTCAGGTCCCATCCGCTGTTCATATCAAAAGCAATATGTTTTCAGCGTCATGAAATTATATATATATATATATATATATATATATAGAGAGAGAGAGAGAGAGAGAGAGAGAGAGAAACACTACAAAGACCTTAAGCAAATAGAGTTCCTTTATTTTGCGAAGCAAAAAAAAGAAGAAAAAATAAGAAAGAAAATATAAGTTAATTTGCTAAATTGTGAAAACAAAAGACTTCCTTCTGATTAACATATAAAATTTAAACGTTCGTATTAGATACAAAATTCTTATGATATTTATCCTAATTTAAAGCCGTGTTTGCCATCTTCTACTCTTTAGTATCGTTTAAGTACAAAAAATCAAAAAAATTTTTAAAATCTACAAGTTTGGAAAATGAAGTCAGCGTCATTTTTTTTTCTTTTGAAGATATATTCCAAATAATAAATTAACACATAAGATCAACATACGATGTTTTCTGCTGCACAAAATAATTAAAAATAATAAAAAAAAAAAAAAAAAAAAAAAAACGATCAAAGTAGAAATTTAGTATTTGCTAATGAAATTCTTGAGCAAATTTAGAGAAATTATCGCACAAATATTGCACAGACATAACGATAAAAATAAGTAGAGAAAGTTGTGTCACATAACCTTGTTTTCGTATAGAATGTGTTTGTCATTAGCCAGATTGGCAAATATACATTATACCTGTTAAAACGATGTAAGAATGTTTAACCTATGTATATCCAATACAAAATGAAGAGACCAAAATGACCTACACATTAAATATGAAGCACATATTTTGCGAGCGTAAAATGAATCTTTTTTCTTTAAAACTTAGGGGAAAAATAACGTACTGGCAATGGGCATGAAGTAAAATTGTATTTTGTGTTTATGCCTGGTGAAGTGAAGTCTAAACGTATATTTCACGTCGAAAACAGGTTCTCATAACTTAGACTTAACCTTATCAAAGACTCCTGGTTTAGATCAGTACTTTGCTCCTGAAAATATCATGGATATTTATGACGAATATTGTGGTTCGAATTCAAAAACCTCGATCCCGAGTTTCATTTTAAAAATACTGCAGATCTATATCTCTGAAGTACTAAACGTTCATATATATATTTAATTGAGTTTTCTTGTGGAGATAGTGGAATAAGTCAGGTATTTTTTCTAATATACCGACAATGTAGCTACCCTTGCACGTTTGACACCTAGAACAATTATTATTTCGGGACCATTTCTGGTGGTTCTAATTACATTTGTAACATTTTTGTGGACTCTGTAAAAAGTATCCATCCTCGCACGTGTGGCAGAAGTTCTGACTCCGGCAAGTTTTGCAATTGCTAACATTGCAAGAATACACACATCGTCCATTTTGCATGAAATAGTCATCCTCACATCTAAAACACGTGTCGTTGTCACATTCCCTACACTGTAATTGACATCTCCTGCAAGAATCCACGTGGCTTTCAGTATCAATGTGTTGGTAATATCCAGTCGTACACCCCAATTTACAAGTACCTAAATATCTTTCACACTTCTGGACACAATTTAAGGAGGTGCAATTGTTACAGTTCTTATCACATTCAAAACATTGTCCTTTTCCGCCCCAGAAATAGCCTATGGCACAGGTAGAACACCAGGGTTTACCAGCATACTCTCCACATTGTTCGCAATTAGGACAGTCCACAGACCCACCCCCTGCAAATACAGAAATCGTCATTTGCAGCAGCATCGCCATCAATTGAACAGTATCGACAAAAATATGTAATAACAACTCTACATATAAGATAAAATAACTAA
>CM037791.1:49078906-49128906 GCA_021229015.1 Solen grandis | reverse complement strand
ATCAATTATGTTAGTAAGATCACATGTATAAAGAAAGTATATTGCACAAAGCATGTTTGTTACTGACAATTGCTAATGATATTTTGTTGTTAAATTTGGTTGACAAAATCAGAATGATTATGTACAACAAGGTCGTAAGAAAAGTTAAATGGCAATGACAGTCAATGAAAGCAGTTATACATGGATATCAATGGTGTACTCCATTATGAACCCGATCAGCTAAGATAATATTCTTAAAATTATAAGCATGCAGATTCATGATTAGATATGGCTGGTACTAACTAAAGGGCAATTGTCTGGTCAAAATAGAAAGGTAATGATAGGTTGTAAGGATTTAGATCGAGGCAATACATCATCTGGTTGTCAAATATCTTGCTGTGTATCGTACTGAATTCCATAAATAGAAAATAAATAAAATATCAGTCTGCAGATATAATATGCACAAACCAACACTATCAGCGACTGACGTTCTAAAAATAAGACAGATAAAACTTAAGGAAAAGTAAGTATATAACTCTACCTCAAATTCATCCTTGAAGCTGTCTTTCTTGTGGTCAGCTAACTTCATCAACAAAGCCTCCTTCGTCATTCGCCGTCTGATGAATGTTGAAGTGTTGTAATAGGTGTCATAATCCTCAGGAACACCACCTGATAATTTATTTAATCAATCAACCCTTGAATCGCAAAATTTGAAAAAAAGTCAATTTAACAAACCGACAAACGCAAGTTAGTAAATCAAATAATTATATCCAACGATTGATAGAAATAGAAAAAGAAACCCTCAAAAAGTCAACCGGTTTATATCAATCATTCACATTCATTCAACAGTAAAAAGGCAAATGAACATTTTATCTGACTCAAATAATTATGTAATTTTGAAAACATAAATACACCAAGGCTTATAATATAAGAAAAATGGAGAAAACAAAATATAACTGGTAAAACCTGTAACAAAAATAGCAAATAGAAGTGATAATTTGTGTCACAGGAAATTAAAAAAAACAAACTTTGTAGGACAATATTGTTTTATTTCTAGATGAAGCAGTATCAAACCTGTGTCATTATCAATTTCTGTCGAATTAGGATCCAACTCCTCAAGGTCACTTTCGTCCAAATAAAGATTTGTTTTAGCGGGAAGGGGCGGCGGTTCAATGGAAGCTGTAGCTTCAATTTCGAACTTTTGTGGTTCATTTTGTTTTTCTTCCTTCTTTGTCCGAAACTTGTTAGGAAGTGCGTATGTATTTTCTGAAACGTTGAAAAATAGCATTTTGAAAAACGGGACAAACAAAATCAAATGTCATATATCATTTTTTATTCAATTCGGTTGAAATATCTTATAGAATTCAACTGTTCATAATAGTAATTTTAATGTGAAACAGACGATAGGCCTTTAAGTCATTTTAGATTCACAATAATATATAATTAGCTTTTACTTGAATAGCAACATATACGATCTACATTTATCTGAATAGAAAACTATATTTATTACTATATCAAAGACATTATTTAACACATATCTTCTATGTCCATATAACAATTTACCTTCAGTTTCAGCTCTCCCTTCTGCAAAATGACAAGGAATGTATGGAAATTTAAATCGACTATGAAATATAGAGTAACTCTTTAAAGAAAATGAAAATGAAAGATATTGGGTTTGATATTAGTAATATTATATTGATATATTAGTATTGATAGTATTCATATTAGCATTGAGTAAACAAAAAGAAACAATAAATAGATAAATAAAAACAGACAACTTCTCTGGTTTGGGGAAAATATGACTTGTTTGTTTTATTATCCGCATATTGGTTATTGTATATTTAGAAATGGTAAGTGTCGAGTTATATTTTTTCTCTGTTTCCTTGCGTATATCGGTATCTTCGTGTCTCCCATACAATTTGATTGTTCCTCTGTTCATACAACCTAATAATTAGGTACATGTGTCCCAAGATATGGACGAAAAAAATACAGCAAGTATACTTAAATCATTAGACATATTGGCTTCTTATTCATCACCATTCTTCTGAATAAGAATATGATTGTGTGCCTTTGCAGGTAAATTGTATTTTTTTATTGTTATCATTTACTATTCTCAATATACTGTATTATCTCATGTTCTTTTATCCATAATAGCAATTCTTTAGACATTTTAATGCTTAAGATTCTATCGTTGTTACCTTATTCTTCTGAACTAGAATATAAAAAAATGTGCCTTTGTAGACTATAGCAACGCCGCCGTGGAAAATCCTGGGGACAGCAGGCCCTACAATTCATCTACATTATGTTGAAAGGATTGATATTTCGATATATTTTAGAACTGATTAGAATTAATTATAATTGAACCCATTTTGCTTCTAACCACACCATACGGCATTTTAAGCCACAACCATTTGTTCCAGTGTTAATGAATCCTACCAATAATGTGTGGTTTCCGCTGAAAAAATTAGGCACATAATATATGATATATTGGTTTTGAATTAGATATCACATGTGCTGTCTTGTTGAACGGAACTAAATGAAACAGTGTTCAAAGGCTATAATTTAGATTTATCACATACCTCTGTTTTGTAACTCATTGTCTGCATTGGGGAAATTTGCATGTTCATTGTCTACATCATTTCCGCTCTCTCTTCTCTTTCGTCTTATATGAAATGACATCATGACAACCAAAATTACAACGACTAACCGAAGGGGTTGGGGTGCAGGGCAGTCATAGTGGAGCTAATCATAGAATAACAGAAATATCAATAAGATGAAATACTCCCTATGAATACATGTGATTTTTTATATGCCTTTCATAGTCTTAATTCCAAATTCAACAAAACAAAACACAGGTCAGTTTTTTCTTTATTGTACAACTAATAACGTTGTTTAGAAAATAAAAATCCCCCCATCCGACCCATACTAAAATCAAACTGCATTGAGTTATGCGTATTACCTTCTCGTGAGTACCACTGCAAAAACAGCGAATACAATAAGAAGTACTGCTCCGCCTGCTACAGCACCAATAATGATTATGTTGTTATTAGTCTTCTGGCTGCTTTTCGCCGACATATCTGTGAATGCAAACCTGCTACTAAACTGAGGAATGTTATAACTGTGTGCTATATACCATATGTGTTGGAAAAAAGACAAAATGTCAATTGCTTTTTTAATCATGTACTATATTTATTCCGAATTGTACTTATGCCTATTTAAAGCTGATACTGCATGAAGTGATATTAGCGGATGAGGAATGAAGGAAATAAGTGCCTATTTTTTATGTTCCAAGTCTACATGATTAATTGTTATGTTCATTGTTTTGAACAATTGAGCTTATTTGCAAATATTTTAGCGGGAATGTGAAATTCAATATGTATATAGAAATAGCTGCTATGTGTTATTCAGATTAAAGTACAGTGAAGTTTTGACCATACAGGTATGGTGTATGTTTTGAGATACATATCTTGCCAGTTAGTCCCGGACAAGGTAATTAATAAATTTATAGTTAGGAATACTTCTGGTACTTCGAGTCGTGTAATTAATCGAACTTACATTTGTTCACTCAAGTTCTTGGAATTTTACTATATTCTGATAGATTCTATATGTATCCAAGAAACTATAACAGTCACAAACAACAATGTGAACAAATGTTTTAATACTTTCTATAAACTGTCGTTTACAGAGTTGGTTTACTTATATACATAACTTTTTGCTTTTCTTTTAATTCTAAGCATCGTTTATGTACCTCGCTAAAATCTGCACGCACTTATAAAATGAATGTATTCTACAGAATGTAAATGATAACAAACAGAACCAACCACTTACTAACTTTTAATTCATAGACCATTTGCAGTTTTTCGACTGTCTTCGTAAGCCACAGTCTCAGTGAACGAAACCTCAAAAATAGTTACCATTACTGACGCAGCCGATTTAACTATATCACACCGCAATGAGTAACATGTCCATGCAATGAGATTATGCGCTACCGAAAAAGATTGGAATATGTTACTTAGACGTTTTAATTATGATTTTTAACGTTTTTAATGTTTTATATTTTGTTTAAGTACATGTCAAGTTCACGAGCATTTCCTTCCAAAGCATTTAAAGTTTGAAATAGGCAGACAAACTTATTACTAATATCTTTTCTTAAATTATCAAATACCTACACGTTATCAACAACATCTTTACTAACCCCAAAATAAGGTTATGGACACTTATAAATGGAATCAATGTCATGACCCTGACACTGGGTTATTATGAAATAAATAAAAGCGCTAAAGGCACTGAGAGACTGCCAGCGGATTTATCAAATCAAACTTGATTTCATTACTATTATACCAGCAATTGTATCGAAGACAGAAGTGAATAAAATAAATTCTCTTCAATATAGAGTGTCAGTCTAGCTTCTCTTTTTTTGTTGTTGCTGTTATTGTTTTGTTTTCAATATAACCCTGCCGGCAGGTCATCAGTGCACTGAGCGCTTTCATGTTTCTATATGCCTCTAAACTACAACGCTTTTTAAAGAGCTCTTTCACAGAAGGGTATTGACAAATAATTTGATTTTTAGCTATCATTGAGTATTACGTCTATCAATACTCACCTACAGCCAAATGAACACCCAATGTAACATTAATATAATGCATATATTTATAATTTCTATTTTCGTGTGACGTCAAAATTACCCTTCGCGCATACGCTTACTTCACATGCTGATCTTACGTAACGCGGAACTGATGAAGACACCATGTTTCGGAACTTGTCAAGTTGTATCACAAGCACATATTTAGGGGTTACCGTATTAACTGATTTACCCAAAGTGGACGTTTGCGAAATTAGGGTTTTCCGGTTCAATGTGACCTACACAATTCGAGTTTATTTATTCATGAGATTCATCATTTTAGTATTTATGAACGAACCGCTTTAATGTAGAACTCGACATAACTATAATTTACTCTTAAGTTATTCCCTAACACTGAGGCATGTGTTTAGGCGGTAAGATGTCTCATTCGGAAGTAAATAAGGGGACCTGAGTTTGAGTCTTGTATCCTCTTCACAACGCAAACTGTCTTTAAAAAGAATAATAAGAAGTATGAAAAGGACACAATTCTGCCTGTGAAGTTCAGATATTTTACCTGGACAAACAGTCTGTTCACAAGCCTTAACTTCAGAAGAATTCCCGAAACAAAAAAGTCCTTCATTTTGTGGCGCCGGGTTGTCGCATGTTCGAACCCTTGTCTGTGTGCCCAGTTCGCACGTGACAGAACATTCCGACCAGTCCTGCCAGTCGGACCACTGGCCGTCCACTTCGGAGATAAAAAGGCGATAAAATATATACGCGCTGATTCAACAGTTTAAATTTATATATTATATAACAAATATGATATGTATATTTTTTACATTAATGCCATCGCAAACTTTCTTTTCCTGTTCCAACTTTTAAAAAATAATTATCATAAACACCATCAGCAGAAGTATTACTATTATAATTATATAAATGTAGGTATTTATCAAGTATTTTGACATCAGCTGCTTTAATACTTGTTCCCAAAATTAATTTGTAAGTATAGTACAAATCAAGAATCTGCAATCAGTCCCATTGTATATCAGAGGTAATATTGAAAGCAAAACGTGCAATTGCTGCAGTTTTCTGTAAGCGTTTTCTTATATGTAGACACTTATCTCAACTTACCAACACACGGGTTTATGTTGCAAGCTTTGATCTCCTTCTTTATTATCTATTTTTTTTCTTCGAAAACATTGTAATACAAGTTCATCTTCCTTTTGTAAACCATAAAGTTTTTATTTCTATACTTTACTATCAACATGTATATGGTTTTACTCATATTCATATTAAATTGCATTGTACAGGCTCGATCCTGCAAAGACACATGCATACTTAGTAACTTGATCTTACTCGTTCACCGCCGCGTGCCTAATTGGACATCACCTGAATACCAACTATAATGTAACATATTTAAAGCAGTAAGGAATCACTCCACCTAAGTGGGGTTGTGTGCATTATAATGGAATGACGTTCAATATTTTAAGACGATCGCGGCAGTTTTATTATTCTTTAAAAACATTAAGTGTACTAATACTTTGTATATTGATAATATATTATCTAATCTACTAAAATATGAAATAAAAACAGAGAGTCAACTGGGTTTGGAAAAAAATATGAGTGTTTTTATTAGTATACCCATATAGCAGCAGTTTAAGAAGAAAGTTCACCTATGGAAAATAAATCTATTTTTTCCTTCAAATTAATTTAATATAAGTAAATGTTATGTCATTATTTTGGTGAAACATCAAATTTCATGAAACAAAATGAATTTAGGGTTTCTAATTATCAATCTATTATAAGACACCCTTATATATGGCTATAACTATCCTTTATTTTGAAAAATGTACAAACCAACAGTATTTGTTTTAAACTTTATTTTTTCTAATGTTCATTTTATTAATGAAAACTATTTTAGTACTTATCTAGTGGGGTTATTTTTGCAAATAAAGCAAAAAGAAAAAAACAACAACAGATTTTCGATGGCAAATTGCTAAGGGGGATTTATTTATTTATTGAGTTTACCGTTGTGGAAGACCCCGAATGCGCTGAGGTTAGACTATTTACAAGGGGGAAATTTAATTTATATAATTTATGTTTATATATGAAAATATAAAATATAAATTAATATTTACATGTATCAATACTGACAACTTTACAGTCGAAATATAACACACAATCCATTTTCGATCTTGACTTTTCCATCATAAAGCGTTTTTATTTAAACGAAAATTGTTATATTTGCATTACCGGTGATAGTGTAAAATTTACTCGTGTGTCATAACAGAAACTGTCGCGGTCGTCTTAAACATTGCAAGATAAACATTTTGAATAAAGTTATTCATACCTGCACATATTTTCTCGAGACACGATTCAGACTGGCTATCATTGCCACGACAGCTCATCCCGCCATCAGATGGCTTTGGGTTATCGCATGTCCTGTGTCTGTACCTTGTCCCATAACCACATGTTGTGGAACATTCACTATATCCTGACCACTCACTCCAATGCCCGTCGACTAAAACCATGGATAAAAACATACATGTAAAAAACAAATTGCTCGATGTCAAATAAATTTAGCGTGGAGTTTATAGGCCCATTATTGAAAATGAGCTTTAAAAATAAGTCCTCTTGTATATAAATCCCAATCCTCGTAAATAATAAAAAGTAGATTAAGGAAAAAAATACTCTTATATACACAGAAACCTCTTCAAACCTGGACATTTTCTTTTTTCAAAGCATCCAGCAGTTTGTGTGTTGTTTCCATTACAAATACTCCCGCCATCAGGTGGACTGTCACATGACCTAGTTCGTGTCTTCGTTCCATTGCCGCACGTCAGGCTACATGGGCCGTAATCTGACCACGTCCCCCAGTTTCCGTCTGCCGATTTAAATACCATTCGATACTCATGCATCATATAAGTACATGCTTTTGTGGAAATGTAGTCTTAGCATGTATTTTGTACATATGTTTATTTTACTTTCTCGCTCTTCATTTTAGAAAACTATGACACAACGTAGACACTGAGAACAGAGTGCATTAAAAAGGTACGATAATTTGCATGTTTTCATAATCAACATCTGAATTGTAAAATTCATTTAGAATCAAAATTATAATAATAGTTATAATAATTGATAAATCGTTTTTGCCTTCGTTCACTCTTTTGTATCGTTTTAGTACTTTTGAGATAATGAAAACACATATTTTACTTTATATCAAATGTTAAGTAGAATATCGTTACCGTTACTCTTTCCATATTATATAGCTAGGTCTCCACAAATATTGACGAACAGAAAATAAAATAAGCGTCATTTCATTTCAGATATTCCAAAATGATATCGATATAACACAATATTACTACGTTCTAGAAACTCAGTTTAGATCTAATGGGGAAAACTAATAGCGGCAAGAGAATAAATTTACCTCGGTTTTTTTATTTTTTTTTCTTAATTGGTAAATAAAATGAATCAATCAATAATCATTACATAAACATAATGCTATACGATGTAATGTTGCAAAAGAAAAAGCATGTCTCCATACCGAATATATTATGCACATACGATTTAAGAATGTAATAAAGAATGAAATTAAGAATGCTTGCCCAGTTTATTATTACCGGTCGTTGCTTAACCAAATGCTGTTTTTGTTCGAGTCTTGGCCCCAGTATAAAAGCCAAGGACTGTCGAATGAACCTACCGTGAAATTTGTATAAAGATTGGCAGAGGCTTGCACTATATGTATACATGTATATTATGTACAGATTGCATAAAAAAATCTTAAACAGGTTTTTAAGTTAAATTACAAACTGAACTGTGAAGGCCAGTATCGTAATTGGGCTAATGATAATAAATTGTTTCCCGGTGTGTATATTGTTAAAATTAAAGCAGAGTACCAGAACAAGCAGCCAACAGCTGCTCGAAGTTGCCTTGGTGGGGATGGGGGTGGGGGTGATCATATCGGACTACAAGCCACTGTGTATCTGACTGGATGTTTCTTCCCACAATTCATTAAAAAATTGGGAAACCCGCAAATGCCTTGAACACAAACGGATATTCTCGGCTATCTGCCAAGTACAACATGTCCGAAATGTTACGAGAACAATGATGAGAGAATCACAAAGCCGTGTAAATTAATAGGCTTGCGGTCGTGGCCATAAGTGTGCGTGTTTTAAATACAAAATGAAGAAGCCGATAAAACCAGCTCAATATGACACCTATATTTTACGTACAAATATGTCGTTATTTTGTCAATTTGCGGCACATAATTATTTTACGTCGATTAAGAAACTATCTAATACAATTTATATGAAACCGCTCCTGGGTTGGACCAGTACTTTGCGAGTGGGAAGGTCTTGGAATTTAATTGCCTCAATCGAGGTTCGATCCCGTAAACTTCGAATCCAGTCGTATACTACAGGGTCACCGCACCTTCCGAGTATCGGGTTAAAATGGGATTTTATATTAGTATAACCGCAACATCAATATCATTCAGAGTCACTAAATCGTGATGTTCCCCTAAATGAATAAGTATCTTTTGGCTCCCAATAAGGGCGGAAATAGTGGAATGTATCTGGTTTCCGTTAATTTCAATTTGATATATTTTAATAATATGTTCAAAATATGCAGACATTGTAGCAATCCTGAAAAGTTTTACACCTAGACTCATTACTATATTTGAACCATTTTTGTAGTAGTTCTCCTTACATTTGAAACATTGTTGTCGACTGTGTAAATAGTATCCATCCTCACATGTGTGGCAGTTGTTTTGACTCTGGCATGTTTTACAGTGGCTTACATCACAAACCTCACATTGATCATTTTGTAAGAAATATCCATCCTCACATGTAGTACACCCGTCACTATCACAATCTCTACAGTTTGGTACCCTACATCTGCAAGAAAGCGCCCCAGTGTCTGTATCATTGTGTTGGTAATATCCAGTCTTACATCCCGATACACATTTACCGTAAATATTTTCACAACTCTGGGCACAGTTTGAAGAGCTGCAATTGTTACAGTTTTTATCACACACAAAACATTGTCCTTTGACCCAGAAATAGCCTTTGGCACAGATATTACACCACGGCTTCTCAAGATAGGCTATACAGTTTATGCAATTAGGACAGTTTCCAGACTCACCACCTGCAATGAAGAAATAATCTATTTAACAATATCGACAATAAAACTTCTACACCCATTTATTACCACTATTACTCAGCTTATAGACTAGGACTATAGTTCTTACTATTCAGTTTTATTATTAAATAGATAGAGAAATCATCGCCATGCTAATCATCATAATAATAATAATCATCATCATCATCAACAACAACAACAGAAGAAGGAGAAGAAGAAGAAGAAGAAGAAGAAGAAGAAGAAAAAAAACGAGTATAATATATTATACTTACGATTTACGAATAATGTAAGTATGGCAACAAACTGGGTGAATCGGACAATCCTCTGTATAAAATGCAACATACTTATCTGAAAGTTAAAGAAAATAAAGATTTACTCATTAAATATGATAAGTACCAATCCTTATTTGCCATATATTTAAACCGGAAATTAAAATAACATAACCAAAATATAGTACCAGCCCATATGAAAACATCATGCCTAGGCTAATTACAATTATTTAAATACTAATGAATGGCCTTTCATACTGTAACAAGTTTGCTGTGGCTTGTTTGAAGTACTGTAAAAACAAGGATAATTGATTTCATTTTGAAGGGGACGTTTAAAACAGCTCTTTCACATATCATCGGTAGAAATAAATAAAACACGTTTCGACTATCTCCTGATAAAGTTTGATTGAGTCTTTTGTTTCCTAGTAATGAACTCGGCAAGTACAGAGTAGGTTACATTACACGGGAAAGCGCCATTTTCGTAAACGCCACTTCGGGGACATCGGTTAAATAAAGAATACGTTTTCCACGAAGCATGTGCTTGCGGTAACACGTTAAAAGTTTCGCAAAATTACGTCTTCAGCAGATCCGGTTAGCGAGTTCGTAAGTTCAGCCTGTTCAGTCAAATGACGGCAAATGAAAATAGAAATTCCAAACATAGGCTTTTTAAGTCTAAAAATGGTTTTAATACCGTTCATAACGCTATTGACTTTGATAGGGAAACTGCCTTTTTTACAGTCACAGATAGTTGCATTGGTTGACTATGTGGCTTATTCCATTTAGAAACACAAATGTTGCTCTTGACGCTATATGTCGCTGGACTGACGCTAAATGTCGCAACCAACGCTAAATGTCGTTAAACCTCCTGACGTTACAGGCCCGGATCAAGAATTTTTCCGCTGGGATGGGGGGCAAAATCTGAATGTGATGCGAGTGTCTTTAGTGTTACGGAAAGGCATTCTGAAGGGTATCTGGGGATAAAAGTGAAGTTTTTTTTTTTTTTTTTTTTGTGTGTGTGTGTGTGTTTTCTTGAACACCATATGTCTAATGCCTAGGTCCCACTGGAGAAAATTCATCGGGCGATGTGGAAATGCACAAATTTTCTCCCGATGGCATCAAATGTTTGAGCCAAACAGACGGAGGAGTCCCATGAGAATCTTCGGGATTGGTCCGTTGAAACGTTCACTGATGTTTCGGTTATGGTACGAATTGACTTGTATTATCGGGGATGGCTCCCGATGCTCTGGAAATTTATCCGATGATCGGGGAAGGTGTCCCGGAGCTTCACCGAATTTGAAACATCATCGGGGGGAATATCCCGCAGATTAGGGGATGTATCAAACCATCCTAGGTGCCTCGGGGAAGATTATGGAGATTAAGAGGTGATTTGGTGATGTAATTAAGAGATAAGACCAAGGGTGGACTTTGGGGGTTTATAAGGATGCCCCAAGGAATGTCCCATGGCATTTTTGGTCCCCAAAACTATACCCTTAGTCTAAGGCTGACCAAAAAAATTATTCTGAGATTCTATCACAGGATCTGGAATGTGTCACAGAAATGTCGCCGAACCTTTGAGACATCACGGAAGCCTAGGGGATTCCTCGGAGGAAAAATATATTTCACGGAAGCTCCGTGAATGCTTCCCAGGAGCTTCTAGGAAGCTATGTGTATGTGACCCCGGCCTGTTTTCCGCGATAAAACTTTAAGAAAATTCTAAATGCAAGCAATGAAGTTTTCCAGATTACTCCACATGGCTCACAACGCTTTCGAAGCTTCTGCGGGACACAGGGGAACCTGTGGGGCTCACCATTTTCCATCGGGAGTACATCCCCGAAGCAAAAAATGTCAAGTGGGACTGAGCCTAGAGCGATATAATTTTATAGTTTACCTTCGCAAAGCCATGTTATTAAATAACTACTGTGCAGTAGTATTTGACTACAGTTGTATTAAAAAAATGACGGTGGCAGGTGGGGGGATGCAGACTGGGACACTGATATTGCTGAAAGGGCATTTACTCCGCTATTGGGAGATGGGGTAAAAATATATAGGTTTCTCGTGAATTTTCAACCACAAACTGGCCTGAAAAAATAATAAGTGTTTTTGGAACCCCCCCCCCCACCCAAAAAAAAAAAAAAAAAAAAAAAAAAAAAAAAAAAAAAAAAAACTTGTGTACTAGTGTACTTGTGTACACTATCAATTAGTGAATGCTTTGAATAATCAACACTCAGCAGTGTAAAAGACAGTTTTGTTTAAGTCTGAGGAAAAAAAAATCACTTTAAACATGTTTTGTCAAATATGTGGAAGGGAATACCGGGTATATGCTGTATTAGGTTCGAACTTGGTAATCGTGACTGTCTAATTGTCGATCTGGAAGCAGCCTTCACACACAGACTTCTCAGACAAAAAAAAATCAGGCGTACGTTTAGGGTCGGACGGTTGCAAAAGGTTTTGGGCCCCTTCTGCGTGTATTTTTATTTTTTTTTAAAAACAAACTTTTAATAAAAGATGTTTATATTTAATATTAAATCTTTAAAATCGGTTTTATATCGCACATAAAATGTGTTTTCTGTGCATTAGTATTTCGTATTCATCGACTTATCAGTAACATTGCTCAATGACTGGGTACCTGGATTTAATTTGAATTAATGATCATGCTTAATCTACATATACATCGTCCCAAAATATGGATTGTCCCATAATATGGCAGATTGAAATTTCAAATTTTTTCATTTCTTTTTCATTTTTTTTAAATATTAATTTAATATACACCAGGGTGTCTATATTAAGACACCATGAATACACATACGCGAACATGTAGATTATTACATTCGTAAATCTTAAAAAAGTGAACATGACGATGTATCGGCCTACTGTTTTTATTTATTCATTTCAGGAAAAATATTTAGAGGAGTTATTTTCATAAAATAATAGTTAAAAAGTTATGTAAAAATAGCAAAGCTGATAATATTTAGAAACACAACCAATTTCTGTTTAAGTTTAATTTGCATGGCTAGCGATAGGTATTCATCTACTCTGCAGAATACTAACAAAAATAAAACAACAAAACAAATCAACTTTATACATGAAGAGAAAAGTGAATTAAAATTTCGTTGAGTAGATTTAAACAAAATATTTTTTTTTTCTTTTTTTTTTTTTGCTTAAATGTCCAGCTTAGTTGTTGCTTATAGCGGCTTGTTTTATGCGAAACAATTTTTATGCTATTTCTTAAACTACATTTGTCTACAATAGTTTATAGTTGTAACTGATAAAAACTTGTGGTAACTACCTATTTTTTTGCAATTGTTAGATCGCTCGGCAGACAACATGTAAATTTCTCTCATTCAAGTGAACGTGTCTGCAGTACCCTAAACACATGCTTATCACACAGTCATGGATGAATGCAGATTCGGATTACCTACACATTAACAGCAGGGGGCCATAAGACAACAGGAGTCTTGCTGGTTAGGTGGTTATGCGGGTGGTTCAGTATGCCTCCCCCCCCTCCCCCCGCTGGATCCGGGCCTGCGTTATATGTCGAATCAAAGACCTAAATCCAAAGATAAGCAACTATTCCCGTGCCAGAACGAGAGTTGGGCAGGTGTATTCCGCGGAAAATCCAGTTCTGTGTTAAGAAGCGATAGCAAAATACCGGTCAATACAACGATTCGTCATTTTTGTCTGGTTGTATAATATTTAACAAACAAAATAAAATACTATGGTGTTTTTTGTACTATCCTTTGGTCCCTTTAACATTTATTTTATGCCACCGCACCGATAGATCGGTGCATATTGTTTTGGTCTGTCTGTCTGTTTGTCTGACGTCTGTCTGTCACAAAACTTAACCTTGACCATAACACGGAAATCCTTCCACCTACAGCTTGCAAACTTAACAGGTGTATGTAACTTGATAAGCTCTACCAGCAGGTATCCTGCGCTTTATCAAACGACCTTGACCTTAAGGTCTAAGGCCTTTGCGGGGCATTCGAACGTAGCGCTTGTTTAAAATATAAAGATAACCATTGTAATAGAAAAACTACCGTTACTCACATAGGTAAAAGCGTGGCAGAAATAAAATAAAGTATTGAATGATTGCAGTCATTTATAAACAGCTAATAATGACAACGTCGAAAACAATGCAAAAAAAAAAAAAAAAAAAAAACAATACAAATTGTCAAATCTAAAAACCGAAATGGACATCATGTTAAATAAAAAAAATATGACAGACCAACATCGTAAATCAGGGGAGAGTTTCATTCGAACATAGCGTTTGTTACACAAAATAATTAACAATAATATCAAATTTAATTTATATTTTACATGTACTAGCGTTGCAGGGATTGCCCTGTCTATGCGATAATTTTTAATGACTTTGAGCACGTTTGTTATGTTATAGAAAATAATCCCATAAAAATAAATATATGCTTGTTTGTTTGATTCTTGGGTGTAACGTCCCAAAGGCGATATTTAAGTCATTTCGAGGCTATGTCTGCTTAAGACAGATGCAGTGCTGTCACACTGCAGCATCACGCCGTAGACACCTAGTCACATTATTCTGACATTCTTGGAAATACCTTGATATATGATGAGCGTCAATCAAGGGATCTCAATTATTTATGACTTTGGTATGTCGCGGCCGGGGATCGAACCCACGACTTTTCGATTCCAGGGCGGACGCTCTGACCATTTAAATACTAGCACAAAGAATAACTCCCTACAAATATTAATGCCTTTATGAAGAGGAAAAATACATTTAAAAAAATGGCGGCGGTACAAACATAAAGGCTTGGGCATTTTTTCGTCATAAAGGCAATATTTGCTGAAATATTAGCAAATATTATCTTTTTTTATTAAGTAAACTATTTCCTTCTTGAAATATTTCCCTTCAAGTCCTTAATTAATCATTAATGCCTTAAATGGATTACTCTCGGATTTAAATAGTCATTATTTTACTTAATGCATCCGTCGTATGCAACCAGTTACAACCATGTTCTTCACGTGCACCTTATTCTGCGGATGATCGCCGTAGGCTTTCGAATGGCGTCGGAACACAACTCCGTGCAGTAGTTACTTCAGTACAAGCGCACCGGCTTTTTCCCACAATCTCGCGGTGGCGCCGAGGGCATACGAGATTTCCTTCACACGCTTATAGGAGTTGCATATCTTTGGGTCTTTGGGTTTAGGTCTTTGGTCGCATCTATAAGGCCAAATGTCGCAACATTTGTACTGCCGCTATATGTCGCAACATCAACGCTTAATGTCGCACCCCATTTGCACTTTTTTGTATTATCACTGACCTAGTATACGTTTCAGCGGGTTACAGCTGACTTTGATTTCTGTTTGTTTTTTTTCTGTTTTTTTTTTTTTTTTTTTTTTTTTGAATTTCTGATTTATTTTAAGTAGAATGATAGAAGAAGGCCCAAATTTTAAGATACATGTTTCAAGAATATCATTAAAAGTATTTTGTCAAATTTTGAAGTGCAAAAAGTCACATTTTAGTGTTTTTATGCAAATATGGCTAAATTTCAATACAAAGGCAGTTTTAGTTCAAAAGCAAACCTGGTGAGTTATGTCTGTTTTACATTTTTAGAGAGCATTTTTATCAAAGGACTGACACTGAAAAAATAAAGGAAGTCTGTCCGTTGAATTTTTTTTATTTAGAAAAATATATATAAAAATTCACAGTTTTGGGATAGTTTTTGTATACATTTTCGTCCGGGCACAAATGAGATTTAGTGCCTGTTTTACCAACAACACCAACAGCAGTAATGATGGTGCTGGAATAAATAGATACAGTTTTGTAGATTTCGTTTTAAGAAAATAAATACCCACAATGCTATGTTACGTTCACAAACAAAAATATGTCCGTTAAAAGTTGTTTTCTTTCACGACAGCAGACCGGTTACAGTGATGATGTGAAATATATCACTCACTGCACGTGCGATGACGATATGAAATATCGTATATCTCACTGATAGAACTAAGTATTTCACTGGATTTGTATTGGGTACGACGCTACTGTTTATAGATTTATACCCTTTTATAAAATATTGGCCGTTAGAAATTGTTTCCTTGTGAAAATGAATTCATCCATGTGTTCAATTGAAAGTGCATGTCTTATGATAGAATAAATATATTTGTTAAAGGAAAAACGGCCCATTGAGTTCAGATAATTAATTCTAACGATATCCTAAATCTAAAATATTTCTGATCAGTGTAAGTGCTCTATAATAATGTTCTATTAGTGCAAATCAAAATCCATCCATCCATCTATCGATCGATCGGTCGATCTATGAAGTTCATATGTCATATAGTCTATAAGTACAGGGTACATGATTATATATTCCCGGCTGAGGCAAGTCATGTCATCCCAACCGCTAGGCGAGGGTTATATATTTTTCTCAGCCGGCAATAAATAGTTATGTACCCAGTTAGGAAATTGTAAAACGGATAATTATACTGCATTCTACGTTAATAAATACTTAAAGCTGACCGTATTCATATACCCCGTGCATATGACATTTTCTGCTACAACCATAAGAATAAGGAACGATGGACGGACAGATAGACGGACAGACAGATGGGTGGACAGATGGAAGGACGTTCGTACACCTTTGTGTAATGAAAGAAAAAGTAATGTATTTTGAAAATCTATCAAAAGATGAAAGTTAAAGACACAAAGGTGTACCCTATGAATACCAAGGACAACTTATTACTCCCTTGACCTTCGCCTTGAAAACATGCATATGGATGATGCGCGTGACACATCTTTGTTATGATAACATTTCCTCAACGTTTAATGAAAAAATAAATCTATACATATGGAGGCTAAAGAGTGGACACGAAGACGTAGACTATATATAGGAAAGCAACATCTAATAACTCCTGAAACCCTTGACATTTCAAGGACACATATGACTATGCACGAGAGGAAGACTTCTGTAAAGTTTTGTAAAGTTTTATTGAAATCCATTCACAGATGTTTCCTTTATGGAGCGTACATAAAGATGTAGCCATTGATCACCAAAGATAATCTCTAACAACTCCCAGCACCTTGACCTTTAAAGGGTACATATGGTTGATGCGCATGACACTATTGTGTATGTCATTTGAAATGCTAGACGAAAAATTAAATGATTTCGTAAACGGCGTTAATGACAATAAATGCAAAAGTATTAGTGTAAACAGAATTTTTTTATTGAAAATTCGGTAAGCATTTTATTACTAGCCGTGTAAGATTACTTATACGGTTGCAAGATTCGAGATTGTTCGCTCGTCATGATGGGTTGAACGTAAAGCGAATGAATATGTCGTTAGAGCCTTGCCGCGAAATACCAACGCCGTGAAAAATGTACTGGTATAGCTCTACTACATTTCGCTCTGCATACGAGTATAACAATATTTTCAGGACTATTTGGTCCGGTGTCAGGATAATGCGACTGAGTGTGGTATCATGCTACATGTCTATGGCGTGAAACTGCAGTGTGGAAGCACTATATCTGTCTCTTCAAATGATTGAACTACTATCGCTGGGACGTTAAGCCAACGAACAAACAATAAAAAATAATAATAAACCATACATGTCCCTATTGAAAAATGTCTGCACTTAATTAGTAATAACACCGGTCCCGGTTTGAGGAACGTTAGCTCGATCCCTTGTCGCGACATACCAAAACGGTATATCTCCCTTGCACTTGGTTGTTTCATGACTTTTAAACCTGATATCAGGATGTTATTGATGTAATATCATGCCACTTGTCTACAACGTAACATGGCAGTGAGGCAGCACTTTATCTTAATCAGTAAGAGAATTTGGAGACTGAAATACTGTCATCCCTCCAACGGACAACTGATGTGGAGCAAAAATTGTTCAAAATTACTTCTTGAAAAGCCACTAATAAAGCACACATTTAATAGTAACCTAATAGTGTCTTCTATAATTAAAAACAAGAAATATCTTTAAAAAAAGATATTCGGCGTAAAATGGAAAACAAACTGAACTCCTACAATCTAATAATAGACTGTTTTTCCGGGAACCCAGATGTATTCTCAAAATAGTGATCATGCAGTTTATTTATATACATTCTGTACACACTGACATGGTTAAGTTTACTTATTACAAAAAGGGGTCAAAGGTATGTTATTGTATATGTAAGATTCATAATGTTTGTTGGTTAGATCCGTATTGATAAAGTAAGACCCCCTAATTGATAGGAGAGTATGTGTTAATTATAATATATGGGTTAACTTCCACCTCCTCCGCATACTACATGATCAGCAGGTTAAAGTGGGCGAGTCCACTTCTGCAGATTTGCAGGGGGGATTTTGGTCTAAAAATAAACATCGAAATCGATTTTATACAGCTACGCCGAAAATCTTCTTTCTAATGCAACAACTTATGCTTGTAATGTTTACCTATATGTATGGAGTTGTGAAAGGGAGTTATCAAACTTGTAATAATAATGTCAAGTAAAATGACAATTTGTAATCAATAGATCCGATTTTCATTATTACCATTGCTTTTGTTTTCAACAGTTATAACTTTTTAAATCTCAGATTTATTCTTCTTAAAATCTAAATATTTTAGGAAAATGTGGATTACTATGTCGAAATTTGAAGCTTCTAAAATAAACATTAATATTTATTTTGAATTCATATGTAAGCAGATATTTTATATATGACACAAACAGTGTATTCCAAATGTTATATTGCGTCTGATTGGTCTGACAGTGAAACAAGAGATCTTGTGCGGCGTTTATTAGAACATCACAATCGGCTGAGCAAACATTATTGTAAGGAGTCGGACTATCAAACAGGCTATGATAGACTGTAGAAATGTAAAACGTTAAGGTCTGAAACAGTTTTCAACGTGCATCAAAGATAAGTGTTTTGATAAATCAACTGTATATTTATTAAGTAAATTATAATTCAATTATACTTTAATGAAAAATCTTGAACACGAACACATGTTTCAGATAGTTGTCATCTCAACAAGCATTGGTACATAACGTTTTCATCAGGTCTTTCAGTTCTTGGCCTGTTTCTAAATCACATTTTTCAAATCCAGTATAAGTTGCTCTTTATGTACGACCGAATAGATTTTTGGGGAAAACATCTTTCCCACGTACAAATTAAGTGTAACTTCTTCATAGCTTTGCAATTTGAATTTGGATGTATTTAGATGTATACGTATTATTGATATGACATGTACAAGTATTGAATTGGAGGTTTTATTTTTTGTTTTTTTTTTTTTTGAACGGAGAACGGAAAACTTTTGAAATGTGGTTCTATTTAAATACTACCACTTACCATGACAATTACTGTTAATAATATTTTAGCACACACCAATAATTAGGAGGCTCGTCTTTGTTATTTTATTTTAAGAAGCTGCGTGCACGTAAATTAATGCAGTGTATACGATCGCGAAGATTAGATCGAACATTTAATTTCCTTCAAAAATTGATGCTTATTGCAAGTTGATTTTCACAATACACACACTCCCCGTTAAACAAATACAGATGCACAAGCAAGGTTTAATTATACATGACAATGTTTAAATAAACATACATGAACTCACAAAATTATGTTTGAATGCGTATGTTAGTATTATTGTAACTTTTTAATATGCTTACCTACATACAGTTACAGGAAATAAGTGCCAGTCCTTGTGGCAAAAAGGTTAGAACCTCCAACACGTAACCGGTAGATCGTGGGTTCGAGCTCCGATCGTGACAAATCAAAGACATTATCATTAATATATGTATATACGAGTATCCATTGGCTTGCGATCAGTATTAGCGTAGTTCAATTTGACTAGGTGTGGTATAATATAAAAAACTATTTTAATATTTGTGATGAGTTTTTAATCTATATTTAGTTTACATTTTTTTTATTTGTCACTTGTGTGTCACTATAATACTGTAAACATCATTGTTTTATGTATGTCACTGTAATATTGTGAACATCATTGATTTATGTATGGCACTGTAATAATGTGAAAATCATTGTTTTATGTGTGTCACTATAATAATGTGAACATCATTGTTTTATGTGTGTCACTATAATAATGTGAACATCATTGTTTTATGTGTGTCTGTATAATAATGTGAACATCATTGTTTTATGTCTGTCACTAAAGTACTGTAAACATCATTGTTTTTTTGTTTTATTTGTGTCACTATAATAATGTGAACATCTTTGTTTTATTTGTGTCACTATAATAATGTGAACATTATTGTTTATGTAGGTCACTATAGTAATGTGAACAACAGTTTATGTAGGTCACTATAGTAATGTGAACAACATTGTTTTATGTGTGTCATTATAGTAATGTGAACATCTTAGTTTTATGTGTGTCACTATAATAATATGAATACATTGTTTTATATTTGTCACTATAATAATGTACACATCATTGTTTTATGTCTGTCACTTTAGTAATGTAAACATCATTGATTTATGTGTGTCACTATAGCAATGTAAACATCATTGTTTTATGTGTGTCACTATAATAATGTGAACATGATTGTTTTATGTGTGTCACTATAGCAATGTAAATATCATTGTTTTATGTGTGTCACTATAATAATGTGAACATGATTGTTTTATGTGTGTCACTATAATAATGTGAACATGATTGTTTTATGTGTGTCACTATAGCAATGTAAACATCATTGTTTTATGTGTGTCACTATAATAATGTGAACGTCATTGATTTATGTGTTTCACTATAAAAATGTGAACATCATTGATTTACGTGTGTCACTATAATAATGTGAACATTATTGTTTTATGTGTGTCACTATAGCAATGTAAACATCATTGTTTTATGTGTGTCACTATAATAATGTGAACATCATTGTTTTATGTGTGTCACTATAATAATGTGAACATCATTGTTTTATGTGTGTCACTATAATAATGTGAACATCATTGTTTTATGTGTGTCACTATAATAATGTGAACATCATTGTTTTATGTGTTTCACTATAACAATGTAAACATCATTGTTTTATGTGTGTCACTATAATAATGTGAACGTCATTGATTTATGTGTTTCACTATAAAAATGTGAACATCATTGATTTACGTGTGTCACTATAATAATGTGAACATTATTGTTTTATGTGTGTCACTATAGCAATGTAAACATCATTGTTTTATGTGTTTCACTATAAAAATGTGAACATCATTGATTTATGTGTGTCACTTTAATATCGTTAACAGCATTGTTTCATGAGAGTCATAAGTTCATTTTCCGTAGGCCTTTATCTTTAAACTCGTTTACATAAACGAACCAATTCGGGTATTAATTTGAAGTTTAGCCAGAATTCCTAAATATACACTCCACACTTACAACTGTATGAAAGTATGACAAAGTACTGATGAGGACTACTATATTGAACACATACAGTTATGTACCTTAGTAATAGTGATTAAATTATAACAAAGCATTTAAAACATAAACATTATGACATACGTCCCTCATTCCTACACGCTTTGGCATTATGAGCAATGACTTGAGAGAATTGCCAAATTAGATGTCCAAGTCATAATCATCATCTTAAAGGAAGGCGTGGAATAGGTTTAGAACGACCAAGGTATAATAGGCTTTGTGAAATAAATCATAATATAATTGATAGTGAATATCATTAACAAACAGTCTCTTATTTTCTTAAATATGAAATTAAAAGAGAAAAATATGTATAGATACATCAAATGATAGCTTGCATATGAGATTGTTTAAAATGACTCAGGCTTTTATTCTCAAATGAACTGGTAAATAAGCAATAATCATGAGGAACATTTTTTTTATTTGCAGTAATGCTAAATGTGCCCCCGTTAACTCAGCCACATCTATTATCCGGGCTTACATCGGTGTTAATGGCGTTTTCAAAGTAAAAATGCAGTTCTTTAGAGTGTTGCTTTTGTTGAAAATGTGTGTAAAGTTGCACACTGAATACATCCTCCGAGATTTGATAATTGAAATACTGTCATTAGTTAATAAGTTGGAGTCCGAAATTCAGATAAAACATCTGGAGAGGCTGAATACCATGAGTATACGACCTATCGGAAGACGTCAAAGACACATCGGTTAGTTCCGTTTTATTCCCCAAACTTCAAACTTCATATCTCTGTTATTCAAAAATTATTTGTGTAATTTTGAAGATCAATAATATGCTTAAAATTTGTTTTTTTCTTCATTTCTACAAAACACAATTACTGCATGTTTTAAAAGCCCGTAACACGGTGATTACTAATACACTTATATATGCTTCCGCTTTTGATATTCAAATGTTACCATATTTACTTCCGCTTTCAATATCCGTCATGGTTTCATATTCTGTCGTTTTAAAATCAACCAATGAAATGAAATTGTTTCTTGCAAGTGGCGTGATTAGAGTAAAACTATTTACGAACCCGTGTCCCAATGCAATTATCTTTTATGTTTATGACTTTATTATACTTAATACTTTGTAAACAAATGTCTGTGTGAGTGTGTGTTTATATTTTTATTTAAACCCCCATATAATAAATAATAATGAATATACATGTAATATAACTTATATGGAAACTAATTTAAGAGAGACCCCATTGATAAAAGCTAGATAAGTTTTGATATTATAAACCTTAGCATTAATATCATAAGGGCAAACATGCGGCGGCTATTAGTAAGGGTGTCTGTAAACAATTTCTGAAGAAAAAAAATCTTCGAATTATGACGATGTATATTATTCTAAGTACACAATACATGGCGTTTGATAGCAAAAATGTGATTATCAATAAAAATAATAAAGACAGTACTTCATTGCTTGCGAATTACATTTTGACAGTCAAGGACTCGCATTGCTTTTAAATTACACGATAATTGGACAGGTAGTCGAGACCGTCTGGAAGCTATGACTTAAAACATTTATTTTTGTGTGTTGGCCTATAAATTCTGATTTTAATCATATATGCTTTTTGGAATAGACACTCGGCAATATATTTTAACTCCCAAGGGAATTCTTTTAACTTGATACTTTGTTTTCAAAATTTGCAATATGTTAAATTTCAAACAAACACAAATCCATAACATAAAGCTTTAATTCCAATAAATATTTCACCTGCGATGTTTTCAGTTCTGTTAACAGTTGTACGGTTGGGCCACCCTTTTGTGCAGGTGTTAGGATAAATATTGCCGTAATTTTCCACTGTACATATCGATAATGGCGACTGTCATTACTTGCTTTACAAATAACTCTTTCAAAGGATTAACAGAAACAGAAACTGCAACGGATTCATGTGTAAAATGTACACAGGAATTGGGTAGGAGGCCTATATATATATATATATATATATCAATACCTAACCTAAATGTATCCATGTTAAACGACATGTTCTCGTACAGAGTCTATGACTAAATACAGATTAAAGGATTAAATTGTGTTATGATGAAATAATAACAATGGAAGCCATTACTTTATTTCAGGACAATGCTTAAGAGATATTCAAATATTATTATTGTAAGGAGTCGGACTATCAAACAGACTATGCAGACATTATTGTAAGGAGTCGGACTATCAAACAGACTGTGCAGACATTATTGTAAGGAGTCGGACTATCAAACAGACTGTGTAAACATTATTATAAGGAGTCGGACTATCAAATAGACTATGCAGACATTATTGTAAGGAGTCGGACTATCAAACAGACTATGCAGACATTATTGTAAGGAGTCGGACTATCAAACAGACTGTGTAAACATTATTATAAGGAGTCGGACTATCAAAAAGACTGTGCAAACATTACTGTAAGGAGTCAGGCCATCAAACAGACTATGCAAACATTATTGTAAGGAGTCGGACTATCAAACAGACTGTGCAAACATTATTGTAAGGAGTCGGACTATCAAACAGACTGTGCAAACATTATTGCAAGGAGTCGAACTTTCAAACAGACTGTACAAACGTTATTGTAAGGGTCGGACTTTCAAACAGAATATGCAAACATTATTGTAAGGAGTCGGACTATCAAACAGACTATGCAAACATTACTACATGTATAAGGAGTCGGACTATCAAACAGACTATGCAAACATTACTATAAGGAGTCGGACTATCAAACGGACTATGATATACTGTTGAAATGTAAAACGTTAAGGTCTGAAACAGTTTTCAACGTGCATCAAAGATACGTGTTTTGATAAATCAACTATATATCTATTAAGTAATGTAATTCAGTCAGCATACTTTAATGAAAAATCCTGAACACGAACACATGTTTCAGATAGTTGTCCTCTTAACAAATTTTTATGTACGACCGAATAGATTTTTTTTGGAAAAATAACATCTTTCCCACATGCAAATTAACTTCTTCATAGCTTTGCAATTTATATTTGCTGCTATAATATTTTAACACACACCAGTAATTAGGAGGCCGGTTTTCGTTGTTTTATTTTATGAAGCTGCGTGCACGTAAAATAAAGAACTGTATACGATCGTGATGATTCGATCGAACATTTCATTTCCTTGAAAAATAGGTGCTTATTGCAAGTTGATATTCATAATACACACACTCCTCGTTGTTCTATATTCGATTTGTTAAACAAAAACAGATACACAAGCAATGTTTAATTATACATGACCATGTTTAAATAAACATAAATGAACTTACAAAATTATGTTTGAACGCGTACATTACTATTATTGTTACTTTTTGTAATATGTCTAGGATTTAAGTGCCAGTCCTTGTGGCAAAAAGGTTAGAACATCCAACCCTTAACCGGTAGATCGTGGATTCGAGCTCCGATCGTGACATATCAAAGAAATTATCATTAGTATATGTATATACGAGTATCCATTGCCTTGCGAGTTCAATTTGACTAGGTGTGGTATAATATAAAAAAGAGTGTTTAATCTATATTTTGTTTACTCATCAGCATTGCCGAGTTAAACAATATCAATTAATATTTTTGGTACTGACCCTACACGGAAATACGGGGGGGGGGGGGGTTAATAAATGTTTATATTGGGCGCTAGCCGAAAATATGCACCCTGCCGAGACTCGGTCTGGGAAATTTTGATCACAGAGCAAATGCTCGTATGTCCAGACTGAGGATAGAACTCTGTAGAAGAATTCGTCACAGAATTGTGTTGAACAAATATATACATGTACTGACATCTTTAGACAATGTCTGTATCTATGCCGCAGTCACCCTGTGAGAACTTAGTGCATTTCCTCACCATGCCTCGAACCCATTGGTTTTTGCTAAAAGTGCAATGGACTTAATTCCATCGACTACCGGAAGAATATGTTGCTTTATGAAGGAAAACATTTTTAATTAATTTATAATATAATGTATATAGCTTGTTTTGAAAAACATACCATTGATTCCAGTGTCTTCACTGTAAAGGCCTTATCACATAATACACGATATGGTTAATCTTATCATAGAAATACATGCTAATTATTAAAGATCTACGTAAATATTGATCATACGTAACTCGAATATTGCACTAAATAATCTGTATAAACTTTAAATCAGTACTTTGAACTGTTGGGTGTTTTTAGCTGCATAATAATCATAATGCATGGATGGAAATATTCAACATTTAAAATTTTTCCAAGATGTGTAATGAAAACCAAGACAATGGTTATGCAATGTTAATGCTTTGACGTGTTTAATTTTTCAACATTTTGTCTTGCCCCTGCATTCACAAATGAAAAGTATTTTGTAACAGTTCATTTGGGATAGTTTTGTGTCTTTCTGTTTATATTATGACCTATGTATAAAATAATATGTTGCGTAATTCTTGGAAATTCTTTTTCAACTATAAGGAAGCTGGTGTTAGATTTGAATTTGTTTGATTGTTTTGGTTTAAAGTTTCAGTGACAGTATTTTCAAGTTATAAATGAACTTTCTTTTCACGAGCCAGATATTGCGTCATAGACAAAAGACATGATTCCAAAAACCAGTCACGTTATCCTCATACATGACAATTAGTCCTTGAAATATCGTTATGTGCTGAGTCCAAACACAAAGGGAAATACCAGTGCAATTTATCACGATTTTGATATGTCACGTTCAAGGAATGAATCCACAACCTCGAGATTTCTGGGTGAATTCTGTAACCATTTGGTCACAGGGACCGGTGTTATACGTTTGTCTAATCTAATAATTTTAGATTAATAACATATTCATACACAAAACTAGATGAAAAAAACCATGCACTATATACTAAATATAAATGAATATCACTACGACAGTGCCTTAAACGAATAAACCATGACTTATTTATATGGCTATATAATCTTTAGATTTGTTCATTGCTTGTCTTATTAAAGAGAAAACAATGGATGTTAGTTTCTATATATCAGAGTATATTTTTCTCCTGTGATATTTTGAACAATATTGTTTTATGTGTGTCACTATAATATTGTGAAAACATATTGCTTTATGTGTGTCACTATAATATTGTGAAAACATATTGCTTTATGTGTGTCACTACATATTATGAACAACATTGCTTTATGAGTGTTTATTTTGTTTTCCCTAGACCTTTATCTTAAAAGTAGTTAACATTAACGAACCAAAATATTTATGAACTGATTACTTTAGCAATCGTTTATTTATATATTGGAAGGACAGTAAGAAATAAAACGGATGCGGGTATTAACTTGACATTTAGCAAATAATCCTAAATATACACTCCACGATTACATATGTATTAAATGATTAAGACTGGTATATTAACACATATCTAAACACAATAGTTATGTACCTAAGTGGTAGTGGTTAAATTTTGACAAAGCATTTGAAAAGTAAACATTACGACATACATGTATATGCAATAAACCAATGATTTCAAGAAAATAAGACAACTTATGATGGCAGCCATTTTTTGTCACACTATAAGGGCGCGGCGGCTATTAATTTACTCTTCATATTCAATGTACGTCCGATTCTAAACAATTTTACGACAGTATGGGAACAAGTTCTTACACATGATATATATTCCTTTCAGCGATTATTGTAATGAAATAGTAAACTTGCGAATATGCTTGCCCCTGTGAAGTTGGAACAAAGAACTTTCTGATCCGCAGACATGTATGTTACTTATGGACCAGGATGGCATTCACACGATCTTTATAAGCAGTTTTATTCTAAATCTGAGATGACAATATAATGTATGCCATTATTTTGTTATATAACATGTATTTACCTTAATTACAGAGGAACATACATTTGTACATTTACAATAATATTGTGTATAAAGATGTATTTTATAAAGATAAAATCAAGTCAATTGCATACTTGTATAACAAACTATATCACCAGCTTCATCATCATCATCATCCTCATCATCAATTATCATACCAGTTATATTTTATGCCCTGAAGAAACTGTTCAAGAGAGTGCTCAAGATATTATATGCACGCATTATTAAATAAATTATAATATATTTGCTAGTGTAAAAGAATAACATATTTTTAATATTCCTAAATGTGAAATCAAACATGAATATGTATTCATCAAAGTGGTTAAAAAAATTAAATTGTTTTACATGACTTGCTCTTTGAATACAGATATTACAATGGATCCGGCTTACACCGATTGAAAGTTAACGAAGTCATGACGTTTCCAATGTAAACAAATGAGATTCTAACTTGTGTTAATAATATGTGTAAATGTTTCAAAAACATACCAATTGCATCATCAGCGATATGATTATTTGATTACTGTCATCAGTTATTAAGTTTGAGTCCGACATTCAATTAAATATTTCGAGAGGGTACATACCATGAGTATTCGACCTTCCGAAAGACGTCAAATACCGATAAGGTCCGTTTTTATCCCCTCATTTTTTAAATCTCTCTTATTTGAAAACTGTTTGTGTCATTTGAAAATCAAATGTTTAACATTCGTTCTCTCTTTATCACTACAGATCCCAATAACTGCATGCTTCTCATAACCATATGCCTACTTGATCACAAATACACTTTAGAAGATAACTTCCTCTTTTGAACATGTGTACTTTCTCTTTCAATATCTACGCAGATTTTTATATATAGATTATTAAAACGTTGTAAATTGTTACAATAGTATAAGATACCAAACATTCAATAATTGCATATACATTTCTGACGATTTAATTCAACAGAATACACCGATCTTAATATTTTAGATGGTTATTCTCAACTTGTCAAAAAATGTCATTTTCAGCGCTTCAGTAATATTGTAACGAACTATTTCATTGGCTATGGTTTTAAAATCAACCAATGAACTAAAACTTCTTACAGCCAGGGTGATTAAAGCTAGTGTCCGAATATCAAAATCGTCATATGTTTACTGCTAAATTATATTGTAGTGATTTTGGTCACTCAAACTGTATTTTCTTGAATAAAAATAATTTGAAAAGTAAATTACAATTATTTTAACTCAAAATATGTTGCCATCTTATTACTTTGTTTTTATTTTATTTGGACCCCTTTTAATATAATGTATATTGGACATAAAAATTGAGGTAGACTTGTTTAGTATTACAAAATTTAGCATTAAGCTCATTAAGGAAAACATGCGACTGTATGAGTAACAGTGATGATATTGAAACGTTAATGTAAAAATCTAAAATCTAATATGTTTACATGTTTTCAAGTGTCTATCATCAGTATATTATACATTATAATTATTAACATACTAATAACTTTTTCATTACGTATAACTTTGTTCAGATCAATACTGTTGGCGAAACGAGTTTCATATTGATGTCTGATTGAATTAAAATAACATAATCTCAGCATAAATATAAACGACGCATTAAACACAGATCAATCAACCACGAAAGGAATAAATTATTATCCGCGTGAATTGCATGTGACAGATTTGTCATCCGTAATTGTAAAATCTAATTAGAAACCACTCTATGGGACAGATTTACATGCGATATCAACAGGATTGTCTCCATACATCTAAGTATCAAGGAAGATAAGGTTAGTGTATGTGAGTGTAGGAAGGGGGGGGCGGCTCCGTTGCAAATGTATAGTCTTAGTTAACATGTTACAGAACAAGAAGGCTTGCGGTAGGTCGGTGGTTCTACCCGGGTACCTCTGTGTATTTGGGGTCTTCCTCCACCTGTAATTAGCTGGACGTCGCTATATAATTGAAGTACTATCGCAGCGACGGTAAACCCCAATACAACAACAACAACAGAACAAGAATAATATAAATTGATATTTTGCCACGACGAGAGTGTTATTCCAGCATAGGTCAAGTACACAACTCAATTTAGAATTTATTCATTTTGTAATTCTAAATTTTAGTTTTATTTATATTGTATAGAGTTTCTAAATATCTAAAAAGTCAATTGAAATAGTTAAATTAACATTATCTTAAGAAAATAAAGTTTAAAACCTCAGTGAACTCAGAAAGTATGAAAAAAAACATCGAAGCTTGTAATATTATCTTTCTTGTTGCAAGGACTAATTCAAATTAGGGATTATTGGTTCCTACTGACACTGACATTATTTCCGTCAATATGGGATATGAAATATACCAGTTAAATACTGTGCGACTTCGGTGTGCCTTTACTGATGATCGAACCCTCAACCTCCCGCTTAAGTGGAAGAAAACCTAGTCACCTTTTTTTCGCATCGCCCTAATTGGGTGGATATATGAGACAAAAAAAACAACAACATGTTTTGACTGTAGTAATCTTTATAAATAGCTTAGTTTCAGTTATACCTAAAGTTCAGTGTCCGGATTTCAGATTTAGTTCCAAAGGAATATATATTAAATAAGAATTCATAGATCTAAGAAAAATATTGCAGCTGTGTTATATCCACACCTGTCAATTGGTCAGATTATTAATAGTCTTTTGGTATATGGCGTTGGTATTTCTTTCATTTATTGACATTTGTCTTATTTTAAATAATGATGATATAAAAAATGATGGGGATTGAGTCCTCAGTCCTACTGGTTATACCCGCTGACCTTTGTTTACCTACCATCTATCCACCGTATGTTCCAGTCCTAGTCTAAATAACTTAGCGAGCCGCCAGGTTATATTACAGTATATCAGAGGTCCTACAATATTGCCCATACTTCCACCAAAAATAATTATCTGGATTTTACCATATGAACAACACATAATCCTGGCTCAGTCCTTGTTTTGAAAGCGAGTATAAAATATATGTATATAGTTGCTGTTTGTTTGTTTGTTTGCTTGTTTGTCGGGTTTAACGTCCCACCGACAGTATTTCAGCCATTTGGAGACGATGTCTACTTGAGACAGATATAGTGCTGCCACACTGCAGTATCACGCCGTAGACATGTGGCATGGTACCACACCCAGTCACATTATCCTGACATGGGGCCAACCAGTCCTGCAACTACCCTTATATGCTGAGCGCCAAGCAAGGGAGCTATAACAGTACCATTTTTACGACTTTTGTATGTCGCGGCCGGGGATCGAACCCACGACCTCTCGCTACCGATATATAACCGAATCAGAATCAAATGACACTTTGTTTTTTATATGATCAATTAGAAATGTTAGCATTACTGTCACACACACACACACACACACACACACACACACACACATATATATATATGTGACTAACTTTCTTCCGCATGGTCATAAACAATTATTCTTAAGCATATTGTATTAGAAAGCATTTATGTGATTCTAGAAATATTTGTTATTATTATTATTATTATATGTACGTAGATTTACTGATAGCAAAACAAAGGCAATAAATAAATAAATAAATAACAAACATTTTGAGAATACTAAATCAACGGTACATGTTTTCTAAATTCGCCTTTAGACTGGAAGAAAAGCCAAGTCAAATATTATCAAGTCAAGTAATATTTATTTATAAAATCTGACAAACAATAGCAGTGAGCCTATTACACAGACCATGAGTATGACATAAAAGTAATTAAGACAATACAGTAATTAAGATAAAATAAATAATTAAGATATTGTATGCTATAAGTGAAAGTTATAAGGATACAAACAACAAAATGTACTCTATTCAAGCACTGAACTAAAGATTGCAACATTGTATCACAAGACAAACCTTAAAACTTATTTGATGTTGGGCTCTCTAACATAAATCAGAATTAACAGTATTTATCATATATACAAGTATACCAGTTCACAGTGTTTAAAATCCTATGTACAATGTATCGTGAAAATGTTGAAATATCAACACAGGCGTAAGAATTACAAAAAATCTTGAAAAACGTTCCTATGTACAGTTTAAAATTGATGTGAATGAGACAGATTACGTTGTACTTTTAATATAAATATCGGCACATTTATGCACTGTTTCATGGTCAGTACTTCAAGATTCAAAATATAATTACAATGATTTATATATCACGGGATCATACACGAATTTCCCATGTTTATTTTTATATAAAACATTTCATGATATTTACAAATTTAAATACGCACAGTAAGAGTGTATATTTTATAGTTAAAGTTTAACCGTTTTTAGATATGGCTCTAGTTTGTAATAGTTGTTAATTGTTGCTAATATTTCGTTATTAAAAAGTACGCATTTGATTTATATGTGCTTCAAACGATTGAATATGTGTCAGTTTAGTCCCCTACACAGTCGGTCGGAAGAAATTATTCTGAGATTAAATCAATTGCCACTGTCCGCAAATGTTCTGTTTATGTTAAGTAGCTTGCTTTAATATGTTTTCCTATACATTTTCGTACTCAGTTGTTTGAACTTCCATATGTGACCCTAAATACTGACGGGGCTGTTCGTCAACGGATTCATACTCCCTGGTGTCAAGTTCCATGTAAGTAGAATTCTGCTGTGGACGTTCTGCAAGTTCTTCGTACTGCAAAGGGCCACTTTCCATTCCTGTCAAAAATGATAAATAAGGCAGGATTTTATACATTTTATTTAATAATAGATTAAGTATATGGGATCAATAGTGTTGGTTGTGACAGATAAATGTATACATGTTTAAAAAATGAAATTATATGAAAGTATTATCTAAACTATTTTGATGCCCAGGAATACAATATTACATTTTGTAACAGGTTCAGCTGTATTTCAGTATGAACTGTTTACAATAAAATACTACAGTAACTACATTTGTTACTTCGTGTGTTGTATTATGGGCGGGAGGCCTTTATGTAAAAGAAATATATTGAAATAACAGTGATATAAGAAGAATTACTTAAAATTACCATGTGTTTCAGGATTTTGGTTTGTACTCGGCTCTTGGATATTCTGCCTCTGCCTAATAAAAACAAACCTTGTTATAAAAAAGTAAATGCCGCTATGATAAACATCAGCATATATTCATGTTTAAATGCATCGGGTTTTGTTACTCTAAATTTTCAGTTTATTGACATAAGAGGTGTCGATAATATTTTTTAACGTAGAGTTGGGTAATTTAATTAAGCTCCCGGTACTTGTTTGTAAGTATTATGCGTGGAACTACGAACTATGGACGTTATTTCCCAGCAAAAGAAGGTTATGTAAATGTAGAAGTTTTCTCTCTCTTTTTTTTTTTTTTTTTGGGGGGGGGGGGGGGGGGGGTCTTAATGCAGCAACTTATGAAATTTGATGGTTTATATATGCTTATGAATGCCATATATAATTAAAGTTTCTAGTCGACAAAGCAACTTTTCATTAACTGCTTAGTTCTTTTGTCAGTTACATTTTTTATTCTCTGCTGATATAGATAAATGGGTTTTGAATAGTTATTTTGATGGTTTATATATGCTTATGAATGCCATATATAATTAAAGTTTCTAGTCGACAATTTATGTTTACCTGCGTCTTTTCAATCCAATGACTACCACAATGACTATGACAGCTATTATCAAGACAATCCCGGTAACTGCAGCTGCCACCAATCCTCTACTGGTATTTTCAGAGGTGTCTCTTTGTCTCTTATTTGAGGATTCAGTCGTTGTGCCTTCCCTGTCTTTATAAATGTTTATATACTTAAATATAACCGCATACTCAGAGAAAATTAAACATATCATTATACACAGAGGTAAGATTTTTTTGAAAATTATTTATCTTTTCCTAGATAGTTGTGATATGAATGTCTGTTCCAATTTAACGATTTTAGTTTTGTCAAAATGAAATAATTATACATAAGGTAAAGTATGCAATATAATATAAAGTTATGCTTAATTTGCTATTTTTCCATAATATATAAAAAAAACAACTTTACCTGGACACACACTCTCAAAGCAATCATGCGTTTGCCAACTGTTACCCTCACATGACTTCCCGCCATTAGATTGATGTTGATTGTCACATGACCTATATCGAAATCTTGTTCCATCCCCGCAAGTTGTGGAACACTCGCTGTATTCCGACCACTGACTCCAAGGCCCGCTAACTGGCATAATAAGTACACAGTTTAGTGAACATAGAAAATGAGATAAGTTCAACAGTTTTATTTGTTTTCTAAATTCAGAACAAAGGGAATAATTAGCACTTACACGGTAATTAGCGTTCAGATTATAATTATGGTAGCCTATATCAAGTATAATGAATACTTAATTTTAAGTTTTAAATTGATATATATGCTAAAGTCATTTGCTAAAAAGTGTAAAGATCAATATTTATCTAGAAAGAGCTGCCATGTTTACTTAGTAAAAACTTGATTTTCTGAGGAGCGATATTCCGAGTATCGTGCGTATCTCGAGATATAAGGATATTGCTGGTCCAGGACTGGGAAAGTGATGAATATAAGTTTTGTAATACTCTTAGTTATTTGAGCCTTGTGTTTATTCGAACTCTCATTTTTCCATTCCAGGTTTTGTATTTTTACTGTATTCTGATAAACACCATATGTAACCCTATGAAAGATCTGTTATGTTTAAGCAACGGAATATCGATTCCAAGAAGCAATAATCCGAGTATCGTTCAATCTCGAGATACATATCTTGCCGTGCCGGATAAGGAACTCATAACAAACAAAAATCTCCTGTGAAAATACATTTATTCTAAACATATTTTACATACCTCGCTATAATATGCACAGATTTATCAAATGAGTTTATTCAACAGTATTACAAAGGATGAACAACACATCAGACCGCTTACTAAGTTTTAATTAAAGACCAATCGCAGTTTTTCGACTGTCGGCATAAGCCACAATCTCAGTGAGCGGAATCGCAAAAATAATTATCATTAGTGACGCAGCCGATTTAATTATATCACTAAGTGTTTAGTAACGTGTTCATGCAATGCGATTCTGCGCTAATAAATACGACTGGAATATGTTACGTAGACGTTTTAGTTATGACCTGTACCGTTTTTAATGTTTTATATTGTGTTAACATATTTGTGCTGGAAATATCTACTGGAAGCTTGAACAAAATATCCGTGTCATTTAAGAAGCAGGACATCAACGAAATTTACATACACGAATTACTACTCAGGTCGAAAACAGTAGTGTTTTGCATTAGTCACACCAATGTATGTTATTCACACAAATTAGTTCAAGAGCATTTTGCTTGAAAACGAGTTTGAAATAGGCAGACAAACTAATATCTTAATCTCAATTAATAAATACATACACGTTATCAACAATGTGTTTGCTTACCCCAAAATAAGGTCATGATCACTTATAAATGAAATCAATGCCATGGCCTTCACACTTGATCATCTTGAAATCAAAGCGCTAAAGGCACTGAGAGACTGCCAGAGGATTTATCAAATGAAACTTGAGATTGCACTTCTATCATACATGCAATTGTATCGAAGACGGAAATGAATAAATTAAATTAACTTCAATATAGAATGTCAATCTTACTTCTTCTTGTTTTCCAAATAACCCTGCTGGCAGTCTCTCAGTACATTTAGCGTTTTCGATTTTCTATAGGCCACTACTACAACGCCTTTTATAAAAGCTCTTTCAAAGATTGTTATTGACAAATAATTTGATTTGTAACTATCTATGAGCATATTACTCGTTCTATACCTACCCACAGCCGAATGGGCACCCAATGCAACATTAATACAATGCATATATTTATAATTTCTATTTTCTATTTTCGTGTGACGTCACATGGCGGATCAAAATTACCCTTCGCGCATGCGCCTAATGCACATTTCACATGCTGATCTTACGTATTCGCAACGAGGAACTGATGAAGACACCATGTTCCGGAACTTGTTAAGTTGAATCACAAGCACATATTTAGGGGTTACCGTATTCTACATTAACTGATTTCCCAAAAGTGGACGTTTGCGAAATAAGGGTTTTCCCATGCAATGTGACCTACACAATTCGAGTTTATTTATTCATGAGATTCAACATTTTAGTATTTATGAACGAACCGCTTTAATGTAGAACTCGACATAGCTATAATTTACTTTTAAGTTAACCCCTAACATTGAGGCATGTGTTTAGGCGGTAAGACGCCTCATTCGAAAGAAAATAAAGGGATCTGAGTTTGAGTCTTGTATCCTCTTCACAACGCAAACTGTCTTAAAAAAATAAGAAGAAGAATGAAATGGACACAATTCCGCCTGTGAAGTTCAGATATTTTACCTGGACAAAGAATCTGTTTACAAGCCTTAACTTCAGAAGAATTTCCGAAACAAAAGAGTCCTTCATTTTGTGGCGCCGGGTTGTCGCATGTTCGAACCCTTGTCTGTGTGCCCAGTTCGCACGTGACAGAACATTCCGACCAGCCCTGCCAGTCGGACCAATGGCCGTCCACTTCGGAGATAAAAAGGTGATAAAATATATATACGCTGATTCAAAAGATTACATTTATATATATAACAAATATAATATATATATATATTTACATTAATGCCATCACAAACTTTCTTTTTCTGTTCCAACTTTTAAAAATAATTATCATAAACACCATCAGCAGAAATATGACTATTATTATTATATAAATGTTGGCAATTAGGTATTTTGACATCAGCTGCATTAATACTTGTTCTCAAAATTAATTTGTAAATATAGTACAAATCAAGAATCTGCAAATCAGTCGCTTTGTACATACAGGTATATCAGAGGTAATATTGAAAGCAAAACGTGCAATTGCTGCAGTTTTCTGTAAGCGTTTTCTTATATGTAGACACTTATCTCAACTTACCAACACACGAGTTTATGTTGCAAGCTTTGCTCTCCTTATTTATTACCTTTTTTCATCGAAAACATTGTAATACAAGTTCATCTTCCTTTTTTAAACCATTAAGTTTTTATTTCTATACTTTACTATCAACATGTATATGGTTTTACTTATATTCATATTCAATTGCATTGTACAGGCTCGATCCTGCAAAGACACATACATACTGAGGAACTTAATCTTACTCGTTCACCGCCGCGTACCTAATTGGACATCACCTGAATACCAACTATAATGTAACATATTTAAAGCAGTAAGGAATCACTCCACCTAAGTGGGGTTGTGTTAATTATAATGGAAAGACGTTTAATATTTTAAGAAGATCGCGGCAGTTTTATCATTTTTTTTTAAAAACATTTAGTGTACTGATACTTTGCATATTGATAATATATTATCTAATCTACTAAAATATGAAATAAAAACAGAGAGTCAACTGTTTTTGAAAACAAATATGAGTGTTTGTATAAGTACACCCATACAGCAGCAGTTTGAGAAGAAATTTCACCTATGGAACTAAATATATTTTTCCTTCAAACTAATTATAATTATTAGTAATTGTTATGCCATTATATTGGTGAAAGATCAAATTTCATGAAACAAAATGAATTTAGGGTTTACTAAGTATCAATCTTTTATTAGACACCCTTACATATGGCTATAACAATCCTTCTTCGATCTTGATTTTTCCATCATCTAGCGTTTTTATTTAAACGAAAACTGCTGTATTTGCATTACCGGTGATAGTGTAAAATTTACTCGTGTGTCATAATAGAAAATGTCGCGATCGTCTTAAACATTTCAAGAAAACAATTATGAAAAAAGTTATTCATACCTGCACAGATTTTCTCGAAGCACGATTCAGATTGGCTAGGATTACCACGACAGTTCATCCCGCCATCAGATGGTGTTGGGTTATCGCATGTCCTGTGTCTGTGCCTTATCCCATTACCACACGTTTTGGTACACGCACTATATCCTGACCACTCACTCCAATGCCCGTCAACTAAACCCCAAGAATAGAACATACATGTAAAAAACAAATAGCTCGATATCAAATAAATTTAGTGTGGAGTTAATAAAATCAGTTAAACATTGTCAAAAATCATCATCAGTGGGTACTTCCGCACAATGTATCATAAAGAGAAAAAAAAAACTACAAAAACAATTGTAACAGAAAATTAAGGTTAATTAGTATATGTTGTTATTCATTCATTCATTTTTCATTATTTTCATTTTATTTATGCATTTTATTATTATTTCATTATTATTGTAATTATTACTATTATTATTTTTATTTGGTTTTCGAAAATAATAAAATGTGCATAATAGTAAACTACATACATCTACATCAAAATGTCATTTTTGTTAAACAACTAAACGTATTTTGACCAAATAAAATTTCGATATAGGCCTATTTATGAAAATGAGCTTTAAGAATAAGTCCTCTTGTATATAAATCCCAATCCCCGTAAATAATAAAAATGTATATGAAAGGGAAAAAAATAAATATTCTTATATACAATTTAAGGAACCTCTTCAAACCTGGACATTTTCTTTTTTCAAAGCATCCAGTGGTTTGTGTGTTGTTTCCATTACAAATACTCCCGCCATCAGATGGACTGCCACATGACCTAGTTTGTGTCTTCGTTCCATTGCCGCACGTCAGGCTACACGGGCTGTAATCTGACCACGTCCCCCAATTTCCGTCTGCCGATTTAAATATCATTCGATATTCATGCATCATATAAGTACATGCATTTGTGGAAAAATATAATTCTTAGCATATATAATTCTTAGCATATGTTTTGTACATATACTTATTCTACTTCTCGCTCTTCATTTTAGAAAACTATGACATAACGTAGACACTGAGAACAGAGTGCATTAAAAAGGTACGACAATTTTCTTTCTTTTTTTTTCATAATCAGCATCTTAATTGTTAAATTCATTTAGAATCAAAATTATAATAATAGTTGTAATAACTTATAAATCGTTTTTGCCTTCGTCCACTTTTTTGTACCGTTTAAGTTCTTTTGCTGATAATGAAAACACAAATTTTAGTATGAATCAAATGTTAATTAGAATATCGTTATCGTTTCTCTATCCATATTATATGTTTGTTTGTTTGTTTGATGGGTTTAACGTCCCACCGACAGCATTTTATTCATATGGAGACTATGTCTACTTGAGACAGATATAGTGCTGTCACACTGCAGTATCACTCCATTGATATGTGGCATGATACCGCACCCAATCAACTACCCTTATATGCTGAGTGCCAAGCAAGGGAGCTATAACAGAACCATTTTTTCGACTTTGGTATGTCGCAGCCGGGGATCGAACCCACGACCTACCGCTCCCCAGGCGGACGCTCCAACCAATCGGCCACCAGGGACGGTATATCCATATTATATATGCAGTCTCCATAAATATTGACGTACAGAAAATAAATATAAAATAAGCGTCATTTCATTTCAGATATTCCAAAATGATATCGATATAACGTAATATTACTACGTTGTACAAACTCAGTTAAGATCTGATGGGGAAAAATCATAGCGGCAAGAGAATATATTTACCTCGTTTTTTTCTGTTTTTTCTTAATTGGTGAATAAAATTAATGAACCAATCGTAATTCCAAAAACATAATGATAAACGATGTAATGTTGCAAAAAAACAACAACAACAAATAACAATACTAGTATGTCTCTCTACCGAATACATTATGCACATAATATTGTATGTAATAAAGAATGAAATTTAGAATGGTTGCCCAGTTTATTATTACCGGACGTTGCTTAACCAATTGCTGTTTTTTTTTTCGAATAACCAAGGACTGACGTATGAACCTACCGTGAAGTTTGTATACAGATTTCTAGATTTGTTGGCACAGGCTTGCATTGTATGTGTACATGTATATTATGTACAGATTGCATCAACATTAAATTATAAACCGAACTGTGAAGGCCAGTATCGTAATTGGGCTTATGATAATAAATTGTTTCCCGGTATGTATTTTGTTAAAAGTCGAAGCAGAGTACTAGAACAAGCAGCCGCTGCACACAGAGGCTCGAAGTTGCCTGGGGTGGTAGGGGGTGGGGGGGGGGGGGAGATCATATCGAACTGCAAGCCCCTGTGCATCTGACTGGATGTTTTTTCCCACAATTCATTAAAAATTGGGAGACCCGCACATGACTTGAACACAAACGGATATTCTCGGCTATCTGACGAATGCAATATGTCCGAAATGTTACGATAACATTGATGAGAGAATCACAAAGCCGTGTAAATTAATAGGCTTGCGGCCGTGGCCATAAGTGTGCGTGTTTAAATACAAAATGAAGAAGCCGATAAAACCAGCTCAATATGACACCTATATTTTACGTACAAATATGTCGTTATTTTGTCGAAATGCGGCAGAGAATAGCATGTATAAATATATGTGTATTTAATGCCTGGAAAAGTTTAAACATAATTTTTTTATGTCGATTAAGAAACTATCTATTACAACTTATATGAAACCGCTCTTGGGTTGGACCAGTACTTTGCAAGTGGGAAGGTCGTGGAATTTAATTGCCTCAATCGAGGTTCGATCCCGTAAACTTCGAATCCAGTCTTATACTACAGGGTCACCGCACCTTCCGAGTATCGGATTAAAATGGGATTTTATATCATAACCACAACATCAATATCATTCAGAGTCACTAAATCGTGATGTTTCCCCAAATTAAAAAGTATCTTTTGCTTCCCATTAAAGTTGAAATAGTGGAATGTGTCTGGCTTCCGTTAATTTCAATTTGATATATTTTAATGATATGTTCAAAATATGCAGACATTGTAGCAATTCTGGAAAGTTTTACACCTAGACTCATTACTATATTTGAACAATCTTTGCAGTAGTTCTCCTTACATTTGAAACATTGGTTTGGACTCTGTAAATAGTATCCATCCTCACACGTGTGGCATGTGTTTTGACTCTGGCATGTTTTACAGTGGCTAACATCACACGCCTCACATTGACCATTTTGTAAGAAATATCCAACCTTACATGTAGTACACCTGTCACTGTCACACTCTCTACAGTTTGCAGCCCTACATCTGCAAGAATACACCAAGGTGTCTGTATCACGGTGTTGGTAATATCCAGCCTTACATCCCGATACACATTTGCCATAATTGTGTTCACAAATCTTGACACAATTTGAAGAGCTGCAATTGTTACAGTTCTTATCACACTCAAAACATTGTCCTCTATCTGCCCAGAAATAGCCTTTGGCACAGATAAAACACCACGGCTTCTCATTATGCTTTAAACATTCTTTGCAATTAGGACAGTCTCCAGACTCACCACCTGCAATGAAAAAAAATCATCATCATTACCAATTTAACAGTATCGACAGCAAAATACAACAACTTCTCCACCTACTTATTACCACTATAACTTTAATTATAGACTAGGAATACACTTCTGACTATTCATTTTTCTCACATGCACATGTGCTTCTTAGGGATTAAACACGTCTTATTTTATTAATCTATACATTTACCTCAAATACGACCTGTTATCTGTATAAGTGTAATTCTTATAAAATATATAGAAAAAAATATCTCATGCTGATCATCATCATCATCATCATCATCATTATCATTTAAACGACTGTAATATATAATACTTACGATGTGCGAACAAAATAAGTATGGCAACATACTGGGTGATTCGGACATTCCTCTGTTTAAAATGCAACATACTTATCTGAAACTAATGGAACATAAAAGTTTCTCATTAATTATGATAAGTACCATTCCTTATTTGCCATTAATTTATACTGGATATTAAAATAAACATAAACAAAATATAGTACCAGCGAATATATAAAAAAATCATACCTAGGCGAATTATAATTATTCAAATACTAATGAATGGCCACTTTCATACTGTAGCAGGTTTGCTGGGGCTTGTCTGAAATACTGTAAAAACAAGAATTACTGATTTCATTTTCAAGAGGACGTTTAAAGCAGCTCTTTCACAGATCATCGGCAGAAATGAAATGAAACATGTTTCGACTATCTCCTGATAAAATTTGAAGGAGTGTTTCCTAGACTAATAGTAAACTCAGCAAGTGCAGGGTAGGTTACATTACACGTGAAAACGCCATTTTCGTAAACGCCACTTCGGGGACATCGGTTAAATAATGAATACGGTTTCCACGAAGCATGTGCTCGCGGTACCACGTGACACGTTCGGCAAAATTTCGTCTTCAGCAGTTCCGGTTAGCGAGTTCGTAAGTTCAGCCTGTGAAGTTAACGCAGGCGCAAGAGTGAATGTTATCGGTCAAATGACGGCAAATGAATATAGAAATTCGAAATATAGTTTTTTTAAGTCTAAAAATAATTTTAATATCGTTCGTAACGCTACTGACTTTGATAGGGAAACTACCTTTCACTCACACATAATTTCACTGGATGACTTTGGGGATGATTCCATTTATATGCACAAATGTTGCACATGAGGTTACATGTCTCAGGACTGATGCCAAATGACACAGCCAACGATAAATGTCGCACTTGACGTTATACGTCGCAAGGCTGGCGCTAAATGTCGCAACAAACGCTCAATGACGCAAAACCTCCTGACGTTATATGTCGCATCTGTAACGTCAAATGTCGCAAAAATTGTAATGCCGCTTTATGTCGCAACATCAACGCTAAATGTCGCACCCCTTAATGAGCACTATTTTGTAACATTACTGACCTAGCTTAAGCTCCCGACGTATCCAGGAACTGTGAGACAGAGTTAACTGTCATGAAACGGATACGACTGTCTTTACTGTGCCGGTTTGAGATGTAGAGGATTTTTGTTTGTTTTGTGTAGATATTTGAAGTATATCTCAACGAAAAAGTGATTTTACTTGAATATTATATCTTTTTGAGGTTAGATAAATTCCATATCTACACGAACACATTTTCATTTGATTTCATGGAAAAATCAACAACATCGCTTGTGCTGGAATAAATAAATACAGTCTTGTAGATTTCATTCTAAGAGAATATATACCCACAATGCTACGTTACGTTCACAAACAAACAAAATGATATGACAGTTTGAAGTTGTTGTTTTTTGGTTTTTACGGCTTTCCGCAAACTTGCGGAAAACGTATAGGGTTTGTTATGTTTATTTTTCTTATTATTATTATTATTATTCTTCTTCTTCCAACCTAATTCAAGAGTTAATTTATATATGTTGCCAATGGTCAAGCAACATGAAAATTAAAATGCTTCGACAAAAAAGTACAAATTTTTAAATTCAATAATTTTTAATTTTCAATGACGTCAATTGACGTCAGATTTGACGTCAGCTTCAAAAGCTTGTTCGCGCTCTAGAGCCTTCAATTCTGGTTTGATTTTCTTGATATTTTCACAGTAGATGTATTTTAGAAGGTGGATGTGCACCCTGGCATTCAAATTTCAAAATTTGAAAAAATTGAGATTTTATGGCAAAACCAAGATTCGAACTTAGGTCCTAAATTTATATTTTAATGTTACAGGGGAACCTAATGCATTAGAAGAATGAAAATTGGACAGCTTATCGGCATAGAGGTCTTCTTTCTATTTCTTAAAGGATTTTTTCTTAAGTCACGTGATTATGACGTCATAAAAACGACAAAAAGCAACTTTTTAAAAAATTTATTTCCCTCTGGTATCAAGACTTTTGACTCAATCTTTTCGAAAATTGTATTGTAGCGATTAAAATCTTTAAATTTATAAATTCATTTATTTTTAATTTTCAATGACGTTAAATGACGTCAGATTTGACGTCACCTTCAAAATTTTGTTCGCGCTCTAGAGCCTTCAATTTCGGTCCGATTATATTGATATTTTCACAGAAGATGTATTTTAGGATGTAGATTTGCACCGTGGCAATATAAAGATTTCATGGCAAAACTGAGATTCGAACTTTGGTCCTTAAATTACATTTTAATGTTACAAAGCCCCCTGATGCGTTAGAAGAAGGAACATTGGATAGCATATCGGCATGGAGGTTTACATTCTTTTTTCTGAATGATTTTCTTTTACGTCACGTGGTTATGACGTCATTAAAAAGACAAAAAGGCATTTTTTAACATTTCTCTTGCTCTGGTATCATGAATTTTGAATCAGTCTTAATTGAAATCTTGAGAATTGATAGAGTTTAAATTGAAGTGATGCATACTGCATGTTTGATTTGTCACGTGGTTATGACGTCATGAATACTAAAACAGGAATTATTTTAAAAATTCATATAAAATCGCCAATTAGATCAATGAACTTAAACTTTTCAAAAATGTCGAAAATTAGTACGTTCATAAGGGTTTGAAAATTTAAAGTTATTACGTCATCAAACATGGCAGATATTCATGTTTGATGGAACGCTTACTTGAAAATGTGAAAACAAACCTGTTCACATTCTCGAATATATTTTTTTTCTGGATTAATAGAATGTTAGCTAATCATGTCCTTCCAAAACAGATACTTTTCTTTAGTCACTTGATTTTGCCGTGGTTGAAATATTAAAATCATTCATTTAAATACGTATTCGCGCTTCAGCGTCATGAGTATTGTGGCAATCTAAAGCATACCTTAAGGAATTTATGTTGTGTCACTTGTTTATGACAACATTGATTTGTAAGCAAAATACATTTAAAAGAAACCATAAGAGTGGACATATTAACTTTAAATAAGTAATATTGCCGTGCCTTGACATGCGCAGAAAAGTTCAAGTGAGTACGTTATCAAACATGACCTATTCATGTTTTTCTTTATAGGGCTAATTCATGAAAATATATTAATTTGAAGAAAGAAATGAAAGCGGTCATTGGGTTGGTTGAGCAAGATCCGATTGTTCTTTTGCAGGAAAGAGTGCCTGCGTTGAATAGTGAATTGTGGTACATTTTTTTCTAATAGAGTCGCATTTACGATGAATTAGTAAAATTATACTAGAGCCAGAAAACCTATATGGATAACTTATTGCATTTGCTTTGACGGCTTTCTGCAAACCTTAAGAAAATGACAAATACATGTAGATCTACCTATTATTTTTTTATGTTTTCTAAATGTTTAACGGTTTCTTTTTATTAATCTGTAAAAAATAAGCAAATATATAAAGCAAATGAATAGTTGAAAGTTTCAAGACGTTTATAACGTTAATTACATAGAAATAAGAAAGTATTTTCATAATTTTGCTAACACCTCTGCCTTTGTTTCTATCTAATTTTGCAAATGTAAAACTCAATCAATTTAAAGGTTGAAAGTCATGGATTTCAAAGTATTTTTTTTTCTTTTTTAAAATTTCAATTGTGGGTCAAATTGCAATGAATATTTGTTAAGTAATATGCTTACGAAGAAAAAGATATTAAATAAAGAATAAAAAAACTTTTAAAATTGATTGGCTTACGTAAGAAAAAAAACTTGAGGATTGTATTAGTATTTTTTTCTGCATGATAGTAAACTGTTGCGTAATCAAATAAGGTCCATATATATGCTTTCTCAATATCTTCCTAAGAAGATGAAAATGAAAAAAAAAATAATAAAAAATAAAGCTTAATTTTGAACATAAGTATGTATTTATGATAATGATGATTTACGTATTGAATTAAACATTATTAGCCAACATTATTCCATTTTTTTGTTTTAACTTATATATTCAACACCTTTGAAATAAGCAAACGGAAAGCCGCTTCGTTTGTATCTTAAACAAACGACTTCTAGTTTTTCTTGTTTTGTTTTTTTTCTGCATTATAGCTGCTTACTGAGAATGGACAACGTGACAAAATTTCGATAAGATAATCGATGCCAAGAAGATGAATACAAGTATAATGTGGTTTCATTTAAAATGGGGGAAATACAGCCAATTTTCTTTCACGACAGTAGACCGGTTACAGTGGTGATGTGAAATATATCACTTACTGCACGTGCGGTGATGATATGGAATATCGTATATCTCACTGATAGAACTAAGTATTTCACTGGATTTGTATTGGGTACAACGCTACTGTATATAGTTTTATACCCTTTTATATAATATTGGCCGTTAGAAATTGTTTTCATGTGAAAATGAATTCATCCATGTGTTGAATTGAAAGTGCATGTCTTAAGATAGAATATAGATATTTGCTAAAATAAAAACGGCCCATTGAGTTCAGATAGTTAATTCTAACGATATCCTAAATTTGAAATATTTATGATCAGTGCAAGTACTTTGAAATAATGTTTCTATTATAATCGTTTCCGGTTTTGCATCCGTTTTAAAAAGTCCGATACAATTATAATAGTGCCCAACCGGTGCGCCACCCGCCCACTCCCAAGATAAGTGCAAAGTCAAAATCCATCTATCTATCGATCGATCGATCGGTGTATGTATGAAGTTCATATATCATATAGTCTATGAGTTATGATCCGGACACACATTAGAAAGAAATCTTATCAGGTTGACAATATTAGTTATACAGTTTCTTGACAGGGTTCTATTTATTCCCGGCTGAGGAATGTCATCCGAGCCGCTGGGCGAGGGTGACATGATTTTTTTCAGCCGGGAATAAATAGTCATGTACCCTGTTAGGAAACTGTATAACGGATTTATTATAATGCAAAGTTAAGAACAATTTCTGCGTTAATAAATACTTAAAGCGCGTCGTATGCATATACCCTGTGTACATTACATCATAAAAACGGCGTATTGACCAATCAGAAGAGAGAATTTGACGTCGCAGTATAATAATAAAATAGATAAAGACTGTTCTCTGGAAAGTCATTTCCCTTTGCTTTACCAGTTATTGAGATATGCTTTATTGAATAAACTGATGTGCATTTTTGTTTTATATTTATACTTTGACGTATTTTTAAGCCTATGTTGCTTTTTCACTCGGATGCTTCAGTGATTATGTTACCACCTTTATAATTTGAGGACTTTCTGAAACAACCTATGAATAAGGAACGATGGACGGACAGATAGACGGACAGACAGATGGGTGAACAGATGGAAGGACGCTCGTACACTCCCTTGACCTTCACCTTTAAAGCATGCATATGGTTGATGCGCGCGACACATCTTTATGTTATGACAAACACTTCCTTTACGTTTATTGAAAAAAAAAAATCTATAAATATGGAGGCTATAGAGCGGACACGAAGACGTAGCCTATATATACGAAAGGCAACATCTAATAAATCCTGAAACCCTTGACATTTCAAGGACACATATAGACTATGCACGAGATACAGTCTCGTGTTATGAGGAACACTTCTGTAACGTTTTATTGAAATCCAATCACAGATGTCTAATTTATGGAGCGCACATAAAGATGTAGCCTTTGATCACCAAAGATAATTTCTAACAACTCCCAGCAACTTGACATTTAAAGGGTGCATATGGTTGATGCGCATGGCACGCTATTGTGTATGTCATTTGAAATGTTAGACGAAGAATTAAATGATTTCGTAAACGACATTAATGGCAATAAATGCAAAAGTATTAGTGGAAACATAGTTTTTTTATTGAAAATGCGGTAAGTATTTCAGTAATAGCCGTGTAAGATTACTTATACGGTTGCAGGATTCGAGATCGTTCGGTCGTCATGATGAGTTGAACGTAAAGCGAATGAATATGTCTTTAGAGCCTTGCCGCGAAATACCGTGAAAAATGTACTGGTATAGCTCTATTACATTTCGCTCTGCATACGAGTATAACAGTATTTTCAGGACTATTTGGCCCGGTGTCAGGATAATGCGACTGAGTGTGGTATCATGCTACATGTCTATGGCGTGATACTGCAGTGTGGAAGCACTATATCTGTCTCTTCAAATGATTGAATTCGCTGGGACATTAAGCCAACGAACAAACAATAAAAAAAAAATAAACCATACATGTCCCAAATGAAAAATGTCTGTACTTAATTAGTAATAACACCGGTCCCGGTTTGAGGAACGTTAGTTCGATCCCTTGTCGCGACATACCAAAACGGTATATCTCCCTTGCACTCGGTTGTTTCATGACTTTTAAGCCTGATACCAGGATGTTATTGATGTAATATCATGCCACTTGTCTACATGCCACTAAATATTTTAGGAAAATGTGGTTTATTATGTCGAAATTTGAAGCTTCTTAAATAAACATTAATATTTTTTTTGAATTCATATGTAAGCAGGTATCATATATATGACACAAACAGTGTATTCCATATGTTGTATGGCGCCTGATTAGTCTGACATTGAAACAAGAGATCTTGTGCGGCGTTTATTAGAACATCACAATCGGCGGAGCAAACATTATTGTAAGGAGTCGGACTATCAAACGGGCTATGACATACTGTAGAAATGTAAAACGTTAAGGTCTGAAACAGTTTTCAACGTGCATCAAAGAGAAGTGTTTTGATAAATCAACTATATTTATTAGGTAAATTGTAATTCAATTAGCATACTTTAATAAAAAAAACTCTTGAACACGAACACATGTTTCAGATAGTCGTCATCTCAACAAACATTGGTACATAACGTTTTCATCAGGCCTTTCAGTTCTTGGCCTGTTTCTAAATCACATATTTTATATCCAGTATAAGTGGCTCTTCATGTACGACCGAATAGATTTTTGGGGAAAACATCTTTCCCACGTACTAATTAAGTGTAACTTCTTCATAGCTTTGCAATTTGAAGATGTGTACGCATTATTGATATGACATGTATAAGTATTGAATTAGAGGTTTTTTTGTTGTTGTTTTTTTGGAACGGAGAACTTTTAAAATGTGATTCTATTTAAATGCTACCACTAACCATGACAATTACTGTTAATACTATTTTAACACACACCAATAATTAGGAGGCCCGTCTTCGTTATTTTATTTTATGAAGCTGCTTGCACGTAAATTAAAGCAGTGTATACGATCGTGAAGATTCGATCGAACATTTAATTTCCTTGAAAAATTAATGCTTGTTTGCAAGTAGATATTCACAATACACACACTCCCCGTTGCTCTATTTTTGCTTTGTTAAACAAATACAGATGCACACGCAAGGTTTAATTATACATGACCATTTTAAATAAACATATATGAACTCACAAAATTATATTACTATTATTGTTACTTTTTGCAATATGTCTACCTACACACAGTTACAGGATATAAGTGCCAGTCCTTGTGGCAAAAAGATTATAACCTCCAACTCGTAACCGGTAGATCGTGGGTTCGAGCTCCGATCATGACATATCAAAGACATTATCGTATCCATTGCCTTGCGATCAGTATTAGCGTAGTTCAATTTGACTAGGTGTGATATAATATAAAAAATATTTTAACATTTGTGTTTAGTGTTTAATCTATATTTTGTTTACTCATCAGCATTTAAATGCCGAGTTAAACAATATCAATTATTGTTTTTGGTACTGACCTTACACGGAAATACAGGGTTGGGGCGGGAGGGGGGATAAATAAATGTTCATATGGGGCGAGGCGCTAGCCGAAAATATGCACCCTGCCGAGATTCAGTCTGGGGAAATTATGATCACAGAGCAAATGCTCGTATGTCCAGACTTGGGATAGAACTCTGTAGAAGAATTCGTCGATGAATTGTGTTGAACAAATATACACATGTACTGACATCTTTAGACAATGTCTGTATCTATGTCGCAGTCACCCTGTGAGAACTAAGTACACTTCCTCACCGTGCCTCGAACCCATTGGTTTTTGCTAAAAGTACAATGGACTTAATTTCATCGACTACCGGAAGAATATGTATACACGCGTTACATATATGAAGGAAAACACATTATTATAATTATAATTTATAATATAATTATATAGCGTGTTTTAAAAAATACGCATTCCTTTATTAGCTTTCACTGTATAGGCCTATCACATAATCACGGTATGGTCATAGAATTACATGATAAATGTTAAAGATCTAAGTCAATATAGATCATACGTAACTGGAATATTGTACTAAATGCTCTGTATAAACTTTAAATCAATACTTTGAACTGTTGGGTGATTTCAGCTGCATAATAATCATAAGATGGATGGAAAATTCAACTTTAAAATTTTCCAAGAAAAAAAAAAATTTTTTTAATTTTAAAATTTGTCTTTTTAAAAATTTTAATTTTTTGCGTAGGCAGCTGATATTAAATGTTTGATCTGAATTTATTTGCTGCTTTTTCTAAAGTTTCAGTGACAGTATTTTCAAGTTATAAATGAACTTTCTTTTCACGAGCCAGGCATAGTGTCATAGACAAAAGACATAATTCCATAACCAGTTACATTAACCTCATACTTGAGAATCAGTCCTTGAAAAACCATTACGTGTTGAGTGCAAAGCACAAAGGGAAAATACCTGTGCCATTTAAAGCAACTTTGGTATGTCACGTTAAATGCATGAACCCACAACCTTTCGAATACTTTATGAAAGCTTTAAGCATTTGTTCACAGGGACCGGTGTTACACATTAGTCTAGTCTAATCATTTAAGATGTATAGCATATACATACACACAACTACATAAATTAAGCTTGAATTATAAACAAAATAAAAATGAATATCACTACGATAGTGCCTTAAACGAATGAACCATGACTTATTTACATGATTATATAAACTATACTCAAAATTTGTTTGTGGTTTTAAAGTGAAAACAAGAATGAGAGTGTTTTAATTATCAAAGTTAATTTATCTCCTTTCAAATTGATATTTTGAAATATTGTTTATGTGTCCATAATAATGAAACATTGTTTTATGCGTATCAGTATAATACTGTGAACATCATTGTTTTATGTGTATCACTATAATAATGAGAACATCATTGTTTATGTGTGTCACTATAATAATGTGAACATCATTTTTTATGTGTGTCATTATAATAATGTGAACATCAATGTTTTATGTGTGTCACTATAATAATGTGA
>CM037791.1:49028806-49078806 GCA_021229015.1 Solen grandis | reverse complement strand
GCCATATCTGAGTTGCCTAATGATATTTTCTGTGATATTAATTAATGATTATAATAATAATTTAATGTGATAAATCCATCATTAAATTATCATATGGTCCTTCAAAAACTTTGAGAGACTTCAGTGCAGATGCAAGCATTCATTGACTTGAAGTTATAGGCTCTTTTGGTCAAAGTCTTTAAAGGCTTGTATTTACTATAAATCATCACCATGATCACTTGATAGACCATGATCACAATTTAGTAATGGGTGGATTACCTTAATGGAAGATATTTGTTTCCTGAATCTGTCTGGTTAATTATTGGTTTGTTTGAGAGTTACCAATCTCAGAGTACAAGTGTATACAAGATATATAAACGCCAGTGCACCTTATGTGAAACTTCAATATGAAATGAATCCCTACCACCATCTTTTTGAGGATGATTTGTTTTTCTTTTTAAAGTAACGGAAAAAGTCACATGGAATTTTGTTATTTAAAGGCATAAGCACCTTCCTATAGCCATACCCGTATTTCATATCTTGTCACTAGATGATCATATTTCTATGAAACTTTGTCACCTTGAAGACTTTCAAAAAATAAAAATGTTTCACATTTGTCAAGTTTCATTTAATTTTGGGAAGATAATCTGTATTTATTTTAACAGTGAAGCCTATAGGAAATATACAAATATGAAAACCCGAGTTTGATTTTCGAGAAAAACTTACGGGAGAAAGATGCATTATACGATTGTGTTTCAAACAAACTATGTTCACTAAGTGGAGAAAATGGCCTAAATGATTTTTGGACAAATAAGAAGCAACCTTAGACTGATTTTAAAAATGATGATTTCATTCACATTAAACATTCTTCTGTCACCATGGCAACAAGGGTTGTAGCAATGTTTTGGTTACGTCTGTCGAAGTTTTCCGAGCTGTAATTTTGTTTTGGGAGGTCAGATTTTAACCTAAATTTGTTAAGATGTTTACTATGGTGTGAAAGTGTGTCACGTAAATAAACCGATGGGTTATTCAAGGTCAAGGTCACCAATGAAGGTCATGATTGTCAAAAATATGCAAAAATCAGACTTTCCGGTGATGATTTAACTATGGGTTACTGATGTGTTACCCAATTTTAACATAAATTCGTAAATATGTTCAACATGACGTGAAAGTACGTCAAGTAAAATGAACTGATGGGTTCTTTAGGGTCAGGGTCGCCAATGAAGGCCATGATGGTCAAAAATATGTAAAATTCTGATTTTCCGGTGACAGTTTAGCTTAGCCATGGGCTCTCATGAGTTACCAGATTTTAGCAGAAATTGGTAAAAATGTTTTCTATGATGTGAAAGTATATCAAATAAAAACTGATGGGTTATTCAATGTCAAGGTCACCAGTGAAGGTCAAATTTGTCAGAAATATGTGAAATTATTATCTTCCGGGTTGTCGTTTAGTTAAGGGTTTTCTAATTTTACCATAAATTGGTATTCTTATTCAATATAATGTAACAGTTTGTCACTTAAATGAAATGGTGGATACTTCATTAATAAGGTCATTTTTTCACATTTAAAAATGTGAACTGTTTATTGTGTGCAAATAACTTTGCAATTTGTTGCTGGCTTTTAAAGATAATTTTTGAATGAATCTCCTTTTTCAAAATTTTCAAAACTTGATTGAATTAGTCTCTTTAGCTGATTTGTTTAATAACCTGTACGAATGAATACATATATGACAATAATTCTGATTTCAACAACATCTCTAACATAAATGTTATTAATAAAATATTATTAAATATTAAAGAATAAATATTCACTAAAAACTGATTTGAATATTTGAAAAATATAATATATGCAGGAGAACATCAACCTATCGTGCCCATAGCTGTATGAAAAAAAATAATGAGACCGTCAAGTTCCTGCCCATAATCCAATGGTTAGAAAACAGGTGTACACTTCAGTTATATTTAGAGTATGCTGCCTTTTAAAGTGTTATATGTGGACAGACCAGTTCAAATATTTAGTCAACTGTATTCTTGGTACCATAATCATAAATATCAATGAAATAAGCAACATGATTCAAATATTCAAATATTCCCCCTATTTTTTTATTGGTGTTGCTTTGGAATTTACCTCGCTGCAACCGTATTTCAATCATATAACGACATCTAGCTCTTACATGTTCAGGAAGATCCCAATCACACAATAGCACCGGAATAAAACCACAGACCAACCATAAATCAGCTGGAAGGTTTCGTCGCATGTAATATCCACTTGACTCTGACTGGATTCGAACCAGCGGCCTTGAAAGCCTGAGTGGTATTAAGTCACCTACTTCACCTGCTAGGTCATATGGACTCCTGGTAGTGGTGTATCACATTTGACAGATGCTCAGCATGTTGCTCATCTTGTAAGTGTAGTTCAATGGTTGGCCCATCGTCGGATACTCACAGCTGCCTATAAAATTTTACCTCATGTCAGCCATGTATGGAGGGTAACGGATAAATCCCTCGTGGGTTTTCGATGTTTGGTGTGGTATCGATCATGGTACATATCTGGGGCATGATATCACAATAAGACAGCAAGTTATGTCTGTCTCACCACAGGACCCTGATATTCAGTAAAAATAATAATAATAATAATAATAATAAAAAAAAAAAAAAAAAAAAAAAAAAAAAACTTAAAACAATCTATACAGAGAGGTCGATTTTCTCAAAGGACATTTTTTTTTTGGTCTGAATATCAGGGTCCTGTGGTCTCACGTAGACATTATGACTGAAATACTGTTGGTTGAGCGGTAACCCACACGAAAAGCATTTACAACATGTGTTCTTGTTATACTTGTTTATTTTGGCTATTGATAGTTTTTAATGTCTTTAAAGAGATTCAAATGAGTTTTGCACTCAATCTACCACAGAGTGATAGACCACGGAGCTCTAGATAGTCACATCTCTGGATAGACCAACTACTCAATCTAAAACAAAATACCACTTCACAACAGGTACAAATTTTACACAAAAGGGTTAACATGGATCTACACTATAATGTAGAACAGTGTGTAATATTCAGCGTGCCTATGCACATTTAAACCTTCAAAAGACATTTAAAGGGATCTTTTCCACTAGTGTCTTACTATCAATGAAGTAAAAAGAGTAGATCTACCGGGGTATACAACATTTTTCTTTTGTTAATTCCACTATTTTGGTCAGGTACATGTACAGATAGTGTCTTATCATTCCAGGCGTGAAGTAGAAATTGTTGTTGTAAGAGTTTCAAACTATTTTCTTTAGGATATAATCAGATGAGTGAGAGGTGAATTTTTTTTCGGGTGTTTCTATTTCTATGAATTAATGATACCTTTAAGTTTAAGACACGGTGTAATGTCATTATCAACGACGTGTTGGGCAACTATGAAAATCATGCCATCTACCCAACTTTTGTAAACACACATCTAAAAATAGATTTGAGTACACAATGAACATGCCTTTATGTGTTGATGTATACATACAACGTTTGAAAACTGTGTGATGCTTTCTTGAAGCTATTAAAATCAATATCTTGAATCATTTATCCACGGTGCGTAACGCATCTTTTCAGTATGTAAATATAAAGGTTTTAAACTTATTTATTTTACGTCGAAACAAGTTCTTACAACTTATACTAATCCCTCTCGACGGTTCCTGGGTTGGAACAGTACTTTGCGCCAGGGAAGGTCATGAAGAATTCTTGCCTCCAACGGGGTTCGAACCCACAACCTTCGGATCCATAATCGGATACGTTACCACTGGACCACGGCGCCATGTAAACATAAAAAGGAATTAAATTATGAGAATCATACTTACGTAAATATGTAAGTCATGGAAAATAGTTTGGTGAAATATCAACAGCGCAATCGGCAAAATACTTTAGTATACTATGGAACAGAATTCGGGCAAAAAATACATTTTGCCTTTTGACATGTTTATTGCTTCATTTGTCTAAGTGACTAGCATCATTTTGACTAGTACAATACGGTGTAATCGTCGTCTGCGTTATTTGTTGTTGTTTTTTTACATTAAACATTCATTACTCATTCACATCATAATTAACTACTGAAAATACATCTGCTTTTATTTCCATTTCATCACCGTATAGCACTGTGTATAGCTAGCTGGACAGTCCAGTTTCGTATTAAAATGGAATTTATTTCGTCGGTTTAACGAATCGATGAATGACACGTGTAGCTAAGCAAAATAACACATGTACGCAAGCAGAATGACAAATGTCAAAATGTTCACCTAGCATCATGACGTTGGAGGGCGCTCTGCCGGTTTGACTTGGAGCGAGTTCAGTTTAGCTGCTAGAGTTAACTAGAGTTACCAGAGTTGCAAATAAAACGTGCGGGGTTTTACCATACGAACTCTGTAGGGTTACGCGAGTTCAACCCAGAGAGGTAGGTGGGTAGACTAGAAAGCAATATGGCGGACGGAAAGCATCTAGGCAAATTTATAGAAATTTATAAATATCTATGATATCCTGTCTTTAAATAAGCATGTAAGCTGGCAGCTACTTTATTAAAGCCCAAGCTCGAAAAAAGTCATAAATAAAAGATCTATTGTTTTAATCATATGCCTATTTACATATAAAGTCACAAGGGGTAAGCCTCATACGTTCAGTTGATTGCTAACTAGAGTATATTTATTACGTCATCAATACGAGTTTACTCGAGTAGTGTGTGTTTGTTGGGTTTAACGTCCCACCGACAGTATTTTTAAGTCATTTGGAGACGATGTTTACTTGAAATAGATATAGTGCTGCCACATTGCAGTATCACGCCGTGGACATGTGGCATTATACCACACCCAGTCACATTATCCTGACACCGGGCCAGCCAGTCCTGCATCTACCCTTAAATGGTGAGCGCCAAGCAAGGGAGCTTTAACAGTACCTTTTTCTTTTGCGACTTTGGTATGTTGCGACCAGGGATCGAACCCACGACCTCCCGCACCCGAGGCGGACGCTCTATAACTCGAGTAGAACTGTAGTTGTTCACCTGAACTCGCTGTCGGTAGTTCGGAGTAGTATATACAGAAATTTCGTCCTCCACAGAAAAGGTGGCGTGCCTATAATAAGTCACTTTATACTACTGTTCGGGAAGAATCGGCAAAATGAAGTACGAAACTGTGGCTGTTTCCAAATTCGAAAAAGTTATTTCTTTTAAACAAATTGTTTGAAATTGAAAGTAGATCCACTGCTTAAAGACATAATTGCATTTTACATAATACTTTCCATTGCTTTTCTAATTGCAGGCCAAACATTTCAGATATAAATTATATGAGCTCAGGTTTACAAAGATGAATATTTAAAAATAATGAACGTCACGCAAAATTTTATATACGATCACATCTCGTCGATCTACATACTGTTCGTAGTTTCGTAATTAAGTCCCAGAGTCATCGGGCCGTGGCCGAGCGGTTACAGTCGTGGACTACAAATCTCTCAGCCCCCCACCGCTGTGGGTTCGAATCCCGGTAGGGACTTCGGATTTTTCATGTGAGGAAGCCTTTCAGCTGGCTTGCGGTAGGTCGGTGGTTCTACCCGGGTACCTCTGTGTACTCGGGGTCTTCCTCCACCTGTAATTAGCTGGACATCGCAATATGATTGAAATACTATCGCAGCGACGGTCAACCCCAATACAACTACAACAACAACGGAATTGTGTCTGCTTTAATCTGAATCAGGCAAACGCCTTTAGTATTGCTGAACATACATTTTATTTTCATTTTTATTAAATAAATTATTAACAAGTTTTTAATACATATCACAAAAACGTCCCCAAGCTTGATTAGAACTCGCAACCTAGCTTTGCAGCCAGTGCCATAAAGTTCGTATTAATGTCACTATAAATCATGTAGAAAAATATTTTCACGATCTATATATTGAATAAGCGGGTTGTGAGTTCAAGCCCGGCGGCTACCTACCATGGTTTTGTATGCGAGATTTTTACGGAGGATATGAGTCTAGTACTGGTCCTTCCTAAGAGCAATAATAGGTTAACTGCCCGCCTACTGCAACAACCTCCAAGCGTTGTCATTCGCCACCATTACAATAACAAGAGGGTCGTGGGACAGGAATCTTGTCAAAACTGAAAAAAATCTACCAAATTTCCCTCAGATGCCCCTCAGAATGCATCTCCGTCCTCCTAGAAAAAATATTTCCCAAGGGGCTTGCCCCCCCCGCCCCCCCCCCCCCCCACACACCACACCTAAAAACCAAGGGGCTATGCCCCCCACCCCCTCCTAAAAATTACCCTAAGTGAAAATAAAACTATTTAAAAAGTCAAACTGTTATACATTTATTATATTTCAACTCCTGTTATGATCATATTACTTTCCCAGAGTTCCGAGTATTCAGTTTCCTCCCCTGAGTAAAAACGAAACGCAGGATCTTGATTCTACGAATTAACTTCTCTTTGATTATTCTGCCCCAAATGAGGCAGTTTAGACAGTTTAACGTAAAACAAATGTCACATTGATAGTTGCTCAACAAAACATTAAAATATAACAGCATCAAATTTTGACACATGAAAGCCAAATCATTAACTAATGCAAGATACACAAGAGCATTAGTCAGTAGACAGCATTGATAAACGCACTTAACATAATACAGCATATCACTTGTCAGTATGGCAAAGGCAGAATGTCACGTGTAAACATAGACTTGTAAGACGGTGAGATGCAATTTTTGCCCTAATTCTGTTCCATAGTATGCGTGTACTTTGATCATTTGATGAAACGGTGTATATCCTCTGCTGTTTCGACCGTTTTGTCATCGATTACCATGTTTCTATGATCAAACATAAGTTAAGTATGTCGAAATAATCACAGAAACATTTGAATTACAATGGTAATGTTTACATAATAAAAGATGAGCGAAAATAAAACCGTTAAAGTACATTTGCATCATTTTTTTTTATAAACCGGTGAGGATATAAAGCATAGAGCCGTTACGCGTCTCTGATCATATTTTGTTGAAATTCATATTGGCCGCATGGTTCGACAGACAAAATATTTTTACAGAATAAAGATTAATCATTTAGGTATACATATGGAAAGTGTCTTGTTTATCGAAGGATGCGGCCACATTGAATTTATCGTATCAAAAGAAGACATCAGCCAATAGTTCGTACAAAACGCGTGTAAATTACGGTTCGATGGATTTCAACAGGTATTTTCAATCAAATACTTTGTTCAACCTGACAAATGATAAATAGTGATTATATCCGTTTTCGGTGATTTAAGGTTTGTTGTGTATGTTAAAGATTGAAAAAAAACACCTTCTGAAATGCATATTAATTTTCCCGAAAAGTTTAGGCCACATAATCCTTTCATAAAACTAGAATTGTGTCCACAGGACAAGGATGCCCCAACAGTTCACCATGTTTGTTACAAGGGTTAAAATACCCAGGTGCACAGGTTCATAACATGAATAAAATATCCATGAAGTTTCATGTCTGTTGTACAAATACAATCAGAGTTATTTTTGTCAACAACTTAAAATTCCATATTTTCACAAATGCATGTCCCGTAACTCTGTCAACGGTGATTCGATGAAAATACACAGGTGCACACAAAATCATGTCCTAAATAATACATCCATGAAGTTTCAAATCTGTAGTACCAATACATTCAGAGTACATAATGATGAGCGTACGTACGGACGGACAAAGGCAAGTCTATATCCCCCGTCCCTTTTTGGTGGGTGCATGGAAATTAAACTCACCATAAGAAAATGGAGAAAACTACTTTTTAGTTTTCATGGAAGATAACTCATGAAAACAAATTATCAAGGGGACGTTATCAAAACACCTTCTGTCACGATGTTGTCCCTAAGATTTCTTTTGTTTGGCATTTTAAAAGCTTATTGTGAAGTTATATGCATGACTTTGATAGAATTGAAGGCTTTTGGGGTACTAATCATAACATGCATTAGTCCGGTGCTCTTAAAACGAATACAAGTAACCCAACTATATCTAGAAAGCTTTGTTTATCCTATGAAATTCAACTGATGATTATTTTATACTTTAGAAAAATAAAGATGTTCTTGAATACTTTCTACTTTGGAATAATAGTTATCTAAGAAGAAGACGAAGATGTATAAGAATAAAACATGTCACGTTCTCTATGTATTGTGTATTTTCTGTTATAGTGGGAACCCGGTATGTACTCCCGAATCACTTGTCATTCAAATTCTCTCTCTCTCTCTCTCTCTCTCTCTCTCATCGTTACTGAGAAACCATGTGACTCGCTAGTTGCCCCAAACTACCCTACCAAAAACGCTTTCAGGGGGCGACCTATGGTAAATATCATTTGTTATTCGTGGTTAAATTACCATTTCGAAATCTTGATATATGTTGTTCATTTCATAATTATTAGCATTACGATTTGTTAATCCATATAACCGCAAATAAATCGTCTACGTTCGATTAAGATGTACATTATTTATGCTCGGCTTGAGCACGGCTTGATCCCCCTCCCTCGGCCGTACATTATCGACAAATTGTCTAAAAATATATCTCTCCTAAACCCACAACACTCTGGTTGCCATTGCCACGAAAATAATTTATCAACATCATGTATAGGCAAAATCAGATGGTCAGTACTGTTGCAAGTCACCGAGTTAAATCATGAGGCATGTATTGTTTTATCTAGGCTTAAAGACGATTTCACCAGAGGAACGGCTATACCCGATATAATTTTAAATGAACATTCAGTGACTGGGGGAATATTCAAGTGTACGTTTTTTCCCATTGAACAATGTGTGGAGGTTTGACTTGACTTGACTTGACTTGACTATTTGAGGTTACCGTCGCTTCGACAGTATTTCAGTTATATAGCGACGTCCAGCTAATTACAGGTGGATGAAAACCCCGAATGTACGGAGGCATCCAGGTAGAACCACCGACCTACCGCAAGCCAGCTGGAAGGCTTCCTCACATGTAAATCCGAATGACCCTGCCGGGATTCGAACCCACGCGGTGAGGGGCTGAGTGAGTGTTAAAGTCAGCGACTTTACCCTCTCGGCCACGGAGGCCCCCTGTGGAGGTTTACCCAAGTGGTCGGGAAGTGCTCGTTGATTTCCGTTGGTTTGCGTCACATTTCGGCATGATATGTCCTATTCAAGTATTCAAATGAGGGATATATGGTTAATGCAGCCCTTTTATTAAATCTAGTGACGTTTTATTATGGTGATATTAAATACCTTTTATTCTTCAAACTTTTTAATTAAAAACATATTTACAGTCATTAATAAGAACCAATGCATTAGCTGGCGTCCCCGGAGAGAACAATCGCCATGGAGCGGGAGAACGTACGCTCGAGAGCAGGAGGTCGTGGGTTCGATCCACGGTCGTGAAATACCGAAGCCGTTAAAATGGTACCGGTAGCTCCCTAATTGGCGCATGGAATATAATTATACGGGGTAGTTCCAGGGCTGGTTGACCTGGTGCCAGGATAATGTGACTGGGTGCGGTAGCATGCCACATATCTGCGACGTGATACTGCAATGTGGCAACAGTATATCTGTCTCAGGTAGACAGAGCCTCCAAATGAATGAAATACCGTAGGTGGGACGTCAAACAAATGCATTGGTTATGTAAACGAGTCAATGCAATTTGGACAATCCCTAATCTAAATATAAGTCTTACCTACGAATTTGTATATGAAATGTGTCATGCTAGTTTTATAATATGCAGTTCTTATTATATCTGCTCTGCTTTGCTGGTTTAAGATATAAAATGAATATTTCGAAATATGCTACAAAATGATAACGGAGTACGTGTTCAGATGAGGACATATTTACTGATGTGCCCCCGTCTGAGCAGGTCAGATGTCAAATAATTTTGTCAAAACCATTTCATGAGTGAAATAAGTATGTCAAATATATAGACAATATTCCGTATAATAATGGAGTAATGCTAAAGACAAAAAAAAAAAAGAACTCATCAGAGTTCTGTTTCTTAATCATTACATTTCTGCCACTCACTATCTATTTATATTTTAAGTTTCAAATCAATACTTCAAATAGTTAAGGACTTATGTTTCGTCCAAAAAATATATATAAAATAAAGGGAGATAATCAGACAAGGCAGAGTTAGGGTTTTTTACTGCACTGCTCCTACTTGCTAAAATTTTCAAGTTTTAAGTCCTTACGGTCCTTTTTTATGAGGTTTGCTCAAAAGAAAATAAAATAAAAAAAATTAAGGGAGATAATCAAAAACCAGACTAGATAGAGTAGTCTCAGTCACTATTCCTAGTTGTCATCTACTTTTATATGAAGTTTCAAGTCAATACCTTGTGAAGTTTCAAGTAATGGCCAATGTTAAAGTTGTTGATAAACCAACAAACAAACCAACAAAACAATATGCCCCCGATCAAAGATCTCGGGGGTATAAAAACATAATCTGTCCTTACACTTAACTAATTGTACATCATTCCATTAAATATCTTATATTGTTACAAAACAAACATTCATTCCTTTCTGATTTATCATTTTATTCTCAGACTAATTGTTTGCCTCACCAGAGATTCTATATACATATGTATATAGAATCCCTAGTCTCACAAATTTCTGTGGAACAAAAAATGCATTGCATACAAATCGAACATATTTTCTTTGTTATCAACATTGATCGAGGTCCTGAAAGACGTAAAATGCGCGGATCCAGGAAGGTGGGGAGACTATTGCGTTAAGAGAAAAAACCTAGCCCCCGGAATATCTTTTTTAAAAAAAGAAGAGGAAAGTAAGGAAGAAGTCACGGACCCCTCTCCAAACGTACGACAATTTTCATAGATAAGTAGAGCCCCCCCCCCCCCGTCCCCACCCCGGACGATACGGTGAATTTCAGTATCTTAAAGAGTTGGCTTGGTATGGTATTCCCCCCCCCCCCCCTAACCGCCTTCCTTAGATAAATGGCTGGATCCGCGCATGCTCTTTTCATCTTTTCATTCATGTATGACTTGTTAAACAGTGTTAAACAGGTACTTATGGTAAAATAAATGCGTTAAAATTTTAATCCGGCATCCCGGAAGAAATGAACGGTTTGTTGATCATACGTGGGAAAGACTTGAAGGAGAAGAATATTCGTTATTACCGATATAGAGGTGGGGCAATACATAAGCAAGGAACTTGTAGGGAGTTCCCCATTTACGTTCTACCGACAGTATGTTGCAACTCTTCAAAGCTGAGGCAAGTTGTTGCAATGTTGTCCTTTGTTCTTTGTGACACTGGGCGAGGCAGTTTTGCAATTCTATCACCTCATTTTTGCGCCATACCATTACGTAGAAGTAAACAGAAAACTACTTTTGAACTCTTTGTCTATGTAACCCCATCCCCGGGCTTCATGCACTGAAACAGTAGCAACAGGGTTGACAAGGCGATTGCTTTTTTCGATTCTTTAATGGTTCATTAAATGCGAAACAAAATACGTAGCTGTCCTGATTGGATGTAGGAACATGATTCATCTGCTATAACATGAAGAATGTGACCGCTTCCGGAGCATCCGCCTCAGGAGGTCGTGGGTTCGATTCCCGGCCGCGACATAAGTCGTATAAAATGGTACTTGTACAGCTCCTTTGCTTGGTGCTCAATTATTTAAGGGTATTTCCAGAACTGGATGGCCCGTGTCTGGAAGTGGTATCATGCCACATACCTACGATGTGAAACTGCAGTGTGACAGAACTATATCTGTCTTAAATAGACATATCTTCAAATGACTGAAATACTGTTGGTGGAGCGTTAAACAAAAATCATCAATGATGTAATTACGTGATCGGAAAACTTACGAAGATAGGATTAGAAAAGCATGCACACTTCAATCAAACTTCTCTTTTATCTATGAAAAGAATCAGCAGGATTAAATATGGCGTGCATTACATTGCAATATTCGAACCATTCTTGTGTGCAGTTATAGAATACAAGTAGGAAAAAAAAAAACAATGTCCATATTCAGACTTGACTTGACTTGACTGTTTGAGTTTACCGTCCCTTCGACAGTATTTCAGTCATATAGCGACGTCCAGCTGATTACAGGTGGAGGAAGACCCCGAATGCACGGAGGCATCCGAGTAGAACCACCGACCTACCGCAAGCCAGCTGGAAAAATATCCATATTCAAACACAGCATATAAATTACAAATAGTGCATATCAATTATCAAAATTTAGAATGTAAACAAGCTTTAATGTACAAAAATAGATGATATCTTATATTGCAACATAAAACACTTCACACTTATATTCATTATATGAATATTAAACATACTTATGAAAATGCATTGGACCGAACAATGTGACACATTTATGCAAACTGTTCTAACATACACACACACACACATGGACAGGTCTTACAGTCAAACCTGTCTTAAGCGGTCATTCAAGGGAACAAGTGAATGAGACCGCATAACAGATATGGTCGCTAAACGAAGTTTAAAAATGTTGTTGTAGTTGTATTGGGGTTTACCGTCGCTGCGATAGTATTTCATATAGCGACGTCCAGCTAATAACAGGTGGAGGAAGACCCCGAGTACACAGAGGTACCCGGGTAGAACCACCGACCTACCGCAAGCCAGCTGGAAGGCTTCCTCACATGAAAAATCCGAAGTCCTTACCGGGATTCGAACCACAGCGGAGAGGGGCTGAGAGATTTGTAGTCCACGACTGTAACCGCTCGGTCACGGCGGCCCCGTTTAAAAATGTAACAAAATGATAGTATGGTACTATTGAAACTGGCCGCTAAATGCAGATTGGCCGCTTAATACAGGTGGCCGTTAATACAGTTTCATCTATTTGTCTTTTCATCATGATAAAACCGTATGTTTCAGCCATAAACAAAATACATGCACGCGCACAATGTAAATATATTTAACAAATAAAACAAACACCTTTTCGAATAATCAATTTCAGGCCTGGTATAGATTTATTGGTTAATAAGAAAATATCAATCTTGTTGAATAAATATATCTGTATAATTCAGAACGTTTTCTATTTAAATTATGTCCATTACTTAACATGTTCTCACAACTTACAACAAACACTCTCGATTGTTCCGGCGTGTGTGGCCGTGGTTGTGGGAAAGAAGGCCTCATGTTCTCGAAAATAATTAAGGTATTCCATCCATTATTAAATTATAACCAAAGCCCTTCAAATCCTTAAAAAGACTTTAGTGCAGATGCATGCATCCAATGACCTTTGCTCAAAGTCTATGAACGATTGCATTTACTATAAAATTCCCCACGATCACTTGATGGACCATGATCACAACTAAATGACGAATGGATTACCTCAAGTACGATGCCAGCCTCAAATTTTAGTATCATAATCGGATTCTTAATGAAACTAATGGGCATAGTTTGAGTCTGAGTTTGAAAATCATACAGAAATTCCATTCCTATTTTCGAGAACACATACGGGACCAGGAATCGTTCCTGGGACGCATTGGCGGGGAAGATGAATGGATGTAAGAGTTATGACCCTTGATGAGAATGTAGCCCTTGTGTTAGGGAACAGGTACTGTAAAATCATTAATTTTCGTTAATATTTAATTTCGTTGAGTATGTGCCTAAAGGAATTTCGTGGGTACGTTTATTCGTGGAGACAAGTTTTCGTGGGGATTAATATTCGACGAAATCGACGAAAATTAGTGTCCCACGAAAATTAATGATTTCACACTTTATGAAGTTTGATGACAGACGGTTTTATAGTTCAGAGGTTATGCTCAAGGTTAAAGTTTTTCATGAGGACAACAACGCCAACGACGGCGACGACGCCGGAGCGATGACAATATCTCAACTTTTTTCTTCAATCAAACGAGCTAAAACGTGTATAAATTATGTTTAAAATACACATCTAATGTTTTTTACTTTGTATTTTAAAAAAAATATAATCAAAAGGGTTCATGGGGAAAATCCATAAGATTATGTTGCATTTACTGTCACAATTTGGAAGCGTGTTCCTGTCTCTGATACACATCCCTTTTTGTCGCGCCGAGCGTACTCCTGTCAATTCCTTTAGGCCCAATAACAGATTTCAACAATGTAAGTGCTTCATCCAGCAGCGAGTTTTTATCACATACAATGTCAACTAAAAGAATCTCGTATGCCTGATTTGCTGTCAACTTCTTGCCGTATAGACCAACGTCTCTACGAGCGTTTTCCGACATTTTAAGTCTGAAAATAGACGAATAATGAATCAAAACATGCTTACGAATTTAAAAAGTGTAACTTATCTATTTTATGTTGATTGAGAAACAAGTACTTACAACTTACTCTAATGCTTTTCGAAGGTTCCTGGGTTGGACCAGTATTCATAGTCTGGGAAGGTAATCCTAACTCTAACCGGGGTTCGAACTCACATCATTCGGCTCCACAGTCGGGTATGTTACCACTTGACTGCGGCGCTCTTACGTATTTAATAAAAAAAATGCACATCGACATCATGATATTTGCACACATAATTGTTTATAGGTGATACTTGAAGCATCTTAAAAGATATAGGAACATCAACATTAAGAACATGAAATGAATAAATTGATTGTTTAAATTATAAAGTATATGTAGCTACAAAACATTACGTTTAATAAAATGATGAAAAAATAAATAAAACCCGTGAATGCCAGTATAAAAACTAAAGCAAATTGTTTGTTTAATACTAGAGATAATCAAAGCACTGAGAGCACTGTCAGAAGCGAAAGTTAAAATGTGTGAATTTTAATGTCAATCCCTTTATTTTGTGGTATGCATGTAAAAAATCAGGGAAGTTAAATCTTATTTTATTTATTGGTCTTTGTCAAATTAAACAAAAATGGATAAGGAATAGTGGTTCTTAGTATTGACCCCTCAATACCTTTAATACTTCATGAATATGCTGCAGATAGAACTAAATTTAATAGAAAAGCAAGAAAATGGGACACGATAAAGTTATTGCTCTTTGTCACTTCACATCCTTCCCTTGTGTAAAGAATGATATCCATTCCATACCTTCACTGTATAGTTTTTAAAATATGTTCTAGAAAAAAACATAATTTCACCATACAAGTAAATAATAGAGATGAGGCAAGGTAGAGTTATTGTTCTTTGTAAGTAAAGTTTGACCATTGTATAAAGTATAAACTTAATCCTTAAAGTACTTTCTGAGTTGAGACATACAGATGCGACTAGAGACACTACCGTCATTTCAGACTCTAACAAGAAAAGATAAAAAAAAGTTTCAATTGATGGCTTACATTAAACAAATTGTACCCCTCCCATTTCTACTGTTTTGACCTTATAACCGAACCTGCCTTTGCGCAGGCCCCTCATATTAGAAAAATCGACCTCTCTATAAATAATTTATATAGAGAGTGGTCATTTTCTACTGAATATCAGGGTCCTGTGGTCTATGATTTAAATCAAAAGGTTAACAAGCGCAAAATAATGGAAGTATAAAACTTGGAATTTAAAAAATCTAAATACACTGTATATAACCCAAGAATATAGAAAAATAAGTATTACAAAAAAAAAAAAAAAAAAAGAAAGAAAAAACGGTCTCAGCTGGACTAGAACTCACGACCCCTTCCAAGAACAAAATACTGAACGACGTTCTTACTAACTGAGCAATTTCCGCAGCCGGAAGTTTGTGATGCAAATAAGGTTATTTACAGGTAGTTTATAGGTAGTTCATATTACAATTTATTTGTACAGAAATTGTGATTATACCCAATGCTTTCAAAATCCTGCAATACATCTAATTTTTATCAAAACTGCAATGTTGACTTCTACAACCTTTGGTACTATTTTTCAACGCGAATGTATGAATAAGTGGCGGTAATGTGATTGTAAGTAGAAAATCCACTGTCTGTGTCTGACTTTAGAAGCTTTCGCTTCTAAAAATGTAATGGTTATTTAATTACTGCAAAATTATCTCCGTATCGGAAATGTGGAATATTTGATGCATAGGAAATAGTATTGATATGTAAGAATCTATCTTACGGTAGAAGTCTCTGTAATGGTTCCGCTACGTCTTGGACTACTTAACCTCTACCAAGATAACCAAGGTACCCTAATAAAACATTAGGAAACCTTGGTTATCTCCGTAAAAGGCCATGAGGTCGGAAATGTAGCGGAACTATTACAGGGACTTTAGCTTAATACCAAAGCCAAAGTCAAAATATTTTATTGGCAAACACAAATTATACACATCTAGTAAATCAATAACGCTGAAATTATATATAAGTGAAACAAATGAATAGTTAGACAATAATACTAAAGGATAAAATAACTACATATTTTAAATATTTTTCATTAAACAGAGATTAAACTTTGTAAATATTAAGGTCACTTAATATTTCTATTGAATGTATTTCTTGAATATTAATATATATAAAGAAAAAAGCTATTTAACTCAAATTGAACAGTGCTTACCTTAACAGTTCTATAGAAGATGGTCTCATGCGCATGCCCAGTTGCGTTTCCGGCCAATTAAGCCAGCCGCGATCTGATCTCATGACCCGATAATCGCAAACAAGGGCGAGAAAAGCGCCTGCACCATATGCGTGGCCTGTGTAATAAAGACACATTCAGTCCAACGATTCAGTATTTTTTTATCTTTTTTTTTTTCATTGACATAAAAGTTCGAAATGACGAGTAAAAAAAATGTTGATTAGTTTTGCCTGCCACATTTTTCCAATTATTTATTAAATACCCTTTTTCCTAACTTCTATTTTTTCATGATGATAAACAAACGAATAATTTATACCGTGAAAGAAAAGCATAATGACCATAATTTGCTTCAAGTATGTTTCACTTATTGGCGTTTATAGTTTAAACTTGTTTATTTTACGTCGATTTGGAAACAACTTCTACTAATCCCCCACAACGGTTCCTGCGTTGCACCAGTACTTTTCGCCTTCCCCCAGCGGGTTCGAACCCACAACCTTCTGATCCGCAGTCGTATATGTTACCACTGGACCAGGGCGCTCTGAAATATTTTCCTCGTGACTTACGACGATGAAACTAAACTGAAAACTTAATATGGGTTGACAGGTTGACTGACTAAAGTAAACATTGAAAATAGGTAAGTTGATCAAGGGCATTTATTTTCTATTGATACATATGTCCTTTCACTTTTTTTTTTTTTTTTTTTTTTTTTTTGATTGATGCAACACTTTGAAGGAAGTCTTTAAAGCTAGAAGGCCGTATGACCATATATCGCACACCAGAGTACATAAGCTTCTGTAAAACCATTCTCTTTACGTGGTAACCTCCTGCAGCAACCAGATTCAAATTTCATATAAAACAAGAAATATTTTTAAAGAGATTTTCGGCGTAGTTAAATAAGTGTCATTTGTAACATATAAAACAGATTAAAACTAATATAAAGTTGGAAATGTTAGCAAAAATATTTATAAATACCAAGATTATGGGCGGTATTGTGAAGACAATATATAACAAAACGGATTTAATTTACAAACTAAAATAGCTTCCATTAAATACTAAGCACTTGCTGATTTTTTCAAAGTAAAGACAATTCGTATTTAAGTAACCAAGCGAAACTGAAAGATCATAAATGGCGTATATCCGATCATTGTTTTCTGATTCGCACAATAAACTGCACAACTCTTCCGCAGTAGTTACCTCCGATGAAAGCCGAGTCCACTTTTACAAATTAGGGGAAACTGTGGTCTAAAAATGGACATACGCCTGCTTCTTATTCAGTTGTTTTAAATCATATTGCCAAAGCAGCATTCCTAAATTGATAAGGAAATGTTAAATTTTCATTACCGTGTTACCTTTCATGTTAAACTGAAAAGAAACCTGTTAAATCAAGAAAAAAGATATATACAACCTGAAACTCCCATATCCTAAATATTCTAAAAATAGATCATACAAGCCTGGTTCCCTGCGTAATAATAATTTCATTTTATTATGTCCCTTTACGTAGTAATAAGGAGTAGGAACTCCAGGCTAATGATATCATAGTCTGGCTACCTGCGTAATAATAATTTCATTTTAATAAGGGGAAGGAACTCCAGACTAATGATAGCAATACATTTTGCATACCAACATTTGACTTGTTCAAGAAGTTGGTCAAAATCAATTTTATAAAGCTAAGCCAAATAAGCCAAAAAAAGTCTTGAGTAAGTCATCTTGAAGCCTCAGTATTTATGGGACAAACTTTATCCTAGGAATAATGTTAGACGACGGTGACGTGACAGTTTGTGCCAAAAAAATCTAATCATTGGTTTCATAGAAAAAGAGTTTGGAACGTTCCATACAGAGTACCGGTATACACAGAAACTGTTTGACTGCCAAGGGGCCTCATTTTTCATGGGATCAAGTTTCTTTTAATATTTAAGGTAGACAGCTATCATGTGACGAATTGTACTGAAGATTTTTGAAATTTAACTATGGCAACCAGAGTTATTCATAAATAAAATTTATTATGGTACCTTCGGTTAGTTAAAACAGGAAATCGTTTGAATCATTTACCGTTGATGGCGGCAATTGAGGGTACCGGTAGCACAAGAAGCCTGCTGTACAGTTCGGTAATTTTATTCCTCGTTTCCGTTACATACTCGGCACTCTGGGTGGCGAAATAGTCAACGTCTAAACCGAGGCTGAAGAACTTGTCAATGCCTGTTATGATCAATCCCTTGACTGTAGTGTTGCTGATAAAAAAAATCATGATTATTTCACAAAACATGTACCTTATAAGACCCATGGTGGAATAAAAGGAATAAGGAAGATATTATATTATACTGGATGCGAACGCGATAACCACAGCATTCGCACGCAGTAGCTATCGCTAAAAAAAGAATGCGATATAAAATTATATTCCATGTCCCCTTTACCAGTCCCTATATCAGATCTAATACATACATGCTTCCGGTAAGTTTTGATAAAAAAGAGGGCGAAGATGGCCATAAAATCGGTCATCTGAGGAATATTACCTGTGGTCAAAAGTTTTAAGTTCATAGCTATAAATTCAAGTGACCCCTGGGATGGGACCAATTTTGACCCAAGAGCCATGATTTAAACATGGTTCAGAACATGTTATATACCAACAATCTAAACCCAAGGTCTTGAGGATTTTAATGTTTTTTTCCTATATAATTTTATATCAAACAAAGTGAACCCTGTGATTGGGCCAATTTTGACCCAGGTGCCATGATTTGAACGAACTTGATATAGGTTCACAAGGTCGTGATACATATTAAATATCTTAACTCCAGGCCTTGTGATTTCCGGCAAGAAAATTTATCTATTTTTTTCTACACGTGTTTAAGGCTATATAGAATACCCCTGGGGCGGGGTCATCATCATGATTAGATCAAACTTGGTAGATAATCTTAAACACCAATATCTAAGCTCTAGGTCCTGCAGTTTTGCAGAAGAAGATTTTCAGAGTTTCAGTTTTAGAATCTATTTTAGATCCTGTGACCTACTTTTTCAATTTGAACAATTTTGATAGAGGGTCTCATAAGGATAAATCCTGTAAAACATGGTAAGAAATCCTTTCAGTGTTTTATGAGAAAGTGTTGTTTAAAGGAGATTGTTGACGGATGTACGCACGTATGCACGCACGAAAGACGGACGCAAGGCCATCCTAATTGCTCAGCATGAGCACGGTGTGCTAAGGTAAGCTAAAAACAACATCAATTTCATGTAACATTAATAGTACTGATAGTAAAGAGCATAATGATAAAAAGAGCGAAGAGTGTAGATATATCATATTTCAATATTGTAATGTCGAAGGAGGGGATCAATAACAGGGAGGTCGTAGGTTCGGTCCCCGGCCGCGATGTTATAGTTGTGTATTATGGTATGTCTTCATTGTTCTTGGCACAAAGCATTTTAGTGTAGATTTAGGACTGGTTGTCCCGGTAAAAAGATAACGTGGCTGGGTGTGGTATCATACCACCTTTTTTTGTTTACGGTGTGATATCGCATTGAGGTAGCGTTATATACATCTGTGAAAAATATGTCCATCGCTTGGCTTTTAACAAATTTAAACAAATGAAAATACTTCTTTTATCTTGAAACGTATGTAATCTTAAACGTATTTTATTGCTGTTAAGCTGTACGGATGAATAGAGAAGTCTTGTAATCGGTGGTTGCAAATAAAAGATCTGTTCTGTTCAGTTCTGTTCAGTAAGCTTGTACGTACGCACATGGAAGGATACATACATACATACATACAAATTAAAAAAATGGTATTGTTTACGTCTCTATTTCTTCCAGAATCTTCATCCATGCACTGATGAAAGACATCCGAAATCTGTTTTCTCCATTATTCATTGTTACCGTGGCAATGCCATCTTTTGTCACAACCATTTGTAACCCCTCTGCCATCATCGTCTTTGCCATTTTGATATTATCTCAGTGTACGCCTTTTCTTTACGTCAGTTCACTTGTACAGCAGCGATTTTATCCATGAAGAACTACGAAAACAGAATCGAATAACTCACAGTCATTAATAAACCCAGACCAACAATACCAATGGGGGTAGAATAAAATAAACGCTTGGATGAAAGCATCTTTTACGAACTACTTTGTGAAAACTGTTAAAATAAAGTTGAAAGAAATAGTTTCACTACAGTAGATATATATACATGTATTATAGTGTTTGTGACTATTCGCTAATTGACTTTCTAAATGGCCAACTTACGTTAATAAAATTGTTGATGAATTTCAATGAGTAAATCTCATTGTCGACAGTTGTCGACGGCTGAACAAGCGAGTAATTTAAAAATGAAATGAAGTCAACGTGTAAATAGGACAATATTGTATTGATAGAATACCTTAAAAATGTGTACTGGTACAATGTATTATATCAAAGTTAACAAAACCTATGATCAAACAGGGATGGTTGATACATCGATAGATTATATTGCATAACAATGTCATAATTTTTGTAGTGATATATTGCATTATTTTCCTATAGTTGCATTTATATAAGTGGCCATACATGCAATTAGAAATTCGATTTGGTGTTGATATATTGAATAATCAGGAGATATACATGAACTAAATGTGAAGTCGATTATAATATCAAGAGTGAGCCAAATTCTTAATATGGTAATCGAATTAAACTTTAAAATAATGTCCTTTCTAGATATCATATTATATAATTAATGTGCATATGAATATTTTTTCAAGGTGTTTCCTTTCGACTATTTGAGGAATGTTTGCATAATCATTTACTATATCTATATATTCCGCACGTTAACGGTAAACAAGCACAGCATTTCAAGGTCTAATTAAATCTTCAACTACCCGACAACCTTTAAAGCCATTTGAGTTTTAATCATCAGAAAAAAATGTTTTCCTTGTAAATGTTACTACTTTAAAATACATTTGCGCGTACTGTAGCGCCACATTAAGCTATGAAACGCATGCGTGGATGTGTATGCGTCGATTAAGGGACAGGAAAGAGCTCTTGTCCCGGCCCCGATCGACCCCAACCCATAACTACCGATAAATTTACAGTTTGTCCTACTTAATCGTCCAATGAAATGCTTGTATGTCGTTCAAAATTAAAACTAAATGCATAAAATAAACCGTGCGGTCTTGATATAGATTTGACTGTGTATGGTACCTGCGTGAACAAAGCGGATTATGGACGGGGCTAGTTGCGGCGGCGACTGCATTACGTCATGTTTTGCTCAAAAGAGATACTGACTATACATCACGTGATACTGTCAATCAAACGGGAGGCGGGTCCATAAAGCGATCTGTATGCCGTACAAAGTGTAAATATTTTATCGTTTATATTACGCGTCACTTGCAATAAACTCCATAAAATTCAAAGTATACAAGTAAACGACAACTTACACATAACTACCAGTCTATCATAGACATCTTTAGCTTCTGGCTAAGATTGAATTCTCCAACTGTGTTCAGATTTGTAATAGAATAATAAAGACATATTCAATCCCGCCACCATTAGTTCATGCGCACTATTTTTATATGGTATTCATAGTTTCACCCACTTAATCGTCAAATGAAATGCTTGTATTTCGTTCAAAATTTGAGAAAAAAAATATATATCATTATGCATAAAATGAAACGTGAGGTCTTGATATGGAGAAAATGTCACTGTATGGCAGCCCACGTGACCTTATGTGCATTATGGACGGAGCTTATTGCGGTGGCGACTGATTGCGTCATGTTTTGTAATGTAAGTTATACATGTAGCCCAATAAAGTGTGTACTGACTCTACATCATGTGAAACTGACAATCAAACGGGGGGCGGTTCAATAATGCAAAGTCTAAGGTAAAGCTGTATGGCGAACGTGACAATCTGTAAATATTTTATATTTATGCTTGCGATAAATTTCATACATAAAATCTAATATGTAAATAAACGGTAATTCATAGGTGTATTTATCTATTCTGCCAGAGACTTATAAACAGCTTATTCATTGCTTATATCGATTTTCTGAAGTCGCGCGAAGCCAACGAGACTTCAACGAGACCCGGACGAGATTGGAAATCAAAAACATATTTATGGTAGGTTCCAATGGATATTTAAAGCAAATACCTTAACCAACTGTTGGTTTAGGTCCTTGTTTAAAGTAATATCATATTGATATGGTTATTTAGTTTAGTCATTTATTTGTACGATTACATTTGACATAAACAAACGTTAGTGGGGTTAATCGACCAAACGATGAATGACATTTAAAGGGAATCAGTCAGCATGCAATCAGTCTACATGTTTGAAGATTTATGTTACAAACACCAGTGAAAAGAACAAGAAGACACTAACCGGCAAAAATCACGGGTTAATCCTGCATGTACACGAGGTAATCATCTATCTCAATGTTTTTTGTTGTTTTGTGTGTGTGTGTTGTTTTTTTTTCATGCCGCGCTTTGTCATATCAGACCAGTTATCTACATGTCTTTCTTCCTTTCTCCCTTTCTCTCCTAAATATAATAAAACTAAATAAAAGTACTCTAATCATGCATCCGCCCTTTTTCTTTCCTTCATTTAAACCAGGACCTTTATATTAGATAGAATATCTCTTGATTCTTCTAAAAGAACGAGCTGATTCTTTTATGTCGGATTTGGCACCGTTGCGAAACAACACTATATATAGTATCACGGTTCTTTCGGTAGCTGTGGTATTTGTGTTTAAAAATAGACAAAATTGCACAGTTTGAGAGAATTTATAGTGAATCCACCGAAATTGGGTAAATCTAAAAATGGTAACAGTTTTGAGGAACACCGTACGGTGGGTTCTATGCATTGTTCAAAAATAGTCTACATTTCTGGGGAACCTCCACTACCCTCGCATCCACACTACGTGTGTGTTACATCTGTATTGTATCCCCATTTTTTCTTCAAGGCTTCTATTATTAATCTTTGAGAGTTATCCACTTTATCTTTCGAGATTATGTTATGTAGCGTTAAACGAACGCTCGGAAGCAAAAGGCTGTAGTCTGGCGTGCCTACCGTATGCTGTCCACGATAGTCACGTATACATGTATATACCTACAGCATTAGTTGCACGTGGACAGCATACTAAATGGCCCTAAAATAAGACAACTTCATAGCTGTGTGCTATGTGATAAGAGTGACTATGTAATTCGTACCTGATTACCAATTTTTGTTAGCACCATATTTTAAATCTTAGATTTCTGATCTTATTTCTTTTTCAATTCGTTTTTCATTTTTGTAGGATATGTTCTCAATAGAACTATTATTGTTCACAACAATTGAACTTTTTCATTGATCAGTCCATTCTGCATTTTTTTCCAGTGCTTTAACCACTATCATCCCCTTTGAAATTAAAAACAAACACCTTTATATATGTAGCAATAGTTTTTTTTCTTTAATCTTTTTTGTGTGATAATACTGGTTTACATGTATTTGAATTGTTTGTCATTTTATGCCATCAAAGGCTAACAGATGACCAGTTAACTACTCTTTCCCGGGACTCTGGCTGTACTGAAAGGTTAACAAGTCTCCTAAGCCGACAACCGTTCAGGAGAAAAGCGATGGAAGACGAATGAACATCAGAAAGAAATTGTAGTCATTCATCACGGACTCTGGGCCTCACAGCCAAGCGTCGCCTTGGCTGGTTTATCTATGTGAAACCTATGTTCCCTATCCTGTTTGGCACTGGGCATGATACAGCTCATATATATTCAGACGAATTCGATCTATTCAGGCAGTAAATAATATTCCCGTGACTTTACGGGTCCTTTTCTAGTATACCTAGTAATGTATCATTATATATATATGCATTATATTTAGAAATAAATAAAACGATTAAGATTAAAGTTCTGTTTTATGTAGAGAATTATGTGCATAGTGTTAACTCTCTTGAGAGAAACGTTTCAGCATTTTGTATCTGAAAAGAAAATCTTACCTTAAAATGCTTGTATTTTGCTTGTTTGCTGTTCATAAATAAGAAAAAAGTTCACAATCTCGGACGTATGATAAGTTCACAATCTCGGACGTATAAGTTTTACAAAGGGGAATTACTATACTGGCCTTGATGCTCTCATCTAAGAGTTATCTCCCACATACTGTTAATTTAATAGCTTCAGTTTACAGTAACCATATGGTTGTGTGTCTCTTTAAAAGAAAAGTGTCAAATAATGAAGACGGGTTTGTGTATAAATTTTATGTGAATTAAATCGTATTACTTCCAGACAAGAAAACTTTTGACGCAAACGTCAACGAATCGGACCGGGGAAAAGGGTGTAATATCTGCCCTGCGTTCAGTTACCCTTAAAAGTCCCTTACGTTAGCATTTGCATTCCTGTTTTATCGTATCGTATAGTGTAAGCAGGGAACCGATCCATAACAGTTGCGAACGTTATAGTTAACTGAACGCAAGGCCTCGTTTTGAGATTGCCCTACAAATGGCGTTCGCGCCTATAGGTTTTTGTACTCGCTGGTGAATATTATCTCAGTATAATTTCTATAGGACTAAATCTAAGATCTATTTTTCTAGTAGGTGACTGGTTATGCAAAATGTTTTAACAGTAACGTGGTGTATTTTTTTTTTTTTTAACCTGTGATACGAGCAACTGTTAATACAAAAAGTTTAGATAATAATGTTAAGTAATCAGCTTTATAACCTGTGTTCCCATGCTCAAATGTTGTTATTATTGTTAGCAGAAAAGTGTAAGTACGAAAACGGCAAGTACGTGTATACTTGAGTTTGTGTAAGTACAATATAACACTCCGCAGATAAAACCTAAAATGTTAAATTAAATTCTAAATATCGAAAATAATAATGACATCTTCATACTCATTATCATAGACATTTTCAAGAAATGACAAGAGACCCTATCTACATACAAATATTTTCTTTTTCCTTTACAAAATTACATCATTTAAATACAGACACGGAGAAACATACAACACTGTTCAGCTATTAAAGACCGTATCAGGAACCGTCCCAGATATTCGGCGTTGATGGGGAATTAAATAATGGAGAAAGTAAAACGGTTATATAATGCAAAACGTCCCCTTCATCGCAATCGGCGGAGTAAACATTAATGTAATGAAGCACTTTGTAACCTTGTGGCGGTGAAACAGACTATAATACGATTATATTGCAGATGCTTATAAAGTCCGGTCCGGAAAAAAAAATCTCATTGTGCATTAATTTATAATTTACTAATATTTCTTGAATACGGAACATATATTTAAGCTACACGAGTAGTTGTCATCTCAACAAAGATTTGTGTGTGACATTCTTCCCTAACCCTTTCCCTCATAGAGGACACCATGAAAAGACCATGAAATGACCTATGCGAACAACTGTTGCATTTTGTTATGACTGGCGGCTGCCATATTGAATTGGTTATCGGCTTTTGTGATAATTACAATAGGAATTGGGTACCAGACGTTTATGGTAGCAGTCAGTCTACAAAATGACAGTGGATATGAGGGGAAGTTGACGATACTAGGACTTCTGAACAAAGCATAACTGTGGATAAATAATCGTATTGTATTGTTTATATGGGTCTTTGTTGAATATGTATTTCGTGATTTACGCCGTGAAAAAAACATTGACTGTATATGCATTGCTTCGTCATCGTTCCGAGTAGTTTATTAGTACGTGACCTGTATTGTCTGTTGTAGTTTATCTAAGATAAATATATAAGAAAAGGTCCTATTTATTTAAAAGCCGCTTATTTCAAATGGCTAAATTGTTCAAGCACGAAATCGAATACGACCATGCATTTTTATAGATTTTGAAAAGTTCATACTTTCTGAATGTAAATTTGTATAAAATGTTTTTGACAATTTCTTTGTATCAGAGGGAGTGAAGCGTACCTGATCCAAATATATATATATTAATTATGATTATCTTTTTTTTTTTTTCATTTTTCAGGAATTGTTTACGAAAGGGGAAAATCAAACAAACAAACAAACAAACTTATTTGTACAAATGACTCACGGGATGAAAACATGAAGGTAAAACATTGACTTTCATTATTTTATTTGATATATATATTATTCTGATTAATGCATATCGTCGGTTTTGCGGTCATTAAGAGCGTCTGTCACGTCTGTAATAAATCGGGTGACAGTCGTCAACCCCAAAGGTATCACTGATGCATAAAATCGCAGAGCGATCATGGTTTGCTGGTTCCCTTTGTAGGTGACCAATAAGCCCTGTAAGTCTGTCAATGTTCTAGGCTGCGAGAATCCAAATCATTTCCTTAGTTCTTTGTCGTCACAGTCTTCCATTAGCCTTTTTGTTATTCGAAATTGTCTAGGTCTTCGAGTTAGAGCAGCCATATTGATTGTGGTTAAAACTTAACCAACCTTCCAGAAGTTGGTTAATTTAACCAAAAATATAGCTGGTTAAATTTTAACAAATGTTCTATACAATTACTAATCACGGTCTTAACCAAATGTTAAATTTTAATCAAGGTTAATACAATAACAGGAAATGGGTGTATATTCGCATAGAAACAATACAAACATGGTCATATCTACGAGAAGGAGATGGTTGAAAGGATACACAATTTGTAATATGACTATATGAGAGCCATTCATCAACAGTACGTATTGTGAATTTAGGCATAACTATTTTTTTTTTTGGCTGGAGCATTATTAGAATTGGCTTGAAACTTAAAATATACATAGATGGTGACTCAGAGAAGAGAAGTGATCAAGAACAATAACTCTTCCTTATCACATTTTTGGCATTTACATTACTATATGGGAAAATGTAGGGTTAACTTAATGATTTTTGAAAATATTATGTTTATGTTTAAATTGTAAAGAGGATTCCATTTGAACTTGCAGATCATGTTAAGGATTCACTTAAACAGTCAAGGCTCTGGAATAGCCGAGCGTGGTGTCCTCTGACAGCTCTTGTTTCATATCTCCCTATAGCTTACACTGTAAATATGCCTTTGCCGTCTAATATTGATAACTGTGGCAAACTCACTCAAAATATCAGACAGAATATGTTCAGGTGTAAATTGTGAAGTTTAGGACTTGGTATTCGACCGGTTGATTGCCACTAGTTTTACAGGTGTTGCTGGCTTATCTTTCACGTCCAACTTCATCGGAACCTGCGAAAATGAAATCATATAAGTTAAAAATAATTTATCAACATAGAGATAATGAAGTTGTTGTTAAAATAAATAATAAATATCATTATATATATAAATGATACTTGTTTTGTCACTATTGTTTGTTTATTTGTTTGGTTTAACGTCCCATCAACAGTAAATATGTGAAGCTGCAAATTAAAAGACCCAAATAAACATTATTTTGACATTCTTGGTTTAGTTTACGTAGTTTACCGAGATTTCCCGAAGTCTGTCGAAATTATCCAAATATTTAAGTACATTAGATTTATTTACCACTAGACCCTTTCCTCCCTTGAAGCGGAATTTTTGCAGCAGACAAACAGCAGTCAATTTCACCTCCAGAAGAGCCAATCTCATTCCGATGCAGTTGCGGGGTCCAACTCCGAATGGCACGAAAGCAAACTCCGGAATCTGGTCTTTCCTTTCCGGCGAAAATCTGGAAACATTAGCAAACATGCCTTATAGTACAGGTTTTTGCTGATCTAAACAGTGCTTTTCCTTCGGTATTCAATTTTGATAAATCGTAATATTTAATGTGGACTGTTGAAAGTATTCACGCTTATCATATTTTAAAGGGACTGCCTCCCATTTGCACTCAAAATGACCGTAAAAATATAAACTCAATCTCGGACGTAGATGTAATTCATTTTGTTATGAAGTCTGCCAACGCTAGAAATGTACTGATTTTCGAATTATAAGCAAATAAAATCGTTTCCGATCTATTGATTCATCCACCCCAAACCTTGTACCCGACTAGAATACGTCTGGATTAATCTTAGTGATATCAGTACTGAACAAAGTCTACGTAAAGGTTAAATCTTTTAGCTGTCGCCAATTCGTTTCAAAGTATTAAACTGCTATCGTCAGAAATTACATGCGCATGTGCGATGTCACGTGATTTTTCAGAAATCTATTTTTAAAATTTACAGCATTAGTAACGCATTAAAATTTGCGTGGAAAAAAAACTGCGGAGGGGTTTCTTGGGCAATGTAAGCTATCAGTGATCAAATTTCAATGCCTCACATACATTGATTTTTTTTGAAATTAGAAGTTTTTTGTGTTTTTTTTTTTTGTCAATTTAGCACATAGGGGTAGACTCTTTTAATATTCTATAACTACAAGCAAGTGCAAGTCAAGAAGGCAAAGTGGTTAAACGTTTGCGTTATAATAGGAAGGCCGTAGAATCAATTCTTGACTGCAACTGGCCAGTGTTGAAAAGGAAAAACAACTTGTCATCTGGTTTTATGTTTTGCTTATTTCAGTTTTCATTGATTGGAAAATAAGTTCTACCAACTTATAATTAGTTTAAAAATACATTTTCACGGATATCGGTCGGTGATATAAATTTATCCCACTGTTTTAAGTTTTTATTATTAGAATATTATCTTGCATACTTTTCTCAATGGACATGTTTTATGCATGTTTAATTAGAAGACATATACATGTAGTTTAAGTGAATGAAACTATTTCAACGGTAGCATAATTATACACGTTCATAGTACACAAGAGCAATATCTATTAGTAATACTTTAGGTAATTCATCCATCCTTAAGTAATAATCATGGTCCTTCAAATGCTTAAAAGGACTTCAGTGCAGTGTACCGTAATCATCCATTGACTTAGAGTTATAGGCTATTTTGCTCTAAGTCTATAAAGGCTTACATTTACCATAGAATTCTCACTATCACTTGATGGACCATGATCACAATTTAATATTGATGGATTACCTTAAGTTGCCAATCGACGTTAATATCCCGTTTCGAGAGGACAGATTTTTAGACCGTCCTCATCATGACAGCTGGCTTGGTTTCCAATTACAAAGTTAAAATGTTTTAACAATATTCCCTGATAAAGATCGATGTTTTAAAGAGCGCATCGATAACAAGTTGACAAGATATCGTCGATATGTCGATTTCGTTTCTATCGATGATATTACCTCTCTGGGTCGAACTTTTCTGGGTTCTCCCAGTACTCAGTGGAGTAGTGAAGGGCAATAGGGCAGTACGTGACGTCCATTCCTTTCTCAATTAACACTCCATTTATTTCGATGTTTTCCTTTGCTTGTCTGTTGAGCCTTCAAAAAAATAATCACACGTGAAACGAAATTTATTAGCAAAAGTCGCTTTCAGAAGTCATCTCCATAGAAAATTACCCCGCTAAATTAAGATTCAGCATACAGAAGTCATATCAAAAGGAATACAAAAATTTTCTACGTTAAATCAAGAACTACCAACACTATTTTTTTCACAAAATAAACCGTGACAGATATTCCATTAAGTCTGAAATAATTTACTTAATTATATATCAACAGTCAAATTAAATCATAAAATATAGATACGGACGAACAGATGGAACACACCGTTTTTATATATTTGATAAATTTCCAGCACTTAAGTGGTTGGCTATAAAACATAAGCTAGATATAATCAAATATCATTAATACCTTGGAGCCACGGGATGCAGACGTAAGGTTTCATTGAGAACCATATCAAGACACTGTAGCTTGAAGACATCGTCATAGTTTGGAACTGCCTGAAAAACGTGATATTCAAATCTGTAATTGGACAACTATAATTGGGGAGAGGCGGCAAATGGAATACAATTTATTAATATTAACATGTAACATATAGGTTACAAGAAAACTTTTGACGCAGGCGTCAAAGAATCGAGCCGAAGGACTATTTTTGTTTTGCCGTGTAATATTTGTGTCGCTGTCCTTCTAGTACCAACGTGTTAAAGGATTGGGAACCAGCATGTAAAAAAGACAGCATTTTGAGATGGTCACTATAAATGACGTTTGCACATACTGTTTTTTTTTTTTTTTTTTTTTTTTTTTTTTTTCTTTTTGGCTGCTGAAGGTGATTTCACAATAGATTACAACAGGACAAAATCGAAGAAGATACGAGCAACTGTTAATACAAAAAGTTTAGATAATAATGCTGTGTAATCAGCTTTATAACCTGTGTTCCCATGCTCAAATGTTGTTATTATTGTTAGCAGAAAAAGTGTAAGTACGAAAACGGAAAGTACGTGTATACTTGATTTTGTGTAAGTACAATATTACACTCCGCAGATAAAACCTGAAATGTTAAACTAAATTCTAAATATCGGGAAATATAATGACATTGTTATAATCAATAATACAGACAATTTAAAAAAAAAAAGTCTTATCTCTATACAGATTTTTTTTCCTTTACAAAAATGCATCATGGACATGGAGAAACGTACAACATTGTTCAGATATTAAAAACCGTATCAGGAACCGTACCGGCAAATAATAAGTTTTGCAAATAAATGCAAATAAGAATCTTACAGAATGACAATAGAGCAAATACATTGTGCGTCCTTCCAGTTTTTTAGCAGCGAAACTATAAGCCTTTCCCAGCGAGGTCAACCGCTCACAGAATGTATCACAAACAAAACCATGTGTTCTGTGTAAACAAGGGTATCGAACCTGTGACATTACGATACCGTGTCGGACATTTTCACAACTCGGTCCACGGGGACAATCATATGATTTGCCAAAGTGCAAGTTTACTATATAATAATACATACGTTTCCAATCGAGGAGTCTATTTCTTCAATAAGTTTTTCCTGCCACTCTGGACTGTTAACCAGTTCATACAAAATCCACGTCAGGGTTAAGGCCGTGGTCTCGAACCCGGCACTCATGAAGACCAGAGAGTTGATGAAAACCTCATCGTCTGTAAGACCTAAAGATAGAAATATGATGAACAGCTGATGAAATAACGTGACTATTTTTCACACTCAGTTCCAAAGAAAGTGTGCACTTTGATTTAGTGATTCTTCATCTACCCTTTTTTCGAAAGCCTGGTCCGTGATTTCATTTTTTCGTTATTCAGTTTCAAGTAAGAAAAACGAAAAAACTTACCCGTTTTCATTTAACAATATTTAATATCGAAAAACAAACCACAAATCCACGTTCGTTTTTCAATATATCACACGAAAAAGGGAAAACAAAGAAAAACTATACACATTTTCGTGCAACAATTCCAATAAAATAATGGGGGTTTTCGTTTTTTTTACGTGAAACTGAAAAACGAAATTACTGTATATGCACGGACAAAGCCTATATATTTGATTAACAATTAAATTCACTCTTCATAACTTGCCTTTGTCAATAGAAACAATATTATGAGAACTGTACAAACATTTATTATGTAATGGTTAAATCATTCTTGTTTTTTTCCCTTGACATTTGCAAGTTTTGCCGAAAACATGTTAAAGAGTGAATTTAATTGTATTTGTATAATTTCATTCTGATAAATAATCGATAAAAAAACCCTGGAAATCTTCCCATACCACGAGGTAGATTAAGGGCTAGACTGATTACAAATACACACGAGAAATCGTAAGTTCTTCTGGTTTCGGCCTTTGCTCTAGTTGCCTTTCTTCAAAACATACGGAAATGCAAGATAATTGTTTCGTTTTTTGGAAACAATTTTTAATGCAAATATTTTTGATACATTAATGATCATGAAGGTTAAAAAGGAAGACTGTATATTTGTTTATTTTTCAATGATTTTGACATTATTTTTTGTTATTAATCAACAATTATCTGCACTTCCTGTTAAAATACAAATTGTAAACAATAGCGGCCATTTTGTTTTGTGTGTTATTTAGAAAAGCACAAGAAAGATCAAAGGTTACGAACTGAGGAGAAACTGTAGAACATGCAAAACAGATAACGTAGCCTTTAAAAGTCAGTTATAAAAACTATTGAATGACATTTTCATAGAAATTTTCAATTTTGTTCAAGTGTTTTGAGTTTGACTTTCGTATCATATAATGACTTGCTAAAATCGTTACAATCAAAATGCGCATGCGCTAAAAATAAATAAATAAATGAATTAAAATTAAATGACTTAAAGGTCACAAAAGTAGGACACACCATGCTATATTGTGCGAAAATTGAGAGTGATATGTAATAGTTATTCTTTATTAATATAGAATTTAACAGTTACGAAACCAGAACGAACGTAAATTTCGCGCGTTTTTTGACCGTTGGCTCATTTTTTTTAAGATGTCATTCAAGAATGATAACTGTTTTTATTTATTTATTTAATTATTTATTTATTTATTCAGACACCAGTAACGTACACAGCAAATGATTGACGCTAAGGAAAGGAGAAAATAATCGTTAAGAAAAGCCGCTGTCGGCGGAAGATATCAAGGCTAGGAATACCCTAGAAATACCAAATCAAATGAGTTAGCACATGATCTGTAAGTTGTTATGAACGTTATATCAATTTCAATTCATGTATTTACTAAAGTCGTAAACATAGGTACTGGTATAGTTTCCTTGCTTGACGCTCAGCATAATAAGGGTAGTTCCAGGATTCAGTGTCAGGATAATATGACTAGGTGTGGTATCATGCCAACTGCCACGGCACGATACTGTGCAGTGTGACAGCACTACATCTGTCTCAAGTAGACATAGTCTCCAAGTGACTTAAATATTTTCGGTGGGACGTTACACCTAAAAACAAGCTATCCTTGTATTTCAATATTTATTTTAGCATCTTATTCTTTACTTAGGAGTCCGTTTGGATCGAGCTGGTAATCATCACTTTGCGAAATTATTTCCGAAGCTCCTCATTCTTATGTTAATGTGTATATTAACATAATTATTTCATAAACTTTACTTATTGTTTACAAATGACGTCATCATGCGCCAGTGTGAAATTAAAGGCATACGTGCACAATGCAGTTATTTTCTGTTAAGACAAAGAAGGAAAATTAAAACTAGCCATGAAATTTGTCTAAAGCTTTGTATGATTATAGAAAATTATACTAGAAACAAATTATTGGGAAAAATAGGGGGTCACCGTTCCTATTTTTGAGTTGAAAGTGAGTTTTTTGCTCTTTTATGCCATAAAACCTCTATAATATTCCTTCTTTTTTTCTATATCGAAAACAACCGCATTGGGCATGTATGCCTTTAATGATAAAAACGTCTCGCGTGTAGGGCTCGGTGTAGTAAACACTGCCATATATGACTATCACGTTAATAGGGCGGAACATAATTTAAAATAATGACATGTGCAGTTCGCAGTAAACTCTTAACAGTTAAATCTCAATTAAGTAGACACGTCTCGCAAAATCTCGAACTCTTACCCAATTAAACTGACCAGGAATTTGAAATTTCGGGCTCACTGATTGGATAGGAACAGCGGGCAAACTCTAAGTTTGCTAAGTATTGAAATATTTAAAATCAAAATGTGCACACTTTCTATGGAACTGAGATTCCGTTATCGGATGTTGCGTCACATAGGAAAATAGTGATTGTTTTGGTGAACGACCCCTTTTAACAAGGGAGGCATACGTGCACCACTTAAAATGACTTTGGTATGTTGTACGTCATCAAAATGTAACACACATGACCCAGACCCGGAATCGAACCCTATGCCCTATGCTCTAACCACTGAGCCAAAGAGTTGACTCCCTTACGCAAATGTCAGAGATTGTATTTATACCTGTAACGACGCATCGTCACAAAAACAACTCGTACTGTCAATTTCACTTGTTACGTACATGTTAGTTCATAGTTGCCTTTAACTACGCGATATAGTCACGAGGGCGGAGCCCGAGTGACTATGTCGTGTAGTTAAAGGCAACTATGATCTAAGCTATTTAGCACATGGTATTTTCCTCAAATAGCGACAAAACGTCACAAAAGTGTGAGTTCTGTGGTTGCATAGTCCACACTTATTGATTTTTTTTACAAAAGTGTGGACTACGCGTTATAGCCCACGGTGCCTATGAACAAATACTAGCATCTGATTGGACGAGAGAAAAATGCCATGTGCTAATTGTCATATATTTACACGTTGATTCTTGACTCACTGAAATGGTTACTTATACAGGTGATCGAAAAATAAGGTCATATAACACACGTCTCGAATCTTGCCTGCTTAAAATAGATGGCTGCTTTATATGGTACCTACTGTGATATTTATCCTAAAATTACATGTGTGTAGTTCTCACGAATCACCGGGGTGTAGAAAATGGAGAAATAAAGCGTGACGAATAAATACAAGTTTAATACACGAGCTGTGCTTTATGATTTGTATTTTCCATCTCAAAATTAAACACGACATTTTGGCGACGAGGTATGGCTACGCAGTTACCGACATTCCCACCGTTTATTGTCAATGACAACGTAAATTCCAAGGGCGGAAATTCCGCGGGAATTCGGTGGAAGAAATGGATTGATAAATTCGGAAACATGATTTGTGCAATAGACTTAAACGATGACAAAAGAAAAAAAGCATTACTGTTACACTATTGTGGCGAGGAAACCTACGACATCTATGACAGTTTCTCAAATGAGAAAAAAGGTATAAGGGCCACGAGAACTATAACCCAAGGAGAAAACCAGGTTACAGTTCCGGACGAATATGGCACTCTAAAAAAATCTCTTTCAGAGTACTTCACACCAAAGCAAAACCTGAGCTACGAGGTTTTCAAATTCCGACAAGCTAAACAAGAAGCTGGTGAATCTACACAAAGCTAAGAACAATGGCTAGCACTTGTGACTTTGCTGACAAGGACAGAGAAATCCTGTCACAAGTTATTCAGGGTTGTTCTTTGTCCCGCTTGCGGCGCATAGCTTTGCGTGATGACTATACTCTAGATAGAGTTATCAAAGAAGCAAGAGCTTTAGAGCTCTCGGGATCAAGAGCACTAGAAATTGAACGTGGTGGCGGACAATCCAGTGTCAATACAATTTCAACGTATAGGATACGTAGCCAGCCTGACCAGTCTCGACCGTCTCACCCAAGAAGTGGCAGAGGGCAGTCCCATGGACGTGGGTGTTCAACTAAAGGTCGTACCTATGGGAAGTCATCACGGTCCCATCTAGGTGGTCACATGTCAACATTATGCCGGAACTGTGGGGGGAAATCCTACACATACTAAGAGTCCTGCTCAAGGGAAAACTTTTGCCAAAAGAAGAACCACTTTGCAAGGGTGTGCCTTTCCAAAACCTCTAAAACTGAATCTTGTCAAAACTGATGGTCTATCTGAACCTTTAGACTGTTCTAGTTTTGATGAGTCATTTTTCAGCATCAATGATGGCAACCCAAATATTCCATGTGTCACGGCAAAATTGTTGAACAACGAAGTAAATTTTCTCATAGACACAGGGGCCAGTGTAAACATCATTAGTGACAATGTTTTAATGAGTTCAATGTTAAGCCCAAACTCCAACAGCTAACACCATTGTTTTATGCTTACGTCTAATCCAAACCTTTAAAATGTTAAGGGTTATTTTCATGCTCCCATTGCATACAAGGCTAAAGTAGTACATGCTGATTTTCATGTTGCAGAATGTGCAGACAAAAAACATGCCAGGTGTCTTTTAGGAGCCAAGACAGCACAGTCACTGAACATTGTTCAATTTTCTTTCACTTCTTCTCTGACCATTCTTCTATTCCAGAGCAATTTCCATCACTCTTTGATGGCAAGATGGTAAAAATCAATAAAGATGTACCCCCTGTGACCCAGCGCCATCGGCGTATTCCATTCCAAATTCGAAAGGACGTTGCGGCAGAACTCAAGCGTCTGGAAGACCTAAATGTAATTGAACCTGTTAGTGGCCCAACCCCCTGGATCAGTCCAGTTGTAGTTGTTCCCAAAAAATCCTCTGGTGTTCGTGTTTGCATTGATATGCAAAATAAGGCCATTGAGCGCGAAAAACACCCCATGCCCACTGTAGAAGACCTCATGGCAGATCTGAACTCATCTAAAGTTTTCAATAAGCTTGATCTTTCTAATGCCTACCACCAGCTTGAACTGGATGAGTCTAGTCGTTAATTAACCACTTTCACCACTCATGTAGGTCTGAGACGTTACAAACGCCTTCTCTTTGGTGTTAATGCTGCTTCTGAAATCTTTTAGAAAATCATTGCTGATTTGTTGTCAGACATTCCTGGTGCTAGAAATCTGTCAACTGATATCATTGTACATGGTAAAACTCAGTCAGATCATGACCATGCTCTTAAACTCACACTAGATAAACTCAGCAGCTGTGGTGCCAAACTCAACAAAGATAAGTGCATCATTTCTGTCAACAAAATCTCTTTCTTTGGACACGTGTTTAGTGATGTAGGTGTGTCTGCTGACCCAGAAAAAAATCAGAACCATTGTTGGTTGCTTGCCACCCAAAAATCCAGCTGAGGTGCGTTCATTTCTTGGGATGACCCAGTATGTTGCCCGATACATACCCCACTATGCTACTCTGACTGAGCCTCTCAGACGGTTTACTAGACAGGATGTGTCCTGGTCCTGGGCAGATGAAGAGCAAACCTCTTACGAGAATCTCAAAAATGCTCTCTCTAGTGCGCAGGTAATGGAGTACTTTGACCCGAAGAAGCCTACAGAAGTCCTTGTAGACGCATCCCCTGTTGGGGTAGCAGCTATGCTCACACAGGAAGGCAAAGTGGTCAGCTATGCAAGCCGTGCACTTACAAATGTGGAGCAGCGCTACTCTCAAACGGATCGCAAGATGCTGGCTGTGATTTTTGGATTCGAGCATTTCCATCTATACCTTTTTGCCTCTGAGTTTAAGGTAGTTACTGACCACAAGCCCCTTCTTGGTATAATTGGTAGTCGCAAACCAGCATCTGCACGTGTTGAGCAGTGGCGACTTCGGCTCATGCCATATCAGTTCACTCTTAAGTATAGACCAGGTAAAGATGATTTGAATCCAGCAGACTTCAAGAGTAGACACCCTCATGAACAGCCAAAGAGAGACAATGCTGCTGAAGCATTTGTTGCCTTCATAAGCCAGTATGCCGTCCCCAAATCAATGTCTCTTGATGAAGTTCGAAATGTCACAAGCCAGAGTGAGATACTTCAAAAGGTTGTGATAGCTATTCAGACTGGCAAATGGTGGAGTGACCCTGATCTTGTGCAATACTAAAGGTTCAAAGATGAATTCTCAATCTATGATGGCATGGTTCTGAGAGATCATCGTTTGGTCATCCCCTCTTCTCTGCAAAAAAAGGGTTGTTGAGATTGCCCATCATACCCATCAAGGAATTGTAAAAACTAAGCAGCTCATTAGAGAAAAGGTCTGGTTTTCTGGTGTTGACAAAATGGTTGAAGAAGCTGTTAAAGCATGCACCCCCTGTCAGGCATCCTACCCTGGTCCCACCAAATGTGAACCTATTTGTCCTACCCCTCTTCCCTCAGGACCTTGGTCAGAGATTGCGGCAGGCTGGACCGTTCCCTTCTGGTCATTACTTGCGTGTAGCTATTGATGAATATAGTATGTTCCCAGAAGTTGAGGTTGTACATTCCACATCTGCGAAAGCTGTTATTCCCCGCCTCAGTTCACCTTTGCTCGCCAAGGATACCCAACTGTTCTAAAGTCAGACAAATGTGCACCTTTCCAAGGACAAGAATTTGCTAACTTTGCCAAGACCTGTGGTTTCAAACACCCCCTTTTACCCTGACCCATGCACCATTGTACAGAAACATGGAAGTTTGATCACAGCTGAACGCAATGGCCATTTCCTCACTCGAAACTCCCCATTTTTCAGACCCGTTAAAGCTGAAATCTTACCAGATGAGGACTAGGTTACCTAAGAGATTAAATGATTTTGTCTTAAAGTTCATGTTCATCCAGTATTAAGCAGCTAGTCAATCAACCCACTAGTCATTAGCATATTTTTGTTGTAGCTGCTGTAATTTTAGTCATTACTCTTTTATCATTCTTATCATCTTGTTTATTTTGTCCTTTTTTTTTATTTTTTGGTATAAATGCTACTTAATGGTTGTATTATTTTTGTTTACCAAGTGATGCATTAGATTTTCTTTAGTTTTGAAAATATGATTTTAAGAATTTGTCATTTTGTTTGGAGCTAATAAATTTTAGAGTGTCTATTCAACCAAGTTTTCAATCAAGTTAGGGAGGAATGTGATATTTATCATAAAATTACATGTGTGTAGTTCTCACGAATCACCGGAATGTAGAAAATGGAGAAATAAAGCGTGACGAATAAATACAAGTTTAACACACGAGCTGTGCTTTATGATTTGTTTTTTCCATCTCAAAATAAAACACGACACCTACCACGGCTTTTTAATGTTTCAAACGTCATTTCATGTCTATCGTCTGCGTCCTCGTCATCAGCGGTATTTTCTTTGTGTGCATTCAACATCAATTGCAGAAGATCCTTGTGTGGCTGGAAAAAAAATGTATTTTAAATGACTTAAATGCCTCAGAAATTCTTAGCCCGAACAAAGATGAGGTAAGACCACATTTTACAAAACATTTAAGTAAATATTGACCGTGCATAAATGGGAACATTATTGACTAACACCTTTCAAGTACATAACTATTAAAGTCGACAAAATACATTACTACCTTAATAATTATCTCTGTTAAGAAATTGAATTTTGGGGAGGAATACACCTGCCTCATTTTGGACACATTCTGAAAAATATTTATAATTGTAATGTTATCGGACCCTGGCTAGACGCTATTGTTGTATTGAGTCCGATTATGTCACCGTTACTAACCTATTATATACCATAAGTGATTATAACATGACCGTTGCATTAGTTATGCAACGTCTGTCTTAGTTGTGACTGTCGTTAATACGGATGTTTGTTATTATTTAATACATATGGTTACTGTCTGGCTCGATGGTAACCAAACAATATATAAGCTGACCGGTCAAGGGTCTAGAGAGAGATCATGTGGGATACCTAGAGAGAGATCTTGTGGGATACCTAGGGAGACCTTGTGGGATACCTAGGGAGAGATCTTGTTAGAGCCTTGAGACCCGACCATGGGCTAGGCACGTTACATGGCAGCGCTCAGTCTGAGTGGGCCATGGCCTGTCATGCTAGATAAAGTGTAAACTGGATGAAGGCTACTTGTCTTGAGTACGGCCATTATACGACATAAGCAAAAAGCACCGCAGGTCGATGCATAATACATTTCTCAGACACACCAGAGGTCAGGATAAAGACAGTATAGTTGTGAATAAGGGCAATAAGTCCAAAAAATGCATAACAGCATATCATTATCGATCATTCATGCTTGTATGAAGAAACTCCGTTGAAAAATAAATGAGTGCACCCGCACAAGAAATTTCAAACGGATGGAAAGACAGATCATAGCTAGACCCTTTGAGCGTATACCAATGTGATGAAGGGGTATTCAAAAGTCCCTACCGAGTTGTCTTTCTTCCTTTCCTCAATTGCTCCACTTAACGATTCCCTGAAAAATTTCATTACTGACTTGGGCACGAGTTCTATTGGTCTCATCAAAAACTTGAGGTCCGGGAATAGTGCTGAAACATTGTTTTAAAATCATGGTCTGATAAAAATTATGGTTAAGAACGTGGTTAAATATAGAATCAGTGGTATCCCGCTGAAACAAATTGTAACCAAGGTATCTAAACCTGGCTATCGTAAGGCTATTGTGCATGTATGCAGATATACTGCAGAGGGCTTCATTTTCAAATATTTGAATATACATGTACATGTAAACATATCACAAGTGAGCAATAGTTCTTAAGAGCACCACATGATTATTCAGGCATTTACCTTATATAGATGCATTGGCAAACAGAGCAGACCCAGATTATGGTCCCCTCTGTTTGCTCATACAATGTTGTTGCTCAGATTCTACGCAGTCTGCAGGGCAAAGAAAAAATATCATTAAACATTTTAAATTCAGAAAATTAAAATTCATACATTTGTACATAGATATTCATGGGGTAAATCACGATTGTTTTGTTTATTTATCCAAGTATTTTCTGTTGTTTTTTTTGTTGTTGTTTTTTTCATTGAATTGTATATGTATTCAAAACATACATGAACACGTCGCCTTTTTATGTTTTGTTTCTAGCTCCTGAAAATATGGTCGGTGGTATGAATTTACGGGCGGGTTGACCGTCATAAACACGACTACTTTTGTTAGCATTGTAGAAACCCTCATCAGTATGAGATTTGTGTAAGAGGTTCGGTGACTTCCGATAGAGAACTCACCGTGGTGGCAAGGGTCCCGGGTCCATGTCCCGGGTCCATTTCCCGGCCTAGCTGCACATTCTATTTTCTCACCAGGTTCAAGTACGTGCATACATATTTGTTGTTGTTGTTGTTGTATTGGAGTTTTCCGTCGCTGCGATAGTATTTCAATCATATAGCGGCGCCCAGCTAATTATAGGTGAGGGAAGACCCCGAGTACACATAGGTACCCGGGTAGAACCACCGACCTACCGCAAGCCAGCTGGAAGGCTTCCTCGCATGAAAAATCCGAAACATATTTGGAAGGTGGACATTAAAATGTTATATATATATATATATATATATATATATATATATATATATATGTGTGTGTGTGTGTGTGTGTGTGTGTAGTTACCAACTAAAAGGAACATGATGCTGGATCCAGGGTTGAATTCAACTAATTTCCTGGCGTGTTTGGCAAACTCCATATCGGGGTTCCTTAAAGCGTTTACCTGAATCCCGAACCCTGTCGCTAATATCACGTCTAGGGTGTATCTCCGTATCAATCTGTACAAACATGCAATATATTGCGGTTTTAAGGTGTGTTTGTTCACGCTTTTTTTGCGTTTTGCCATGTTTCGTTTCGCGCAACATTGGTTTCAAGAATGTTCATAACAAATTTATGTATGAGTAATTCTTTAAAATAAATGTTCCCTGTCATTAACCCAGTAATTAACTAATGAACTTTCGTAAAACGCCAAATAAAGGAACAACACATGTCCATTGCCTGATTAGCGACTTCGGTATGGCATGGCCTGGAATCAAACCCGTACTCCCGGTTATTGGGCACGCGCTTTGACCGATCGGCGACCAGGACCGCTTTTAATGATGATATGTTAATAACTAGTAGTTGCAGCAGTAATAGCATCATTATCAATCACTTACGGCATGAAGTCAGTACCATCCGGATGTTCCTTCATCTGTTCTTCTATATATAAGGAAAGGTCATCAGTGCAGTGTTGTATCAGAGAAGTTATCTGGAAAAAATGATCAAGAATTACCGAACCTTATTATGAACCTTAACCGAGATTCTAAGTAAAAAGGGGGCATAACTACTTTAAAATTCATGACAGAGCCTGACCCTGAACAAAGGTTATGCAATTTCATAAATTATGAGGGACATCCATGGAAAGAAATTGTAGATTATAGCAATGTTCAGCAAAAGTTTAAACTTTTTCTCTAAGTCCAAAAAGGCCATAAATATGCAAAATTTTTCGGAAGAATTACTTTCCCTATTTCTACTAGTTGGTCTGAAGATGATCAAGCCATGTTTGAAGAAATTGGAGACATCCAATGAGTAAATTGAGAGATAATTGCGATGTTAAACATAAGTTTAACATTTTTTCTCAGTCCAAAAAGGGCAATAAATATTCAAAACTATTTGGAGGAGTTACTATCACTGTTCTACTAGTTGGTCTGATGATGATCAAGGCATGTGTGAAGTTAGAGAACATCCAATGAGTAAAACTGGAGATAATGGCAATGTAAAACATCAGTTTATATTTTTTCTAAGTCCAAAAAGGGCCATAAATATGCAAAATAAATAGGGAGAGTTACGTTTCCTGATTCTACTGGTTGGTCTGATGATGATAAACACATGTGTGTAGCAAAATGTTAAACTTTTTTAACATTGCCATTATCTCCAGTTTTACTCATTGGATGTCTCTTTTAAACTTCACACATGCCTTGATCATCATCAGACCAACTAGTAGAAACAAGGACGGTAACTCTTCATTTTTTGTGCATATTTATGGCTCTTTTTGAACATAGAAAAAAATGTTGAAGTTATATTTCACATTGCAATTATCTCCACTTTTACTTGATGGAAGTCCCTCAAACTTCAGGAAGAAACAGGAACATATTTGTATATATGAATATTTTTGCATATTTATGGGCCTTTTTGGACTTAAAAATGTTAAAACTTTTGTAAACATTACTATCATCTACAATTTCTTTTCATGGATGTACCTCATAATTCACACATGAAATTGAATACCTTTGTTGGGGGTCAGACTCTGTCATGATTTTTTATTTTTATTGCCAAGCATTCAAGCATGTTGTCTTACAGCCATCTCTTGTTAACAACTGTATCTCAGTCTTTCAAACCAATCATAACATTAAATGTGGTAAATCTAAATGTGGAATAATTATTTTCTCCAAAACGAATGGTTTCATTTTTACTCAAGAATTCTGAAAAATATGTTCATTATATTTCAGACTGATAAAATCGTATTATACTATGTTATGCTGGAATGTTTCTGTTTTCTATTTTTTTTTTATTTCACCACAGATTAAAAAAAATATGCTGACTATATACAACAGCGACAATTTCATATAATTTCACTCTCTTTCACCCAGAATCATGAAATGCATGTTTCATATATTATATATACTCACATTTTTCATTTTGCCAGTGCTGAAAGATGGGCTGAGTGTAGACCGTAAGAATTTCCAGTGATGTCCACCGGTAGCTGTCATCGCTGACTTCCATTGCTTCTCGAGTGGAAAAGTCTGTCAGTATTTAATTAAGAAATCAAAGCACTGAATGGTCTATTGACAATATTCCATTTTAAAACGCCATTCGAGTAACGGATCGTATGGTGCTGTCAATCTGTCCTTCCGTCTGTCTGTAGACATTTCATTTCCGCGAAATACCTTTTGAAATACTATCAAAATACAGGTCAATATTGAATTTGGCTACACTCCGCTGATTCGTTACACAGGTATGCGCCCTTTATTGACACATTTTATGTGAACATACTGTTTCTGCAATATAGTTTTTTTTAAAGTCTTTATGTATGTATTGAAATCATGTAAGTATATAATATCAAAATACAGTTCAAGTTCATTTTTGGGTACACTCCAGTAACTCCACTGATTCGTTATAGAGTTATGCGCCCTTTATAAGCAGATTTCATGTGAAGTGACCGCGCAAGACTTCGTGTATTAGATTCAAATTTGTTATGCAAGTACATGTACATAATATTGAAATGCAGGTCAGGGTTGATTTTGAATACAATCCACTGATTCGTTATAACATTATGTGCCCTTTATAGGCAAATAATTTTATGTGAAATGACTGTTTCCGCCCAATAACTTTTGAATGTCTTCATGTAATGATTCATATTTAGTATGCAAGTATATATAATCAATACTATCAGGTCAAGTTTGATTTTAGCTACAATCCACTGATTTATGATAGAGACAATTGATAAGTTCATTTATCTTCTAATACCAGTAATAAATAGAATAAGTTATTATTGAGATCAAAAATATGTTTTTCTCTCCACAATTTTGATCATCACCCATGACAACTGCAGCGACCAGAAAGCTGCTTTCCCATATTTAAAAACGGTACTTTGCACTATAATTCCCTCATACGAATTTGCCTTCGGGCGTTTATTGCCCCGCTTAAGAGGCGTTATTGTTATTGATTTCTTTTATATTTTCCTTCTTTCTTTTTTTTTGAGATCCCTTATCAAGATTGCTGTCATATATGCTCGCTTTGTAAATAAAACTAGTCCAAGACAAGAACTATTGTCACTCAAGAATACTAAGCTTGATTTGTACAATTGTAATGTGTCATTGCTAAGCCCAGGTTTCGGAAAAAAAAGCTTTTTTATGTTATATGAAAGTTTTAAAGGCCCCTATGGATGTATGGCCTGTTAATTTTCTATTTTTGAGGGTGTAAGGATCAAGCGAAATATCATTAATTGTCTTAATATTCCCTTCATGTCAAATAGATAATACGCAAAATACATGTATATATTTTAATGCTTTGTTATGGAGAAGCGCCATTCAGATATCTTGTTGTTTTTTTTAGGATTTTGCTTTACTAGTATCTACGATTGTTGATAGCTTCAATAGCTACAAATGTGCCAATCCTTATTTGAGATATCAAACGTTTCTTTTGAAATGCATCCTCGGTACCCAGGTACCGAGGATGTTTGAAATGGTATCGATAAAAGCTGATACCAGGTCTAATATTTACAGCTCTAACAAATATCAAAATCCAAACCTTTATGACTTAGGGACTAATGCATAAGGCAAAGATTGGTTCATATGACGCTTTAGATTCTCCAATCTCCAAGCAGAGTTGTCGTTCGTTCCTTACTAAACCATCTCTGCAATGGGCTCAATGACAAAAATCTTGTCAAAACGAATAACAATTCTTTAATGTCCATTGAGGTGTATTTGAAGGATCTAAAGTAAAGAAACATTGTAGAATTATTGTTTTAATAATCATAAAACGTACTGATATTTTTTGTTATGATAACTATTTCCCGCCTTATTACGCAGATGAGAACAAACCGCAGATTTAAATAAATGAAATGGAGAGACTGAATAGTATTGTACGTCATTATGACGAGAATCTCGTGCTGAGCGATAAACAGTGTGGATCACGTGAGATTCAAAATGTCAACAATGGTCTGAATGAATGTACAGTCTATATTTATAGATTTAACGAATTTGGAACTACTTTCTTAGCCCACCACAGAGGTAAATGTTATGTAAGCCGATGTGTAAGAGAGCGTGCATTTTCCTGCAGCCACTTGAATGAAATGTAGTTAAAATCTAACCACTGGTTAAAGTCGTGGTCTGGTTAAATTATGGTTCAAACCGTGGTTATTGCATACAACTTCGGTTAAATCTATATAACAATTGTTTTGTTAGATTAACAAACCTCTCGAACGTTGGTTAAAATCTATAGCTTTGTCAATAAAACCAATGTTTTGACTTGACTGTTTGAGTTTAGCGTCGCTTCGACAGTCTTTCAGTCATATAGCGACGTCCAGCTAATTACAGGTGGTGGAAGACCCCGAATGCACGAAGGCATCCGGGTAGAACCACCGACCTACCGCAAGCCAGCTAGAAGGCTTCCTCACATGAATATCCAAATGACCCTGCCGGGATTCGAACCCACGCAGTGAGGGGCTGAGTGAGTGTTAAAGTCAGCAACTTTACCCTCTCCGCCACGGAGGCGTGGAGTTTATCGTATGCCAGAATACCGCACCCGCGCACAAAAGGCAGACTGCACCAGTGTGACAGAAAATAAGGATTCTAAACCATTTCACCACTCTATCGGTTTGGACTTACCGCTCTCTCCGTGAAGTTCGAGAAGTCCTTGACCATGATGTGTTTCAGTATTTCTGGGTCATTGATGATCAGGGACGGGCTGTTGCCAATATAGGAACTGGACAATGGGGAAAAGAATGTTGTTAACTTGAAAAAATGTCATTGCTGTTGTTGCTACTGATGGTGTTGATCATGATCATCATCAACAAAGTTGTGTTTTTTCGTAATATTTCATATTCTTTAATCGACAATTTGATTGATAATTAATCAGTAGATAAAGAAAACCCTAAGGTACATGCATACTATATCTTTGAATAAATAACATTTAATAACTTTATTTAGAATTAAGCATTTGATTAGACTCTTACCCGAACACTTTTCCTTCCTTTTTGACGATGTCATAATTTATGTAACCGAATCCCTAGAAAAAAAAATAGCAAACAATGTTATAAATAGATAAAATGATAAATTAATTACCAATTAATCAACTTACCAATGGATGTTCAAGGTACAAGGAGATTAAATTATTTGATTATTTCACAGCGATTCTCTCTCATCCCTAACTCCTCACTTTCTCCTTACAAAACACACAGTGTCAGAAAATGTAAAAAGTTTTATAACTTGACAGCAAAATAATGACACGTAATTATATAACTGTATGCGGACGTACGGCTTAGTCTCAAGATTCCCTGGGATAGATAGTCAGAAGATGTGTTTATTTATCCTGATGGTGGATGACTTACTTAAAGAGATAAAGTTATTTATCTGTAATGATTTTACGTCCAACCAACATTATTTAATACATAATGAGCGCTTTGTCTTCATAGATTATTGCATAACCACGATATCTAACTGTTGACAAGTAACAGAATTCCAAACTCAGTCACAATACCCTGACACCTGGCCAAACCATTCCTGGAACTAACGAAAGGAAGGAAACTATATTAATATCCTTTATTTTGAGTCGTGGCGGGGAATCGAACCCTCAGGACGGAGATTCCAACCACCTGGGACCAGTTTGAAAGATGGACCGTTACTTGAGACCCACCTACCTGTCTGGCGATTTGGATAATGTCTCCAAAAAAGAAGGTTGTTGGCTTTGTTTTTATCCCAATCCTTTTAAAGTAGCTCTGCTTGTGCCACGAGTACCTAAAATCCATTTTAATAATATATATAACAGCAGTGCAAAACTATACATTATAACACGCACGATGCACTCAAAGTATCCGGTACGTTGATCTGACCGAAACACTGCCGTATTAAAAAAGAAAATAAGGATATATATGTATGAGCATTTTTTAACAATCTCAAACGGCCAGCCGAGGGAAAAAATGACCGCATAGCTCCGATGTTATTTGGCGGATAAATATACAATAAATCAATATTAGTAAGGTATGGATACCATTGTGTTATCGATCGATTGATTAAGAACCAAATCTGTTTGAAGTAGACAACAGCCCGATTCCAGAAATCAGACCTATATTATACACCCGGCCTCTATTATAATGGGTTGTACCCCATCCTGTACCATACAGTTGACCGCCATTACATTATTACCTGACATCTGATCTCTAACACACATCTTAACTTTATCATAATCTGGCTTCTTCCAGACATTGTATAGCCTACAAGATGGGTGAATGTATTTTTGTTGTTGGTTTTTCTGCCTACAATGCAAAACAGGAATTTTCACGGCGCAAAGTACTGGTCTATCAAAGGAACCGTCAAAAGTGCAAGAATTTTTTCCCCAATCGACATAAAAAAGAAGTTAAAACTAGATAAATATAATGTATTTGACATTACAAACTTAATTACAATAAAAACTACGTCTTGGAAAAAAAAACGATTTAAATCAAAAACTAGAAAGTAGAAACTACTTGACATTTCGTCGATAATATTACTATCTTTAATTTAATCTTGATGAAAGACGAAAGGTATCACTGTGATACCATGTCAAAGACAAGTGGTAGGGTGCCACACCATGTCACTATGCAATATCGTTAAAAACGTTCACAGATGGAAGAATAAAGACCCATTAATCGCCTCTCATTCATACTAATTTACAAAACATTGACTATTACGCATGCTGTAGTGGAGTAAGTTTATCCGTGCTTTTGTTCTTGGTTAACAATGTTGGTATCTCGCGGGCTAGTAGGATATTAACAACTGCTGCCCCTTATATTGTCACGTGACCATACTTACAGACAGACGGTAAAGATGAACAGCGACAGAGAAACAAGCCACCAAGGGAGGTTGATCAGTCCGAGGACTTCCATGGTTGTGTGACTGTGTGTCTGGATCTGTAACACAGCATAATGTAGATATTCATGGTTTTGTGGTTGAGTGACAGAACCAGTGACACGGCAAAATTATGATATTCCCCCCTCTCTCTCTCTCTCTCTCTTTCTCTCTCTCTCTCTCTCTCTCTCTCTCTCTGTGTGTGTGTGTGTGTGTAACAGAACCCGTAAACACGCCATAATGAGAACAAACTTGTGTATGGTTGTGACTATGGCTGTAATTGGACCTATAACACGGCATAATAAGGACATTCTTGTGTGTGTGTGTGTGTGTGTGTGTGTGTGTGGTGTGAATGGACCTGTAACACGGCAAAATGAGGACATTCTTGTGTGTGTGTGAGTTTGTGACTGTGCGACAAGACCTTTAACACGGCATAATAAATGTAGAGCGGGTGCGGGTATTACCGAATACCTAAGCTGAAATAAATAGTATTCGGAAAAACACGCAGTTAAACTATGTTCAAAACAGATATGACAAGTATGTCTTTTCTTCATCATTTACAAACAAGAAACACATATCTGGGCACATTTTATGCTGCGATATAGCGTTCTATTCGAAGGACCTGACTGCTTGTATTACCAACCAGATTAGTGTAATGCCAAACACATATCTGTCAATTACCGACCACTACCACCACTTCAACCAAACGATTGTGCAAAATATATCATCTTATTTCTAACCATCATAGTTATTTACAATTGTACTTAGTATAATACCTAACTGCCCCATCTTTACCAAGTGGATGTCTGTTCAGAACTCTAGACAGTAAAGCCAGGGTGGCCGCAAAGAAACCCTTCACCCAAAATCTACAGGGTATGTTGTCACGAAAATGGTAGGGTGACCTTCGGATCATTGATTGATTAATTTATTTAAACAGCATCTTCGTTAGATTCACTTATATTTGACTTAAATAATGTAACTCTACATAACATTCTATGTAAATAACGATATAAATGATATGTGCTGTATTTAAGCATTCTGGAATGAAAATTTCCAATAATACATGCATGCTAAATTTACTTCTAGTAATTCCAAACATGTATATAACTCACTTTAAACGTATATTAGTGAATTATGGGTAGCCTTAATAACAAAATACATTGATTTACATGAAAAATAACACCAAACACGTGGTGTATCTGCAATAAGTGATTATACAATCTTATGACGTCACGTAACCAAAATTAAATAACTTACTGCCATGCATTGTAATACTTTTGGTACAGAAAATTGTCTGCTTCGTTTAAGTTCACATTAGAAATATATCGGATATGTCAGGATATTCTAGGAATCTTGGAAATGTTTTGATAGAAATAAAATTGTGTTCGGTAACACAAACATGTTCAATAATACCCACACCCGCTCTATCTATACTAAAGACGAGCAAATGTCAATTTTACGTGAATGTCATTAAGTGTGCCATTTAAAGGCGTTTGAGCGTTTTGTTTTTTTTCTAACGGACAGATTTTTTTAAAAATTTGCATATAAGTAGTTTAGACTTTAACTAAAAGATATGTGAATTAAAAATAGGGGGTCACCATGCTTGTTTTAGAGGTCAAGCTTATTTGCTAAAATTTGTTGAAAAAAACAACAACATGGCATTAAAAAATAAGATTTTTTTTTTCTAATTACTGTAACAGCATATGAAAATGCTATTTTTGAATTCATCCGAGATTTGATGTAAACAAACATTCTGACCAAGTTACATAATGGTTAGGCTGAAACTGTGGCTTCTAGAGTGTTCACAAGGTTTTTTAAGATTTGACCAGGTGACCTAGTTTTTACCCCACATGACTCATTTTCGAACTCATCCGAGATACCATGTAGACAAACACTCTGACCAAGTTTCATGAAGATTTGGCCAATAATGTGGCTTCAAAAATGTTACAAGGTTTTTCTTTTTTCTATTTACCTGGTGACCTAGTTTTTGACTTCATACGACTCAATTTCGAACTCATTCGAGATAATATTTAGGCATGAAGATTGGGCCAAAACTGTGGCCTCACAAGCAATT
>CM037791.1:48978706-49028706 GCA_021229015.1 Solen grandis | reverse complement strand
GAAACAGATTTTTCCTTTATCTATTTTTTTCCCAATAGTAAAATGCACGCATTGGCAATCAGAAATAATTTTACTTTATAAAGTCAAACATGTCTTAAACGGTCAGTTAAAGGAGTAAGATAAAGTGGCTGCTCAGCAGAGGTGGTCGCTGAGTTGAGATTTATCAGGTAGAAAACTAGTCTGTTGATATTAAAACTGACCGATGGATTACATTAAAAATAACTGTCAGTATATATTTGTATCCACGTCCAAAAGTTGATATCGGTTCGGCTCGGCCCGGAATCGAACCCGGTCCGCCGGCGTGACAGCCCAATGAGTCGACTCCCTGACGCAGTTGTCAGACGACGCATCGTCACATTACTTCCCCCTCCGAGAAGTCTCGACCCGAGACTTGGCCTGGGAAACACGTGGGTAAGGCAACTCCGGTATGGCAGTTGACATTATCCCACTTCTGACACCAAATGTAACACGGCGCGGCCCCGAATCGAACCCGATCCGCCGGCGTGATAACCCAATGCTCTAACCACTGAGCCAAAGAGTCGACTCCCTGACGCAGTTGTCAGAAATTGAATTTATACCCGTGACGACGCATCGTCACACAGTGAAAAGAACTTAGTGATGGAAGCAAGGAATATATTAACAGAATATACCAACAGATATGCGGAGTTGGTGGGGATTAAATTAATATAGAATGTAGAACGGTTATATGATGTACAATCTGTGAAGCATTTCATTCGAAGAGGAAAAACTAAGCATCGATAAAAGCGTCCCTCTAACGCATTCGGCGGAGTGAGCATTTATACAGTGAAACCTCTTTACAACGGCATTCATTATAACAGCAACATCTTAATAACAGCAGTAGTCTTTAAAACTAAAGTGCATAATACTTCTATGTCTCTATTCTTTACAGCGGCTTTTTCTTTATAACAGCATAATTTTCACCGCCGTCGTAAAGAGAGTTGACTGTAGTAATAAAGCGAACTATAACCGGCTTACAGTCTTACTGAGCTATTAACTGAGCAGTTAAGTATAACGTTCTGTCCGAAACAGTTCTCATTGTTAATCTGAGATATTCTTTTTATTTTTAAGAAAAAAAAAAACATAAATTTTGCCAAAAAAACTCTAATACAGTCAGAGAGCTTTATTAGAATTTCGTGAATACGAACCAGATATTTCAGCTTTTTTATCATTTCAACAAACAATGGTGCGTAACTATTTTGTAAGTATAGGAATATCTGCCAATGAAAATCGTTAAAACATTTATTTTAAATTGCCTTACGTCATTATCTTAAAATAGACCAAAAGAAGGGTTTAATAGCGACATAGGAAAAAATAATGATGTTTTGAGTTACAGTAGGCGAAAATATATTTCATTGACCAGGGTTCGTGAAAAAACGTGACAATTTAGTGTAAAAGCAAATATATATAAAAAAAACAAACAATACTGATGTTAAAAACTATGAATGGTGTAGTTCTACATCTATCCATTATAATATCTAAATTAATTTTAATATCTCCTTTTATTTACTGATAAAACGTGTGTAATTAACACCATTATCATCAAACATGCAGAAAACGATTCAAAAAAATATTTTTTTTATATAAAATCCATAAAATGTTTAAGTCCTCCTTACACTATTTGTGCTTGATATTTACATACCACTTCACTACGGAGTGAGTAAATCTACGCAATTCATTCCCGAGTCACTGCATGAATCAGCGAATTATATCGGATAATGCCGATCCCCTTGTAAAATGGTCTATGGCGACTGAGTGAGTGTAAAACGGTGGTTCGTAATACACACGGGTGCACGCGCAAAAAAAAAAATCTTCATTGAACTTCCTTAATAATCTATACTCCGCTGCAAAATCCATACTTACTCAAGTCATCTTCTGCGCATGTGCAAAGTCCGCCATTATCTGTAACTCCAGTACCGGTAGGATGCTCACAAACTACATGGGATCCAGCTGCGCACGTAGTGCTCGAGCAATTTACTGTGCATTTTTTATTTGTGTGTTCATCCATTATATTTTTCAGTATGAACATAGTCATGAGGGTAATGGACCAACACTTTGCCTAATATGGTAATTACTGTATATGTAATTTGTAAGAAAAATATGATAAATGTTAAATAAAAGTGATTTGTTCTATACCTTAAGATGATATATTCACAAAAACATCACTACTCTGAATAAGATAATTCTCTATTCTCATTGTGGCCATACCTCGTAGTTTATGACGTCATTTTACAGTAATTTGTTTCCATACTGCTGTAAATATTATTTTTTCATTAATTTTAATGGGATATGGCGCATGCGAAACGAAAAACTGTCCCCTAAACAAGGCCCTAATTTATTATTATTATTATTATTATTACTTTTTTTTTAGATTTTCATGAATCCTAAACATTTTTTGTCTGGATAGCGTAGTGGTAACACGCTTCTCTTCTCACAATTGCGTCCCGGGTTCGATTTCTGGTCACGTGGGCTTTTCCGAGTTCTCCGTTTTCCTCCCACAATAATGACCATATATGCCGCCACCAGAGCCATCGAGAATGATTAATATAAGTTATGAGAACTTGTTTTGTTATCGATGTAAAATAAATAAATTTAAAAATCCCAAACATTCGGGAAAACCTTCAGAGTTTGTAAACATTTGTTTTCTATGACGAAAAGCACAACACTAATTATGTTTATCGAACGTGAGGACATACTGAACATCTGACAAAATAATCATTATGCTACTTACATAACGTCATTTACGACGTGGAATGGCCAAACTGATTTTATCCTGGTTAATATTTTATTAGTTTAATAATCAATCTCAAACGCAAGAGATCTCGCAAAATCTCTGCCACAGTGAGTTCAAAAATAGCTGTATTTCAGCTAAATCAATGGTAATCAAAAACGCGACTTTTGGTACACACCATGGTCACGTGGTAACTCAGTGTAGCAATGATTGGTGCGGGGCCAAGAGTTTGATAATATTTCTTGTACTTTTAAAATGCAAAACAATAAAATACAAGAAAAGAATATTTAAAGGCATGCGTGCACAATGCAATTATTTTTTATATAGACAAAGAAGGAAAATTAAAACTTTCCATGAGAATTTTCTAAAACCTTGCATGATTATAGAGAATTACATTAGAAACTAATTTATGGGAAAAAAATGGGGTTCACCTCTATACTTATTCAGTTACCTGCCCCTGAAAGTGAGTTTTTTGCTCTATTATGTCATTTTCAAGGGCAGATAACTAAAATTCAAGCCAATTGATTCCTCATTTATTTCTCATTGTTGTTCCATGTCCAGGCATTATGCAAAATTTAAAATAATTCTGTTAAATAGATTTTTCACTTTGCTTCAGCAAATAAGCATACTGCGTTTTCCTGGGGGAAAAAAAGAATTCCTATATATTCGTGTATGCGACTATAGTAGAAAATCTGATGCATAGAATTTCTTAAACATTTACAGTGACAGAGAATACAGTACCAAAATTCAAGTTGAAATTAAATTAAGTGTTGCTAGCCCATATTATTGAGTTATCAGACCTTGAAAAAAATCTGAAAAAGAGCAAAAAAATCATTTTCAGGGGCAGAAAACTCAAAAAGTAGAGTGGTGACCCACATTTTCTTTTCAATAAATTAGTTTCTAGTGTAAAAATGTGGTGTGCGTCATATGCCGTGTATCGTGCGTTAAAGGCCGTGTGTATTGCGTAGTGTGTTGAGCGTCATATGCCGTGTATCGTGCGTTAAAGCCCGTGTGGTGAGCGTCGTGTGGTGAGCGTCATATGACGTGTATTGTGCGTTAAAAGTCGTGTGGTTTGCCTCGTGTGGTGAGCGTCATATGACGTGTATTGTGCGTTAAAGGCCGTGTGGTTTGCGTCGTGTGGTGAGCGTCATATGCCGTGTATTGTGCGTTAAAGGCCGTGTGGTTTGCCTTGTGTGGTGAGCATCATCGGCCGTGTGCTGTGCGCCGTGTGTCATCAAAAATTGATTGTCCAAAACCTTTATTTAGCCTGGTCAGATTATTTGTCTGCATGATGTAGCGGATGGGTTCCAAAATTATTTATAACGTGGGGTATAACGATAGGTCACGATGTCAAAACCTTGAAAATCTTTGAAAAACCTTGTAAACACAATAGAGGCCTCAATTTCAGCCCAACCATTTTGGAATTTGGTCATGATAATGCTTGTCTACATAAAACCACGGATAAGTAGAAACAATGTACGTGGGATAAAACAGCTGGTCTCCGTGGCAACCCTTAAATAAACCTTGTTAACACTTAAGAGACCCAAACGTCATGAAACTTGGTCAGAATGTTTGTCCCAATGAAATCATGGATGAGATCAGATCTGGATCATATTGGTCATTAAGGCAAATCCCAGAACAGAGAACCATAGTTATGTAATTCACTTGGGCTATCTCTCCCCAATTATCTTCATTTTATAAATTATTGGTATAAATGAATCATAAACCTTACACCGTTCCCGATGGTCGAGTAGTTAGAGCGTCCGGCTCGGGCGCAGGTCTTGGGTTCGGTCCCAAAGTCATTGGAAATGGTACTGGTAGCTCCCTGCTTGGAACTAAGCATAAACAAAGGGTAGTTACAGGATTGGTATATAGTGTTGCCACACTGCAGTATCACGCCGTAGACATGTGACATGATACCACACCCAGTTACATTATCTTGACACCGGGCCAACCAGTCCTACCAGTATAAGCTGAGCGGATACACCAGTACCATATTTTATGACTTTGGTATGTCGTGGCCGGGGATCGAACCCAAGACCTCTCGATTCTTACTCGCACACAGAAACCGGTCTAGGTCAAACATCAAATGGAGTGATTCTTGGTGACCCTCTTTCAGTGAAATGCAAAGACGGGGCATCTAAATGATTGATCGACATTAGATTTCGTTTATGTACTCAAGGGAATTTCATGGGTACATTTACTCGTGCATTCATATTTTTGAAAACTCGAGAACTTTTAATGGGGTTTAATATTCGTGAATAGGACCCTCCACGAACCCAACGAAATATTAGGATTTACAGTCCGTGTTTTATATTGGTCTGTTAAAAACTATTCATTTAAGGTAATCTAGCCATCATTAAATCATAATCATGGTGCTGCAAATGCTTAAAAAGATTTCAGTGTAGATGCAAGCATCCATTGACTTGGAGTTAGAGGCTCTTTTGCTCAAAGTCTATAAAGTCTAACGTTTACTTTAATATTTCCATTGTCACTTGATGGACCATGATCACAATTTAATGACGGATGGATTACCTTAAATAAGAATAATCCTAGAACAGGTTTTCAATTATGTTTGTTCGGGGGTGGGGGGATTTAATGTTAAATTAAAGATGTATGGATATGAAAAATCTTCACATTTTGAGACATTGAAACTATAAAACGATATCTGCGAAAATGTACTGGCAACAAACAGCCGGTGAAACCAAAACAAAACCATTTCACGGGAGTTTACGGAATTCGCCAGTCGTTATCGCAAAAGCTTGCTAGTAATTGATTATACATAAAGTACCATGAGTTCATGGGGATAAAGGTAATGATACAAAATGTCTGAACAACATTCTGACAGTTTTATGTAAGGGAAAAAGGCTGAAACACAGAATCAGTGTGGCCATATAACACGTGGTATATGACGTCATTTTAAGCTAATTCTTCACCGATATTCAGGGTGAAAAACTACTGTATTCTATTTCTTTATTCTATTCCAGTGGTACATGTTATATAGCGCATGCGAAGCGGAATTTTTGCCCTACACACAGGTCCTAATAATTATTTTATCAGATGTACAATTGTTCCTAACATTCTGAAAACCTTCCGAGGTCATGAAATTTTGAACACATCGCTCATTATGTTAGAAAATCTTGTACATCTGACAAAAAATCATCAGGGCTTTTGTGTAGTGCACAACTTTTCGCTTCGCTATATCCCATTAAAATTGGTGAAGAAATAAAATACTTACAGCAGTTTTCTTTCCGAATCGAGGCAAATTATGCTTTTGTGATAGCTTAAAATGACGCCATATACCATGCGGTATGGCCACACTGAGAATTAGACACATCTTTGTTGGGGAATTGGAAACATTCTTGCTTTCCTTTATCAAAGTTATAGACAATACCAAGGAACTCTGCAGGGTTGCCTTATGTAAATGAGTTTGTCTTATGTCGGTATGCTGTCACAATCCCCCACAGTTAAATATGATTGCATGGCGTACGTGGCAAACTGTAAATATGTTATCGTTTATATTTTAAATTTTATGGATATATCGCAGAGCTCCGCTCCGCGTCGCTTGCGATAAATTCCATAAAATTTAAAATATATACGATAACTAATTCTTGTATACATTTGGCAACAAGCATATATTGCATTTTTATATAAGAACTTGACAATATTAAAAAAATGCATGGTAGAAAAGGGTACATCAATTCAAATATTTGTCTTTAATTACGACATAATTGACACCACAAAATAAAATCTTATTTGGATTCAACGACTTTTAGCTTGCACATTCATTAGTTTCTTACAAATGAGAATACAGTCGTGACGTAGACAGAATTTTTCTGGGTGAATACTAAAATAGTTCATTCTGTTTTAAACAATTGATATAACGTAGGTTGTTAACGTATGGCTTTGTTCCTCTCTTTTAAGTACTGGTCACAAATTCATTGCATAATAAAATATTCGTTTTATCATTTATCCCTGCAATTCTTGACAAAAAGTTGTATGTTGACACACTGTATGAAAATATAGAGAGGAGCATTTATATTCCTAGAAAAGTCGAAATATTGAAACATTAAAAAAATCTTATTAAAAATCATAAATGTGTGTTAAATTGAACATTTGATCAAAACTATTTACCTATAAGCATACACAATACCAACACAATTTTCATGTTTAATCCTGCGTAGGAGACTGGGCGATCACTGTCAGACAATGTTATAGGATCTTAATGCGTCTATCACACTTTGTAAATCGCATTTATACGCACGCCAGTGACGCAAAAGGAAACTGAAAATTGGGTTATCTTAATTGCGAAACGGTGGCTCGCTCTGTGAGATTATTTTCAGGCAGTCCGTACAAATTGTATGAAATAACATGATAGAAGTGCTATCCAACCCAGAAACATGAAATAACGAAAATTCATTCACATTGACAATTAACGTCATTTTATACCGATATTTCGACAAATTGTGCCTTATGACTGTAACTGATTCTACATTAATTTCATTTGTACAAACACCATGTTGTTATTATTATGAACGATGTAAACGTCATAGAAAGACGACGTCAAATTAATGGCGTTAATGTTGGTATCTTTTCCATGACGTCAATATGGAAGTAGAGTTTCGTTTTGAGTGTTATACAGCAAAATAATGCACAGTGTTAATTTCAGATACGCTGTAATCTAATCACGAAGGCCGTAGTTGAAAAAGTTTTAAATAGAAACATAGTTTACCTAGCAACACATTAAATTAAAGAAATGCAAATTAAGAATATTTAATTTATAAAATCACCTGACAAAACATAGGCATAACAAAAACATGAAAGAAAGAATAAACACGATACATTACAATGAAATACGGTAAATCAAATGTGTGTGTATGGTCATAACAACTTAATATATTCATTAGTGGAGGTTTTACGTAATGTAAATATCTGGTGTGTGTGTGTGTGTGTATGTGTGTGTGTGTGTGTGTTATCGCTAACCTAGTTGCAATTTAAAAATATATGAAACAAACATTTTCACATTTCACAGACTTTTCCTACCATGCAAAGACCTAAACTTAAACAGTAAAAAAAAAAATTGTCGCCAGTTTCTACTAATTACGGAAGCAAAGGAGGGACATGGTGTTATTCTTTTTTATTATCTCGTGGCCACGAGATAATAACAAAGAAAAAAAATGTATCTGGCCACGAAATAAACTAAAAAAAAGATCTTTAATCTGGCCACGAGATATAAGTAAGAAATAAAAATGCTAACTCGTGGCCACGAGATAATTACTAAGAAAAGAAGATCTTGCTAACTCCTGGCCACGAGATATAACTAAGAAATAAAAACTATTATTGATTCGCGGCCACGAGATAGCGAGATTTGCATTTGACCCCCCCCCCCCCCCCCTTTTTTTTATTTATTTATTTATTTTTGCAAAGAAAATCGGTTATTCAAAATCAGTAAGTCATACATTTGCACATGAATATTCATAATGACAATGGATATAAATACATGTTTGTTTGTTTGTTGGGTTTATCGTCCCATCGGCAATATTTCAGCCATTTTGAGACTATGATAAATATATTGCTGCCAGACTGCAGTAACACACCGTAGACATGTGGCATGATATCACATCCACTTACATTATCCTGACACCGTTCCAACCAGTCCTGTAACTACTCTTATATGCTGAGCGCCAAGCAAAGGAACTATACCAGTATATCTCTGCCGGCGATCGAACCCACGACCTCCCGCTCCAGAGGCATAAATACATGTATTAGTTTGATAAATAAGACAATAAGATATTATATCAAAATTTTATTCTGTAATTCTTTAATAAACATAAATAGGATCAGCATGGCGGAACTATTTCTATAGTCTACCATCGTGAGCAAATGCATTTGCCATCGTAACAGTGCTTATGGCTGTCGGTGATGCAGGTCAATGTAACAGTCGGCTTCAGGCAATCATCCCGTGTGGTGCAACCTGTCATATACATGATATATTTTGGTTAAAATTGTGTAAACATTCTTCAAAATAATATACATAATTTGCTTAATTTGCGTGCGTTTTCTTGGTCATTTATTTTTTATGCCTTGCTTGCAATGATTTCTTGCCACTAATAAATTAATTAAAATTTGATGTAATTAGCATTATTTGTATTAGAAAAGAGTGTATGTTATCCGGACATTAGGTTGTACCAAAGGTGTTTCAATCATTGTCACAAGGTGCGCTTAGGGTTAACAAATGCTACCATCTGATTGGACGAGAGGAAACTCTAATGAACATAAATAAGACATTGTGGGAATTACATCCATTTAGAGTTAGGAAGGGACTTTCCTATCATCCTACAATCCCACAATAAAATCTAATGTTTTACTAACTCAGGTCATCTTGTGCGCATGTGCAAAGTCCACCATTAGTCGTGACACCGGTTTCACCTGCATGCTCACAAACCACGTGATATCCAGATCCACAGGTTGTCTTTGTACAATCTCCATTGGTTGTGCACTGTTCACAGTACACATATGCTGTGAAAATAAGTACACATGTGTTGTTAAAATTAGTACACATATCAAGTGAAGGGAGAAGCTCATTCTAAACAAGAGGGCCATCATGGCCAGGGTACATAAGTTTATGTCACTTGATTTTACCTGATTACCATCAGCAGCATAGAGTATGCATGGAAACTAGTTGACCCCACTGGCGGCCTCATTTTTTATATGAATCAACTTTATATATGAAATAATAGTAGACGGCTAGGAGATGACAATTTGTACCCAAAGAAATTAAATTCTGACCATTGGTGTTATAGATGAAGAATTTTGAAATTTTCTAAATTGCGTATATAAGGAAACTAGCTTTCCCCATGGAGTCTCATTTTGCAAAGGATAAACTCTCTTTTAGCAATTACAGCAGTGGGCCATGAGATGATCATATGTGCCAATTAAAATAATTCAAATGGAAAAAAAGTAATACCCGGGAACTGGCACTAGAACCGCAGAATTACGATTTTGTCCCTCTAAATACAATATACAGTGAAGGCGAACGAAACTTATTTTAAAGCCGTACATATCTTTGATATTATTCAAGATTCCAATGTGTGCGGTAATTCTGCGGTTCTAGTGCAAGTATAACCAGCAATCAGTTATAATCTTATATATGAATATAAATATTAAAAAGCAAACATTACAATATAATTGCGATAGAATCGCATTTATCATTTATTTCTATTAATAGAAAACAATAGTGTGGCATGAGTAGGCCTTCATTCACCATTGATCTTTTTTCCAAGAAAATGTCAGATGATGAGTGTTGATTCTTACAAATGAAATACCGATTCACTAGTATAAATTTTACCTGTAAAAGTCAGGGCGATAATGCATTGTCAGTACTATCAATGTATCATTCATAACTATTGAAGTCCCCGTTTGACGAAAGGCCATATATTCATAATATTATATTTAAATCATCAACATATTTGAATTCTCTTATTTTTATAATTTTAACAAGAAAGAATCATTTTCATTCTAAGAAAAATAAAAGAGAGAGAGAAATCAATGTTAAACATATAAAATAGTAGCACATTTCAAAATAATCAAAAATGCAGGCATATAAAATATTTACAAACGGTTTAAACTATGATTTTCAATACACTTTGTGTCATTATTTAACTAGTAAAGTTATTATTAATTCGAAGAAAAATAGAAAAGAAAAAAAATATTATTTTACTAAATAATAACTCGTTTGATAAATACATATTCGCGCATGCATAAACAATACTAACAGAATTTTCAAATTGTAATTATCATCATAATTTCTGATAAATTCGCCAGAACAAATCAATCCCTTCAATCAAAGATGTAAAGGAGAACAAACGTACGACAAACAGACGGGCCAATATGTATACAAACATTTACCTGCAAGCATACACAAAACCAATAAAACTTTCATGTTTCCACAGCTCTGTTCCTGACAATCAGTAGATTTGTTAAGACCGGGGTGGGTTACATCTCATATATATAGCCACGTTGACAACGCATAAGGAACTTAAAAAACTGGGTTATCTTAGCCCAAATGGAGAATAATTTATTTCACAGAACGCTTAAACAATTATTTAATATTTTGCAACAGTAAGATAACAGGGATTAGGATGACTTCGAAAACCTAAAAATATTGTCCTTGTAAGTAGTCACTGACGCTATTCAAAACATTTTTGTTGGAAACCTCTATTTGAAAAGTGCACATGTTTTGAGGTAACGCAGGACTGCCATTTTTTTTTTTTTTTTTTAATATCAGGGCAGCTGGTTCAAATTCCACCAGAAGCTAATGTTTTAGTGTATTTTTTTCACTTTATCACATTATAATTACGCTTCAACTATTAATTGAGTAATTAAACTTATATTTTTAAATGTTTAGAAAATGCAAAATTACATGTACAGTTATTCTTAACATACATTTGGATATTTTTCTTGGCAACTTAATTTCTCAAAAGATTACCCGGAAACATACCTTGAAATTTACACAGATTGCTAGGATTATAACAAAAACAATTTCTGCATGTGAACTGTACTGGTCATACTGTATATATCTTTTGTTTGATAAAAATTCATTGCTAAAAATATTGATTTTTTCAATGTCCTTGTGTCATTATATATGGTCAAATTTATATTTTATTCAAGGAACTTTCAGTGTACTTCCTTCTCTTGTTCACAAATGACAGCCTCCAGGATATATTGTTATGTCAAACAAAGCACTAGGTACACAGAGACTGTCGGCAAATAGCTATTTAAGCATAGCTGAACTCGGTATAGAGGTATATGTCATATGACACCAAAATTTCCACACGTTTTCCTGCAGCCCTAGTTACTAATAAGTATTCCAACCGACAGTCTCTCAGTGCCTTGGGCGCTTTGATTTGTTTCGTAATGATCCGGGGAGAGGGTCATGACCTTGATTCTATTCTCAAAGAGGTCATGACCTTATTTCAGTACTTGAGAACCTCATGTACAGAATCGCATTGTACTGATACGCTTCTGAGAGCGAAATGATACAGTGCAATTAAAACGGCTGTGGTACTTATGCAAATTAACAATGTCTGTCTGGCTGCATGATAATTTCGTGGTCTAGCGGATGTTTGCAATGATTACGGATCTTTATACCACTGGTTTGAGGTCCGATCCGTCCCCCAGAAGCAATGAGTTTTTATGCACTCCAGTGAGTCAAGTACTTGTCCAATCCTCGAACTGTCTATCGGGGATAGTATGACTTGTAACTTGTTTTCAAATCTAAACAATCGAAATAAGATTGAATCCTAGTGAGAAATCTTATCGGGACAAAGTCAGGGAAATGAGACCTTAACATATTTCTTTAAAGTATACGTCTGGGGTGACACCATTATCTTCCCTTAGACGTCTTATCTCGTGAGGTCACTTATGTGTTGCGTAAAATAGCTAGATATTTTATGTAAGTGTCCCTTGATTCCGCTCCCTTGGAAATGAAATCATAAAATAAATCTATTCCCTCGAGAAAATGCCACCTCTTAAATCCAATAGCAGTAAGACATGTTCAGTTATGTTGTATGTTAAGAGACTGGAATGATTTTACAAGGATTAAAAAATGCGTAAATTCTCCATTTTTTCATGTGGTACTAGGAATGGGTCTTTTAAATATAAAGGGAAATTTGTGGTTTTAGAAACTTGTCTTTGAATTGTTGAAAATCTAATTTGAGACCATTTATAAATACTTCACTTGAATTACCTATTGTTCAAACAAAATTGTTCTAAATCGTTGTTAAAATAAAAATGACTATGGTGATTAATAAAGATGACGATGGGGAGGAGGATGAGGACGATATGGACAATATTCCGTATAGTCAGAATATATTTAGTGTTTTCGTAATTGATAAAGATTGACTACATAATGTGTCTGTGTCGTGGGATAGTCAGGATGGCTCCTCGATCTATGTCACGAGGAATATAAAGAAGTTGTTTTCATCATCATCATCATCATCATCATCATCATCAAATTACGTGATGATCATTGTTACCTTTTTAAAGTTTTTTGGATTCTGGGTATATTTTTTTTGTTTTATTATTATTATTATTATTATTTATTCAATGATTTGCATTGCAATTTTTGAAAGGAAACTTAAGATTATTATTTTTTCTCCCTTTTCCCTTACTTATACGTGACTCGTCCATGATCTAAATGTAATGTTTTCTTCAGAAATATTGACAGGAGCTAAATACGGCCGTCTATGTAACATCTATGGCACTAGTTTCTGTAAAGCAATATTGAGGTCACGTGTTTCTTGTCCACTTCATGTAAAGAGATAAGGGTCTTTATATAACACAGGAAAACGTCGTGTTGAAGGGACATGTTAGCTTCCACGTTCTCAGTTGAATCTAGAATGAACTGGCTTATCGGGTCTCAAAAATGGGTTACGGATCGGTCATTCGGTCAAACAGTATCTGTAAAACAACAAAAATGGGAAAAAACATGCATGTTGTGCTCGTTTTGTGTCCTCAGATCAAATGAATCACAAGCAGACTTTCCATTCATAATCATGACCAGGACACCGTTTAAAGGTATTCCATTCAATGTTAAATTATAATTATGATCCTTCAAACACTTACAAAGACTTCCGTGCAGATGCAAGCATCCATTGACTTTGAGTTATAGGCTTTTTGGCTCAAAGTCTATAAAGGCTGGCATTCACTATGAAATTCCCACGTTCACTTGATGGACCATGATAATTATTTAATAAAGGATGGATCACCTAAAATGCTCATCCCAAACGATTAACCAGAATTTAATATACTGAAATTAAATGAAGGTGTGCACTCGGGTTTTGTTTTAATTCAATGTAATGAATGTATTATTTCATTCTGAAATATATGTTTGACATAGCATTTGAGTATTATACATGTATGTACATTATGAAATGCATTCTCATGACTGCCCCGCCCCCCCCCCCTTTAGCCCGGGCCCACACATCAATGTAAACAAAGCTACGCCCATGCTTTATTACTGCACGCACAAAGAGATCAGTGCAGTCTGAGATTCAGAATGGAGCTTAAAAAAAGTAAAATGATTTTCATGCAGTACCAGAAGGGTTCCTTGTAGGGCCGATGATGGACGTGAGAAATACACGTCTGTAAGATTATTAATTTCAACTTTATATTTAATTATTTGGATGCTTGTTTGTTAAATAATACATTTTTTATTTATGAAATTGTCATGATTTATTAGTTATAAGATACTTTTTCTTGGTATAATGTTTTTTTTTATTTTGTTTGTTTGTTGTTTTTTTCCATGACATATAATGTTATTATTAACAGTATTGATATTTTTCAAATATATATTACATCCGAAGATTTTCTTTTAGTTTATTTATTTATTTATTTAGCCCTTTGAAACAAAAAGCAAATAAATATGTTATATTACTAAGACTATAAACAACGTATAGTACAATGCTTAACACTTAACAATAGTATCTTACATATAACCAACCAATTCAGGCAACTCTAATCGTCGCCCAGATATTAAATACATGTGCAAATTGTGTTGGTTTTGTAAAGAGATGCCGCTCATTTTGCGTATAACGCTGACCTAAAGATTAAAGACGTGTGAGATTTACGATTATTTTATTTTTTTTTATTTTTTTAGACTGGTCAAATAAAGTATTGAAATCAATCAACATATTTAATACAGAAACCGGCTATACATGTTTTCTTCTTCCGTTTATTGTCCACATTCAACATATTGAATATACTGGCAAAAACGCGCATGGTTAAAAACAGGATAAATACAATGATTAGGGATTTAATTTGTGAGTGATGACATTTGAGTTTTGAATATCTCGAGTGACTCATCTAAGGCTATATCCGACGGCAGTTTGTTCCAGTCTTTGGCGGTGTTTACGAAAAATGACCATTTTCTACAATCTTGTTAATTTGATATTTCACGTTATATATCTAGGGAAAACAAAAGCATGTTCAATATATATATAGGCTTATGTACAATGTAATTGATGTAGGGTTTACACCTCCCCCAAAATGATTGTCATCGTCTAGGTAACAGGTTCACACCCTCCCGGTTCATCCGCCGATGACATCGTAAATCTGCAGCAGCGCAAAAGATCTATTTAAAGATAATAGATCTTTATAACAGAGACAGTTTAAACACATCCATAATTAAATAGGCAAATATTACTATCAAATGCCTTGACACTAGGGGTTGTGGGTTCGAATCTCAGTAGTTGTCATTTTTTTTCCCTTTCTATTCTACTTGTTAGTCATTATATCTGTATCACTCAGATAAGATTTGAAAAAAAAATATTAATATATTTTTTATTTTTTCATTCTTATAATTTGTATAGGTATTTATTGGATAAATTATGCTATATTTAATAACAAATATGGCACCTGGTATATTGAAGGACTAAAATAATAAAAACCACTCAGTAAAAGTCTTTATAATTTGACAAGATCAACCGAAATAGATCTATTTCGTAGAAAATTCGGGTAAATGTTGAAATACGTCTCTCGGTAATGCAGATTTTAGCCTTATGGCCTAAAAACAATAACAATGTTCAACAACAACAAAACAAGTTAGTCCAAAGTGTAAAATGGGTTTGATATGGTAAGGATGTATTTCATATTTCAAGTATTTTTAGTTGAAACAATCATGGTTTGATTGCTGAATGCTGTTATTTGTTTTTAATCAATAATTAATCAATAGAACAATATTATGCAAAATATATTAAAGTTTTTTTTTTTTATCTATTTCTAAAAACGATACCTTTAGATAAGAAGAAAAAAGAAACGGGGTGGTAAATTTTGTTTAAATTTTGCATAGATGTGTACTTTTAGGCATACAACACAACAATTTTATTTTTCAATTCTTCAAAGTGGCCATTCGGGTGTGACTCCCTTAAAGTTAGATAGTATATCGAAACTTGAAGGCAATGGATCTATGCCTTGAGCGATATAATAATATTACTTGGGTCGAATTTTTTACTTTAGACAGGGACGCTATATCACATTATCAGTAACTTATATAAAATCCCTGCTTTAGCGTATAACTGTGCATCCTGTTATTTACCAATAAAAACACATCCGTGTCCATAATTTATATGGTACTACCTACACCCTTTATGCTAGCTCAGCTGGAGAACTTTGTAATGCTTAACTTTCATTTCAATATACCTATAAAAATAAATGAAATGAATAAGGAAAGAAAATATCATACATAAATAAAAGTAATTGATAAGGTTATTTTTCCTTGGCACAGTATTACATTTATATTTTTGTGCTCTATTCCAAAACAACAAAAACAACATTGGATAATATTCTTATTAGATTTAAAATACATTGATTAAACCATTCTTAAATTGTGCATTTGTTATTTAAAATTTCCTTTTTTTTTATTTAAATAATAGTTAGGTACATGCTCACGTAAATATTAACAAATTTAGGAGAGAGAGGGGGGCAATATTAAGAAAAAATGTGTCAAGAATTTTCTTCAATAATAATTATAATAAAAGACAAACCCGATAATAAGATTAAAACAACCTTTCGGGCTTTGATCTACGTATGTGACATTCAGGCGCTTAATTGCTATTTACACATACAGTTGAAAGTGTCATTAAAGCAGTCACAGTCACCAAGTTTTGTTGCTCTATCAGTAGGGGGTCTCGGAAACAGTAGGGACCTTGTGATAAGGGGCTCACAATGGGGATTTCTACTATAGAGCACTTAAATTAAAATTGTTCATAGAAATATTGCATTGAAAATTGTATGACCAAGTACGTGCCCCCTGATCCACCCCGAGGAATCCGGGCCTGTGAGTACGGGCCTGTGAGTAACCGTGGACCGTCTTCACCGTACTAAAATGAGTAGCTTGGGTTTACGAGTGTGATGTAGATCTAAAACGAATTGCAACAAAGATTCGAGGGGTTAAAATATATATAAACGCACGTGCGTTTCGTGGTAGGCATCATGGGCGTCCTTGAAATCTTAAATTAATTAATTGGGAATGTGCTGTACATATTAGATAATCATGTTATATAAGCAATATGCTGGATTCCACAAGTAACCCCGTTTGTGGTGCAACTCATCCAGTCTTATCCGATTTCCGGATATTTCCGGGGCACTAAAAAATTCCCGGAGCCTCGTTTTGGAATCAGGAAGTAGAATACCTAAAAATATCAACAAACACACACTAAATGTAATATTATTGTAACTTGGATTAATTAAATGCCTTTAAGAGCCAGTTTTCGAGTTTGAACGTTATCAGGTAGGTTAATAACGGTACTCTTCTTTTATAATATGCGCTTTACACGACTTAACCCCAGAAATCAGTAATTTTCAGTAGTTTATCCGAGCGATACACACTGACGTGTTTATCAACGATTTCCACGTGAAATTGCATGGACCATTGGAGACATGTATCGTACGCCACGGTACTCTATTCCGACGTCTTTTTTAGTTTTGACCTCGTTTTTTTTTTTATTAAATGGATTCCGCATGACATCATTCTTAAAAATTTTGTTTGTCAACATCCCTTTTAGCATTAGAAAGCCAAAATGTGGCGAGTAATTGATGCAGGGCTATTATTTGATGTATTTTATACAACATACCTGCAATACCTCCTTTTTCATTATAAGTACTTTTTCTCATCTGACATATTTTTAGTGAATCAATGAAATAAAAAAAGCTGTGCAACTAACAGTCGCTCGTACATTATTTCTGACACGAAAATTCCATTTATTTACATGCTACAATGATTAAATAAAAAAAAAACAAAAAAAACCATCAGATACGTCGTTTCAATGTACTCAAAATGTTATTTTTCATTGAAAAAACGATTTCAACCACTTGAAAACAATGTAAGACCATGAGTAAATGACTTAATTTTGCTATACAATGGAAAATGATTTTATTTGTGTAACATGGGGTTGTCAGAGATGAACAATGGGTGTCGATGATATGAATACTTTAATAATCGTGGAATCAGACGATGCACAGAAGTAAATGAAAAAGAAGAAGAAGCCAGATCGTGTCTGAAGATTTACACTTTAACATCAATATATATATGGTAACAATATATATAGAAAGAGACGGTAAATGAAATGGAAATATGGAAGCAGTCTCGCGACTGCCCTTCTCGATCCAAGACAAAATACAAACTGACGAGGGAAAGAAAGAGTTTTCAGGGTTGTGACGTTGAGATTTTGGCGGTTTATGCAAGTTGAAAGGTTAAGTGCATGCATTTGAAGTGACCATTCATCAATATTCACTCACTCATACATGACACTGAGCAGTTGTAAACAGTATTGAGTTAGGCGGATAATAAGAACATGATGACGTTACACAACTATTGGACAGATACAACTACCGTATATATACACATAAAAACGCGGTATCGCAGGCAAGCATGGCAGTACTTTAAACTTATTATTTCCAATATATAGACAAAATATAGCATAGGTTACATTTGTTTATGTTAAACTAAAAAAACCATGATTTTTTTCTTAGGTGCGTCAGAACTGTGTACTCGAGGATACCTCCTTATGTCATTGTGAAATACATTGATAAATAATCTGAAAATACATCCATGATTGGCAAATTTAGTCTACCCAGCTAATGATAACTGCATCCTCTGTTAAGGAGTGGCGTAAAAATACCACTGGAATTTATTCATAATTGAGTTGATTAATATTTATTATTGTGTGGGGGATGTGTTTGAGTTTAACATCCCACTGATAATATTTCAGTCATTTGGAAATGAGGCATGATACCACACCCAGTCACATTATTCTGAAACCTTATATGCTGAGTGCCAAGCAAGGAAGCTATATCATTTTTCATGTCTGTTATGTTGCAGCTGAGAATTGAACCAACAACCTCGCCATCTGTTATGTATTCTGTAGTGTATGTATCTTATCAGACATACTTTGTATCCATATGTATATGTACACAGCAGATATAGAGTAAGACATACTTTCTCTGATTCTGATATTTGGTTGAAGTAACTTAGTAAGATACAACAAAGACCTACGGTATTAATCAATTAGATGTACATGTAGTCAGAATTTTTTTTAAGAGGCTATAATCTTGAATGTTACTGTAAGTCCATGAACTGTATTGGCTTTTTTTCTTGCTTTATTAGGGATGCTTCATAAGCCTCTTCCCAATAGAATATTTCTTCAGACTCAGAAAAATGGCATTTTTACTTAAAAAAAAAATTGGCAATAAGGCCACTTCCTCATCATCAGATCAGAAAAAGACCTAGCTGTAGTATCTAGTAAGCCTAGAGGAATGCTGTGTAGGTGCAGTGCTCAAGTGGTTAAATCCCCGCTGGTGTGTTTGGGGATAGAGGCACCCGTAGGTGAGAGGGATGGGGTCACAAGTGAGAGGTACTTGTCATAACTCAGGAACGTTCAAAATTTAAAAGGATTACAGTAGCCTCAAGTTGCAAAATTTTTTGTTTGTTTTTTGGTTAAAATTTTATAACTAAAAACAGTCTACAGGGAAGAGAAAAATCTTTTTTTTTCATATACCATTCCATTTATTAATATTCATCAATCTTAAATTAGATTTGTACATGAATATTTATGACGTAAAAGGTTAAGCATATTACAGCAGGTCCGGATCCTGAAACAATAAGACCGGTGTTGACTCATTTCTATTATAAGTATACACAGCTCTTAGGAAACTGACCTTTATGGTAAAAATAAAATGAGGTCAGAATTCATATAACTTGCAAGCTAAGCAGTTTTTATACAGTATTCTCTATTCATCAATACCTTTGAGATTTGAGTAACTAAATGATTTATACTTGTATGGGATGTGAACTAGAACAAAGCATTATATTGAGGATATTAATAACCTCCAGTGATTGTGATAGCTCAGCTGAAGTACCGGTACTTGACATTGGAAATGGTCAAATCTGTGGTGAAGGACATGTCTGTACAGATGTCATAAGTACTGTGTGTTGATTTATGGATTTCAAGTATCTAGGAATGTTCCTTGGTCTATGAGACATCTGTATCAATTGTTATGGTTTTATCTTGTCATAAATTATTGTCATTATTAATCCTTTACTGAACAAATATGGTGGGTGCTTGGATAGTGTACATAGATACTGCTTCTCACCATTGTGTCCTGGGTTTGATTCCTGGTCACATATATCAGAGGGTACTATGAGTGGTCACCATGTGTCCAGACACATGAACTTTCATTGGGTTCTCTGGTTTCCTCCCATGACTACATACACTGTCATGGAGAACGAGTTATGCAAGTTGTGATAACTTGTTTCCAAATCAATGTAAAAAGAAATCAAAATAAGTTCTTACTTTTTTTTACCTCATGAATATTCATGCAATCATTTAGGACCTGATGAATATCAATTTACTGAAATTTATCAGGGGTTTTCTTAAGTGGACGCCCACTTGCCCGCGCCGGGTTAAAATCACTGCGGGCAAGTGATTTTCAAAGAAGATAGCCCGGTGGGCAAGTTTATTTATGTAAATAAAATCTTTCGTTTTTTTTATTTTCTATAGTATATATCAGGGGTAAAATGCTTGCAAATTGTGTTTGATACATAATAACTAAAATCCACTTTTATATTGCGCATATTTAGTTTTAAACATTAACAAACACCAACTAACTTCAAAATCCGGCAACCTGTTTTCACTGGGGGCTAGTAGATATTCAAAGTAACTTGCCTCCTGGACAAGTGAAAGTCAAATCCTTAAGTAAACCCCTGTTTATACATTGGTATATCGTTTGAAACAATGTTTTTTTCTTTGCCATGCAGACTGAACTACAATATTGTACAAGCAAACAGAGGAGACCCTGATCAGACTGCTCCTCAGGAAGGAGCTGTCTTATGTGGATTTTCTCTGTTTGCTGAGAGGTCAAAATGAGCCTATAACTATGAGGTAAGGGCTTAGACCATGATATACATGTACAAACAGTTCAATTTGAGTGCAAAGTATTCACTATTTTAGCTGGGAAGAATTGCAATGGGAACCAAAGGATGGATAACTTTATAAATTTTTCACAAACGTAATTACATGTATGTCCTGAGGATGCAACATATTTATGAATGTTTGGATCAAAATATTGTCAGTACTAAAATACCATTATACAGACAGACGTTCACCATACTCACAAAATTCAAATTTATAAATGAAGAGATTAAAAAAAAATTATGGCCATCATTAAAGTTGCTTTGTCCAGATAAAGCTGCAGTAGCCTGTACCCGTATAAAATAATGTCATTTTCAGATAAGGTCTTAACCCTTTCCCTCATATATACTCATTTTGACGCCCTCAATAGGTATCACATAAAGCCTGATCTGCAGAAAACCACAGTTAAACCTTACCAAATTTAATTATAAATTCCTCATTTCCAGACCACTGAGGAGCAGCGAACAGCATAAAACCTGATCAGCCTGCGAGTTACTCGCAGGCTGATCTGGTTTTATGCTGTTCGCATAGGTCTTTTCATGGTGTCCTCTATGAGGGAAAGGGTTAAAGTGTGTTTGATATACTCTAGACTAGCTTTACAGGGGTGGGGGTTATATTGAGGCTATATTGGAGTCATGTCTGCAGGTTCGTCTGTCTGTTTGTCCGTCTGTAGATGAGATTTGTCTGCCTATTTCTCAGCTACCTTCGGTCAAATTTTGATGAATATTTACAGGACTAATAAGTATCAAGCTTAGTTGCTTATATTGTTGGCACATCATGATTCACTTGATTTTGAATGAGTTATGGCCCTTTGTTATATTTCTCAGACTGTCTGACATGGTAACAGTAACTGTGACAAAGTGGTATCTGGGGGTATTCATCATCTTCAATGATAATTCTTGTTTTAACTGTAGTCTCTCATCTAATTCTTGGACAGGGTCTTTTAATAAGTGAACGCCCGCTTGGCTGTGCCGTGTTAAAATCACTGCGGGCAAGTGATTTTCAAAGAAGATAGCCCGGTGGGCAAGTTTCATAAATGAAATCTTTTTTTTTTTTCTTTTTTTTTCTCCTACTTAAGTCTTTGTTTGATACATATCAACTAAAATTCATTTTAATATTACACATATTTAGTTTTAAACATTAACAAACACCAACTGACTTAAAGATCAGACAACGTGTTTTCACTGTGGGCAAGTAGATGCTCAAAGTAACTTGCACTTTGGACAAGTGAAAGTCAAATCCTTAAGTAAACCGACATAAAACCCCTGCTGGATTTATCTAGACTGACCACAGAAACTGCATACATTGTTTTCCAATAATACAAAATACATAATTCTTATTAGCCTATAGTCGCTAGATTTTTTAACCCTTTCCCTCATAGAGGAAACCATGAAAAGACCTATGCGAACAGCATAAAACCAGATCAGCCTGCGAGTAACTCGCTGGCTGATCAGGTTTTATGCTGTTCGCTGCTCCTCAGTTGTCTGGAAATGAGGATTTTGTAATTAAATTTGGTAAGGTTTAACTGTGGTTTTCTGCAGATCAGGCTTAATGTGGTACCTATTGAGTGCGTCAAAATGAGTCTATATGAGGGAAAGGGTTAAAGTAACTGATTTAAGAATAATCATTAATAAGTGAGAAAGACAGGCTGATATTAATCTACATTTTTTTTTCAGACTGATTCGATCCAACACTTAAAAGAGACTCTTTTAAGTGTTGGATCGAATCAGTCTGAAAAAAATTTGTTTGTCATTATGTGCGCGGTTTAATAACTGGCACGGCGGCAGTTACTGTAAGTGGAAAACCGCGAATCGGGGTCGTCGAGTAATGTTAATTGGAGGTACCGTAAGTTTGGTTTTTTTTTATCCGCCGAACTGAATAGATTTACTCATCACCAATTGTCCACTTTTTACGCAAATGAAATATAAAAATAATATATATCCCAGAAATTTCGTCAGTCAAAGTTAAAATTCGAAACATCGCCTTAGTCGATTGTGCAAAAGTGAAAAATATGTGTAAGTGACTTACGAGTTGGGGGAAAATATGGCACAAAAAAGCTTGTTTGATGTAGGTTTTCGAGGTGGTCAGAAACGGTCAAGTGAAAGTGAATGTGTAACTCCTTCAATGCAAACACAATTTTACTATTTATAACCAATTGGTGGCCTTTTTCAAAATTTGATATGATTTGAATTCCTTACTTACAGATGATATTAATACTGGTAGTGCTAAGAATTGATCTGTCATTTGATGTGAAATAATCTGTGTTTGTATGAAATTTGTTTGATTTAGGAATTGAATTCATTTGTTGTTTTTTCCCCATACCAATTATATAATTGAAGAGTAAGTTTCTTCAAATGTCTTTTTTACAAATGTTGTTTGTGATTATAAACAGATACATGTATGCATAATAAAATAAAAATGCATAACTTGTATAAATGTTTAGTTTTTGCCCTTTACAGTGTGTGTGTGTGCGTGCGCAATAAAAATGATTTAAGCATTTATAAATATATACACATACATGCAAGCACACAAAACAATACAAGAAAAAAAATTATATATATGAAACACTTATAAGTATTAAAATTTGACTCATGAAAAATGAAATTGACCCTTGAAAATTTGAATTTGACCCTTGAAAATTTTGGCTGAAGAGTCAATGACCCTTGAGTCTCGGAGTCTACTGAACACCCTGAGAGTGATAACTTAGATGTTAGGATTTCTTAGAAAGTCGTGAGTAATCTGATAAAACTTTATCAGTAAACTGATAATTATAGCCCTGATAGTGGCCTACTAAAGTTGTATTCATTGTTTTGTTACAGTGCCCTGGTCATGCAACCATGAATGAAGCTCAGATAGATGATGGAATCAACAGGCAGCACGAGTTCCAGAGAACTCCTTCACAGTTTGTTAGGGATGCCTTTGGTTTTCTTAGTCACTCAGACTATAACATAGCAGAAGGAAATGGTGAAAGTGAACATGTAAATGGTTACAGTGGTATAAAATCATCGACAAGTGAACCGGTGATTGCACAGTTAAACCCAGGTTATGTTCCTTTTGCTAAAGCTGTTGGTATGAAAGATCGAGATAAAAAATATAATGGGTTTGATAAGGATGAATTCACTATTGTAACAACTATTGAGGAAGAAGTGCCTGCAAAGTGCCAAGAACCACATGGCTCTAGTCATGTAGAAGTCCCAGAACACAGTGCACCACATAGTTCTAAAGAATTCACAATTGTTACATACGTTGAAGATAACAACACTGCCAAACAACCCCCAAAACATGTAGAAATAAACCCAGTCTATGTAGCTGACAATGACAGTGAAATTCTGCTTCCTAACAGTGATAAAGGTGTTGATGCTAGGATGTCTAATTCAAACAAAGACATAAGCAGAAACTCTGTGATTATTGATGGGCAGGAAGTGGAATTAAGGTCTTCTCCAGGTGAGGTTTCTACAAGAAAATCGCGTCAGTTGACCTGGCGCAAAAATCAAAGAGCCGTTAGTGACGCTTTTGATTTTCTCAAGGACCTTGATGAAGATGCTGCAAGGCTTTCTATAGAGGAAGGTGATACTGTTGGTGAATTAAACGGTGATAATGGGGACCAGGGTATTGAAGCAGACATTCCGGAGCAAGATGCAGAGAATAAAGATGAGGAATCGGATTATATAACCTGTATTCCAGACCCTGTGGACTTAGTTAAACCAGCAAACAGTTTAGAAAATCTGGACGAAGTGAACTCTGTGAGTTCGAATGAAGATGAGTTGAAAGAGTTACGAGGCAGGATTCCACGTCGGGGCCGGCCCAAAGATACAGGTGACGATGATGGCGGATCTTCTGACGAGGATAAAGGTAAGTTTTTTGTCTTCTTAATTTTATTAACTCTTTACTATTTTCAGATGTTGGGGAAGGGGCCTTAATATCATATAATGGGGAAAATATTACCTTTTTTTATTAGGGAAAGAAAAATCATGGAATAAGATGCAAATTTGGGGGAAAACTACATGAATTTGAAGAATTTTTCAGAGGGGAAGGGGTCTTAATAATGAACAGCCCCTGATAAAGAAGGAAAAAAAAGCCCTGAAAATACTTGCATTTTCCAGAGCAGCCCCTCTATGAATAAAACTTTTGGGCAAATCGTTGTGCAGGAATCCATTTTTCAAAATGCTAGTGAGAACACTGATGTATTCTTCAGTTGTGACTGCTGATCAATTTCAGTTGTGCATTGAAATTTTGATTTTGGGATGAAGACTCTTTCATGACTGGTTTTAAACTTGAGAATCATCGAGAATGATTAGCATAAAAAGTTGTTTAAACTCCTATTCCAGTCAGTTGTAAAATGAAACAATTACTCTAGACCTTATGGGTACTATAGACAGAGTCCCTGATTGACTGAAAGATTGCCTGGAGTGAAATATTAAATTGCAAGCAAACAAACAAACAAAAATGTGTCTTCAGTCCATTGTGGTAAGAGTGTGTTTAACAATAGCAAACACTCATCGTCATGCTGGTTTAAAGTAAAGTAGAAAACGATTATGTTGAAAAGAAGATCAAGTTACACATATTTATCTTGTGTATCAAACAAAGAAGTTAAAATATATATACATGTTTGTCATAGTGGAGGTTCGTTTTACTATTTTAACAATAACTCTGTTGGTACTTGAGACTGCCTTCGTGACAAGTGCAGACCTTGATCAGCCTGCACATCCATGCACTATGATCATGGCCTGCACTGTTAGCTATATTCAATCAATAATTTTTCAGCAAACTCCCTGTAGATTGGGGTATACATCACTGTTGATATCTCCAGTTGACTCACGGCTAAAATGTAGGTAGGCATGTTTATTGGCGCTAAGTGCTGGTCCCACCCAACCTATGAAAGGGATCATAATCAGAGTTTCTCAATGGATGTAAAGAATTCATTTAGAAATGAACATGAAAAAGTTATGGGAATCCCCATCTATATGGGTGTGTTAAATGTTGACGCTTTTAGTCACGAGTTGACATCTGTTAGGTCAGGCATTCAGTTTGTGTTTATTACATATAAATATGACAGCCACCACAGCGGGTGAATGCTTGTCATTTCAGGTATGTAATTGGATCAGGTAGATTGTTCATGGTTACTTTTATTGACATTAACTTAAACTACAGTACCCTGAGTGTGGATTTACTGACGTAAATGTTTGTGTTAGTCTCGCCATTTATCATGAATGAGAAAGCATTTTTATGAGTCACCTTTTATTGTAGCAGTGTTATCCTTTTGAATACAGACAAATATATTAATAATATAATAATACTCTTCAGATGAAATTCAGCTTTAGTTGGCATACCTGCATTATAAGCAGGTCAATTACTGTCATTTTTATCAGGGCTGCATGAGCTTGTTATGTACCAGAAAGTCCTTTGTTTGAAAAGGAGAACATCTTAATGAATGACTTACATTGATATTATATAATGATATTATACCCAGTCCACTGCTTGACAGATGTGGAGGTAATAATTATATTATGTATTGCGCTTACATGTACAACATGTGCATTACACGAAAACAAGGTGGGATATTGGAGTATCATTCAACTGTAGTCAAATTAGTGATCATTCTAGTTTCTGATGATGATGATGATGATGATAGTGATAATTCTAGTTTCTGATGATGATGATGATCATCATCATCATCAGTTATTTAACATGCTGTCTCCATGTCTTTGGGATGCACATAGTCCATTATTGGTATGAGGACTTCTTTGACAGATGTTTCCCGGGTCTTTTTTCCTTGCCCACATCCAGGTGGACCTTTAATATCCCACTCCTTCCATATTTTCTTCTCATTTGGAGTCAAGGATTCTCTCTACTTGGCCAAACTATCTTTAACTCTTCCTATGTAAGATATAGGAGAGATCCTTGGGTATTTGGCATTAGGAAAGTTGAAGTTGGATGAATTGAAAATGGGTTACATATGGGATTTAAAAAAGGAGGTCATAGGGTCAAATCCTAGAAAAAGCTTGTGAACACCCTAGAGGCCACAGTTTTTGGCCTCATCATCATCAAACTTGGTCAGAATGGTTTTCTACATTAAATCTTGAATAGAATAAACCAGTCCATAATAATAAGTCCAGAGATGAGGCTGTGTACATTCTATCTTTCAATTAGATTTTTACAATCTACTGAAGGTCTGTGTCCTCAGGTGAGGGATTCAGGGTCATCATGACCCTCTTGTTGTTTTATTTTGACAAATTGTTGAATTAATTGGTGTACAATTGTCAGCTTTGATTGTATGCACCTACTGGTGCTTTTACAAACCAGATAAGGAGATATAGTGTTTATTGACAAGCAATAAAAAAAAAAAAAAAGACACCGGCCTTGTTGCAGGACTGGTCAAGATGGAAGGTGTCTTCTTCCCAAAATTTGAGGTCATCAATTATAGGGGCTACCATTAGTATTACAGAAGCTATTAATGAAAAGCTAAGTGTTCTTTTAACACTTGACATCATTATACATGTAGTATGTGGACAAAACAATTATATTGTGTCCTTTTCTCTAAAGGAAAGTGTATCCTACCATTTCATATCTACATTTGTTTCCTTGTATTAGTTAAACAGTTCATTAACAAAGTTAATGACTCAGACATGATATTGTCACTGAAGACCCATTTGAAAAACACAAGGTTCAGAAAGTAAAGTGTTTAGTTTTGAAGTGAATGAAATGTTTGGCAAAAACCATAGGGGCCTTTTTTTAAACATCAGTCTTTCGTAACAGGTATTAAAAAATCAGGCATTGCTGATTTGCTTAATTACTACTAGTGTATCATTCCTCGAAAATAGATAGAGTGTACTAAAGAATTAAAGTCATGACCTCCTTAGGTATGCAACTTAGGAATGAAATCAGGGTCATAAATTACTGTGGAGTACATGTGTAGTTATATAAGGCAATCAGAGAGACCACCGGCAGAGTTAGCATAAAAAAGATTGAGAGCATGTTCAGCTGACTTACAAATTATGAGAAAAAAGTGTGGAGTTTCTGGTATCATATAATTGTTTAACCCTTATGTAAATTCTGCCAACAGTCTTGCAGTGCCTTGTGCACTTTGATTCTGATGATCACTGGTAGCCTGCTTGATAACATATTTAGGGGAATAAAAGCACCATTTTCTCAAGTTTGGAAAAAGAAAACTCCAGAAGTGAATTGATTCAGGGAAAACTGCATGAATTTTCAGAAATTTTTAGAGGGCCCAAAAATGAATGGGCCAGATATAAAAAAAAAATAACAATACGAAACAACATAAAAAAAATTCAGAATCTGAAAAAGAAAAAAAGTACAGTGGTTCCTTTGTCAGAATCTCTATAGTAAAATTAGCATGTGATGAAGGAAAAGAAAACCACAGTTTTGAACTAAGGTACTGGTTTCACTCAAGAAATGTCTGGTAATCAGTGAAAGTGGAAGGAGAAAAATGTGACTCAATTTGTATACACAGTACCCAAAACACATACTTATTACACATATATAGACAAATTGGCACCATTGGACTTTCTAATTGGCACTACTGGACATCCTAATTGGCACTACTGGACATCCTAATTGGCACTACTGGACATCCTAATTGGCACCACTGGACATCCTAATTGGCACTACTGGACATCCTAATTGGCACCACTTTTTTATTGCTGTGTATAGTATATTAGGGATAAGGATGTCCCATATATCTCCTGTGCCACAATCTGTGTGTACACAGTCATTTTTTGGATGTGCATTATGGCCATATGCCTAGCTATTAGAGCAACCCCTGCTTGGTATTGTTAAGTTCCAAATTTTGATTGTTGGATGCATTTTACATACCCATGCAAGTGTTTAGAAGTGTCAGTCAGACATTAAAATCAAGTGATTAATAGTCAATATGTATTTGTTGTTTTGTAATTTCCCATTGCTGAGACAGGTCGAAATATTAAGAATTTTAATATACTGAAATGAAATATCAGAAAATTTGACAGGGATATATAAAAAAATTTCTACTGTGTTGTTCTGAAATCTTTTTAATTTTGCATTTTCTTATCTTCATTCCGCAGTTTCGATGAAAATTTATCTGAGATGTGAAATGTGTAAAGATTAATCAAGTGAAATAGAAACTGTCAGACAGAAGTGTCAAGGAAGTACAAATCTACACATTATTATTTATGAAGTGAATAAATCTAGATTGTTTGACAGTTATAAAACAAGTTCAGAGACTTGTTGGCCCATGTTACAGGGTGACGTAAATGTGTATGGTATGTGTCACTCGTCTATAGGCTGATACATGTACCCTCCCTGGTGGCTGAATGTTTAGAGCATCTGCCTCTGGAGCAAGAGATCGTGGGTTCAATCCCTGGCCACAATATACCAAAGTCATAAAAATGGTACTGGTATATAGCTCCCTTGCTTTGTGCTCAGCATATAATGGTAGTTCCAGGACTGGTTGGCCCTGTGTCAGGATAATGTGAAACAGGGTGTGGTATCATGCCATATGACTACCTTTCAATACTGCAATGTGGAAGTACTTGTATATCTGTCTCAAGAAGACATAGTCTCCAAATTAATGAAAACATGGGCCCTGTTCTACTAAAACTGCTATAAATATTGTTTAATCTCTGTGGTGTAGCACATTACTATCAGGGATAGGTCAATATAAGTTTTGGAGACACTAATATTTAAGATTGTCCTCTCATTTAAGCCACAATATTTGATATGTGGTACATTATATTAGTGTTGTGGCCAATTATGTGCCAATATATATGAGTATATCTCAATATCAAAAGAAGGTTTGGACTGATAAGTGAAATGTATATGTTTGTCATGGTTTCATTTCCTTGTATTAATTAGTAATCAACTGATGATATCTGTTTGAAATAGATAATGATGGAAAAGATACAGTATTTAGAAATATTAGATGATTTAATCCTTTCCCTCATAGAGGACACCATGAAAAGACCTATGCGAACAGCATAAAACCAGATCAGCCTGCGAGTAACTCGCAGGCTGATTAGGTTTTATGCTGTTCGCTGCTCCTCAGTGGTCTGGAAATGAGGATTTTGTAATTAAATTTGGTAAGGTTTAACTGTGGTTTTCTGCAGATCAGGCTTTATGTGGTACCTATTGAATGCGTCAAAATGAGTCTATATGAGGGAAAGGGTTAACGGATAACTGCATACCTGTGTTAAAATGCGATTTGAATATATTCAACATAGCAAGTGACATTTCAGAGCTACAAATAACCAGTATTGAATAGGTATTTTAAATGGACTAAGTTTTTGTGCAATTTAATTGGGTTTTTGACAAATGTGAATTGGGTATTCTGTATATTTTGTATACAACTACATATACCAACATTTAGAGTTTTCAAAAACTCTTTTCCTTTTTAAGTTACCCCATGATTCTGAAAACTATTGTTTGTTTTTTTCCAAAATTAATTGGGTAAATACTGAAAATCCTGCTTATCTGTTACTCTACATTTTGAAATGTAGCTACATAGCTGTGGTAGCATTTCAACATTTTCATAGTACTGAAGTTAGCACAAGCATAATCAAAGGAAACTTGACTTTAGGCAAACAACATAAATCTGTGAATTACAGATTTACTTCTAAAATTGACCCACTTCAGGCCACAAAATTTTATTTTTTAGGGGTGATGGGTCACACTCCGGGGTCCGCCCACAAAGCCGAACAGGCAGATGGACCCTAATTAAACAACGTTATCAGTCAGTCAGTCAGTCAGCATAATCAAAGGTTATGCTACTGTTTTTAAGTATTGTGTGGATTTGAATAAAACTCAGCAGAAAAGAAGTATTCCTTGTAACCCAAGGGTGTGCTGCATGTATCACTCACATGCACCCTTGAATGGTCAAGGTCATAGGAGTTGTTAGAAAGTCTTTGGTATTCTTAGGCAATATTTTCATGTCCACTATATAACTTCCATATCTCATATCTTGAATTTTTATCAAAATTTACAGAAGTGTTTTTTATGACACAAAGATGTGTCATGTGCATCAACCATATGCATGCTTGGAAGTGAAGGTCACAAAAGTTGTCAGTAATTGTCTTTTGTATTCATAGGCTACATGTTCATGCCTGCTCTATAACAGCCAATTCTTTATTTGGATTTTCATGAAACTTTACAGAAGTGCTTGTCATAAAACACAAAGGTGTGTTGTGTGCATCAACCAAACAACCATGATGCACACCTGAAAGTTCAGTGCAGTATGGGGATCATAAACCATTTCCGTTATTTTCTTGTTTCTATTTTGGCACAAATTTTTCATGGGGGATATTCACCGATGGGGACCCCTGACTTTATTGCTTGCTATATTGACAAAGCCTTGTTTGAACTATTCTGCGAAATATTGGTTGGATCATAGTTTGAAACATATTAAAGGAAGGGAGTGTTGGTTATTATATATATAAGCTGTATGGTTGATTTCAGGTGTCTACCGGGAGAGTTTCCGCAAGTCAACATGGCTTTACATCGGAAGCAACAGTGATGCCAAAAGAGGGATTGATCCAAAAGATTACGTGGCCTTGTCTGATCTTGGATTGAGCATGTGTGATGATGGTAAGATGGGATCTTATTGGTCAACCCTTCTACTTCCTTAACCCTTTCCCTCACAGAGGACACCATGAAAAGACCTATGCGAACAGCATAAAACCAGATCAGCCTGCGAGTAACTCGCAGGCTGATCAGGTTTTATGCTGTTCGCTGCTCCTCAGTGGTCTGGAAATGAGTATTTTGTAATTAAATTTGGTATGGTTTAACTGTGGTTTTCTGCAGATCAGGCTTTATGTGATACCTATTGAGTGCGTCAGAATGAGTCTATATGAGGGAAAGGGTTAAGACAGGATTTATTAGTCAACCCTTCCACATCCTTGTTGATGCATTCTAAAGGTTATTTTGTGGTTACCAATTTGAAGAAATGCAAGTTTTATTAGATAGAATAATCTTTATTTTTTGTTAGATTTAAGAGGTAACTTTTGATACAAAAGCTGTTTTCCAACAAACAAGAGTATCAGAATAACATAATTATAAAATAGAAGCTGTAAAGAAAACATTATGTACATATAGATGAGTATATAGTACCATATGACTTGACTATTTGAGTTTACCGTCGCTTTGACAGTATGAAATGATACAAAAAAAAATATACATGTATATATACGAGCATATAAAAAGTAGCCAAATACTTCAAGGAAAAACAACAAATATGTATATAAAAACAAAAGAACAAAAAGAGACCAAAAAAAACAACTATTGGGGGCTACACTGAACTCTAGTCTAATATTTCCTTTATATGCCTGTTACCAATTAACACCCATCTGTAATCACTGGGTGTCACTGGTCACTCCTTTAAACCACTAGACTATAACCAATCAACATGAGCAACAGTATTTGTATCTATCAAAGGCAGTATCTATATTTTATAATCATAATTATATTTCATATTAATATCTCATTTAGGAATTTCATAACATTCATAAATCTGTCACAATATAAATATACAGTAAGTAGGAGTTAAATGATTATGAAACAGAACTCTGTTTCTTTTAATTATCTCCCTTTTTAGCTCACCTGAGCACAAAGTGCTCAAGGTGAGCTTTTGTGATCGCCCATTGTCCGTCGTTCATCGTCCATGCGTGCGTCCGTGCGTCGTCAACTTTTCGTTCAAACGACTTCTCCTCCTAAACCACTTGGCCAATTTTAAAATTATTTTGCAGGAAAGTTCCTTGGCAGACTCTCTACCAAAGTTGTTCAAATGGTTCCAGTCCATTGCATAATTAGGTCACAGGAGCTAAAAATAGATTTTAAAAGTGAAATCTTAAAAAAACTTCTTCTCCAAATCCAAAAGGCCTAGAGCTTAGATATTTGGTATGTAGCATTGTCTAATGAACCATTACCAAGATTGTTCAAATCATGGCCCTGAGGTGATAAATGACCCCGCTCCAGGGGTCACTTCTTTTACATAGAGTTATATAGGAAAAACTTTAAAAAAAATTCTACTCTGAAACCATAAGGCCAAGAGCTAAGATATTTGGTATGTAGCATTGTCTGATACACCATTACCAAGGTTGTTCAAATCATGGCCCCATGGTGATAAATGACCCCGCGCCAGGGGTCACTTGTTTTACATAGAATTATATAGGAAAATCTTTAAAAATCTTCTTCTGCAAAACTGCAGGACCTAGAGCTTAGATATTTGGTATGTAGCATCATCTAATGGGCCATTACCAAGATTGTTCAAATCATAGCCCTATGGTGATAAATGACCCCACACCAAGGTCACTTGTTTTACATAGAGTTATATCGGAAAATCTTCTTCTATGAAACCATAAGGCCTAGAGCTTAGATATTTGGTGTGTAGCATCATCTTATGAGCCATTTCCAAGATTGTTCAAATTATAGCCCTACGGTGATAAATGACCCCACACCAAGGTCACTTGTTTTACATAAAGTTATATCGGAAAATCTTCTTCTATGAAACCATAAGGCCTAGAGCTTAGATATTTGGTGTGTAGCATCATCTTATGAGCCATTAACAAGATTGTTCAAATCATAGCTCTACGGTGATAAATGCCTCGCACCAGGGGTCACTTGTTTTACATGGAGTTATATAGGAAAAGTCTGAAAATCTTCTTCTATGAATCCATAAGGCCTAGAGCTTAGATATTTGGTATGTAGCATCAGCCTTTTGGCCATTACCAGGATTTTTTCAAATCAAAGCCCTACGGCGATATATGACCCCGCACCAGGGGTCACTTGTTCTACATAGAGTTACATAGGAAAAACTTTCAAATATCTTCTCCTATGAATCCATGAGGCCTAGAGCTTAGATATTTGGTATGTAGCATCATCAAATGGTTCATTACCTAGATTGTCAAAATCTTGGCCCTATGGTGATGTCTTCAATGCCTATACATCAAGACCCCTCAGGTGAGCGATATAGGGCCTTACGGCCCTCTTGTTTTTAATTATCTCCCTTCTTTTGAAGATTTTTTATCTTGATCATTACTTCATTACTTTATTAAGGAAATTTATTTATTAGACTTACTCCACTCAGGAATGGCTTTCAACTGACATCAGTCATTAGACATCTGATCTGCTCAGATGGGGGCATAGTTTTTTTCAAACACATCTTGTTTTCTTTTTTTTGTTATCCCTGTTTTTAGCTCACATGAGCACAACGTGCTCAAGGTGAGCTTTTCTGATCGCCTTTTGTCCGTCGTCCGTGCGTCCGTGCATGCGTCCGTCCGTGCGTGCGTCCGGCGTCAACAATTGCTTCAAACAACATCTCCTCCTAAACAGCTTGGCCAATTTGAAAAATATTTTGCAGGAATGTTCCTTGGATGAAGCTCTACTGAAGTTGTATAAATGGTTCTGGTCCATCGCATAATTAGGTCACAGGAGCTAAAAATAGATTTTAAAAATGAAAATTTAAAAAATCTTCTTCTCTGAAACCACAAGGCCTAGCCTTTTGATTTTTGGTATGTAGCATGATCTTATGACTGTCTACCAGGATTGTACAAATTATGACCCTGGGGTCAAAATTGGCCCCGCCCCAGGGGTCACTTGATTTCACATAGGCTAATATAGGAAAAACTTGAAAAAATCTTCTTCTCCGAAACCACAAGGCCTAGAGCTTAGATATTTGGTATGTAGCATCATCTTATGGGCCACTACCAAGATTGTACAAATCATAGCCCTATGGTGATAAATGACCCCGCACCAGGGGTCACTTGTTTTACATAGAGTTATATAGGAAAATCTTAAAAAATCTTCTTCTATGAATCCATAAGGCCTAGAGCTTAGATATTTTGTATGTAGCATCATCTTATGGGCCACTACCAAGATTGTACAAATCATAGCCCTATGGTGATAAATGACCCCGCACCAGGGGTCACTTGTTTTACATAGAGTTATATAGGAAAATCTTAAAAAATCTTCTTCCATGAATGCATAAGGCCTAGAGCTTAGATATTTAGTATGTAGCATCATCTTATGGGCCACTACCAAGATTGTACAAATCATAGCCCTATGGTGATAAATGACCCCACACCAGGGGTCACTTGTTTTACATAGAGTTAAATAGGAAAATCTTAAAAAATCTTCTTCTATGAATCAATAAGGCCTAGAGCTAAGATTTTTGGTATGTAGTAGCATCTAATGGTTCATTACAAAGATTTTCAAAGTCTTGGCCCTACGGTGATAAATGACCCTGCGCCCAAGTCTTCTCTGAAACCATATGGCCCATTGCTTAGATATTTGGTGTGTAGTATTGTCAGGGGTAAAATGTTTTAGATTAAGTTATATCAGAATCCTTGTCTGTTTAAAAACCTTGACATCAGTTGAAGCAATGGTACTCAGGTGAGCGATTCAGAGCGATTCAGGGCCATCATGGCCCTCTTGTTTAATTCATCATCACTGTTTATCAAGAATCCAAGATTCATATTTAAATGACACAGTTGAGACCTGCATCTTTTTAGTCAGCCAAGTTTTTCAATTTATGCCTTGTTGTGATTTTTAGATAAGCCAATGTTATATTTCAAAATTTCAGATGGTGTTTTTGGAGATGAGAATGTCCCTCCACCTACACCAGTTTTGTTAGAGGCACGAGCCACTCACAAGCGGAATGATTCCACGGCAACTACTGTGTCCGAGAAAGAGTTCCGCAAGCAGTTCAACTCTGTCAGTAAGAGGTTTGTCAAGCGAGCTGACAGTCAACAGGAATACAGACGGTACACTGCAAAATTTTATGGTACGTTAGTCTTTATGTTTAGATGATATTGACATGTTTATATATTTCCGAAAGAAATGATCCCTCAAGAACTGAAATGGTGCAGGACCCTCATAGTACTGTACTAGGTTCATGTACGGTAAAAATTGGTTCGGTACAATTCTAATTATACTATTCCAGGTGAATTTGCATGTTGTAAGTGATGTCATGACCACTTGACAAAGCTTACAAGCTTCAGATGTCTTGATCCCCCGCTCACCATCGAAGTTGATATTACCTTTAACCTTAATAAGGAAGTGTCAGTAATTTCTAAGACCATGCGAGGTTTTACTGTAATCACTATATGATGTCATGGTCAAGTTACAGAAATCCCTTGTTTTCCAGACCACGTCAAGACTCATGTTCTGCAGCGAGGAGCCGACTCCGGTTTTGGAATCCATGTTCTGGACAGTAAACCAGCCGTTGTGTCCGGGGTGGATGAAGGTCAGTTTTGGCTAGACTCATTTAAATCTCTTAAATTCAATTTGCGGAAAGAGTGTTTGACCAGATCTTGCTTAACCCTTTCCCTCATAGAGGAAACCATGAAAAGACCTATGCGAACAACATTAAACCAGATCAGCCTGCGAGTAACTCGCAGGCTGATCAGGTTTTATGCTGTTCACTGCTCCTCAGTGGTTTGGAAATGAGGATTTTATAATTAAATTTGGTAAGGTATAACTGTGGTTTTCTGCAGATCAGGCTTTATGTGGTACCTATTGAGTGAGTCAAAATGAGTCTATATGAGGGAAAGGGTTAAATATATTTTAGGGACTTTTGTGAATAAAATTTCATAGGTGGAGACCCAGAGTCTATCATTAGGAGGGTGTCATGATCCAGTGGTACCCAACTGCAGATACAAATGTTGTTTTTCCAAACCCCGGGGGTGGGGCAAGGATTTTTCATGACCTTTCCAGGCATTATGCACTGGTCCAATCCTTGAAAAGTTGGATGGGTTAATATAAGTTGAAAGAACTTGTTCCAAATTGGCGTAAAATAAATAAGTTTAGTTTATGTTCATTATCAGACATCCATCTTGACAATTTAATATTGGATATGAATTTCATTAGGGTGTTTCACCTTTCTGCATGCAGTTTAATTTAATTTTTAAGTTCAACATTTAAATAATCAATTGCACCATTTTGAATCAGAATTTGTAATTACAAAATTGTATATGAATGTTTTTATGACAAGTTTAAAATATGAACTCTTCAGTAGCATGTAACAAGTCACAGGCCATTTGTAAAGCTGAGTGAATAACATGTACAAGAAAGTGACATTGATGATAGCAATCAGATATTAGTCACCATTATGTTTTGAAGTGATGGAGGCAGCTTCACAGACTGTGATACATGTTTTTGTCCTGGTTGTGTCCACTGATTCAACAGTTTGTTGTTGATTCTCAATCCAGTCTGCTTACAGTTTAGAATGTACAGTGTAAAGACTGGCAGTTGGGGTGGCAAATGATTTTGAATTTAGGGGTGAAATAGAAACTGGGGTAAAATAGAAATTGGAAAGAAACATTAGAGTGGCAGTGACTTTTTTCTTATGCAACACAGATACATTTTAACACTTTATTTGGGATGTAAAACTTCAGTTTTGGGATTACATCATACCACATTGTCAATAAATGATGGCATTAACAGATTGATGATTGGTGTCTTGATTAATCAGCCCCTTCTACTACAGCATATGTGGTCATTAGTAGATGGTACTTTTTGTGTCATTGTTGTAAGCAGAGGTGACACATAGGGATTGACCGTCTCTAGTGGCCTAGTGGTTAGAGCATCTGCCTTGAGGTTGTGGGTTCGATCCCTGGCTGCACCATACCAATGTCATAAAAAATGGTACTCCCTTGCCTGGTGCTCAGCATATAAAGGGTAGTTGCAGGACTGGTTAGTCAGGTGTCCTGATAATATAAAAGGGTGTGGCATCATGTCACATGTCTATGGTGTGATACTGCAGTGTTTTAGCACTATATCTGTCTCAAGTAGACATTATCTCCAAATGACTGAAATACTTTTGGTGGGACGTTAAACCCAACAAACAAACAAACACATAGGGATCACTTTTCTGTCATCTGTTTGTCTGTCATACTTTTTCTGTTACACTGGTGACGTATGTGTTCCAAAGAACACACTTATATATTTTAGCAATTTTAGACCATAGATGTACTTAGATTTCCACTGTCAGGCTGCGTCTTTTCTAATGATGATCTCAGGCTTAAACTCAAATAAAAAAAATTGTTCAACTTTAAGTTTGAGTTTGTGTATGAGTATGATTTTTTATTATATTCGAGAACCTGGGGCCAGTACATTATACATCTGCTTTGAGAATGGATAGAGTCGAGTGGTAACCTTTTAATCTGGTTACAATAGACTTTACCAACAAACACTGACATGTAGACCATTGTTACATACTTGCTTGTGGTGATTCAAAAATTCAAAAAGTAACGGATCTTACCAATAAAAAAATCCTATTTTCTGTCAAAATATTGTTAAGATGTTTCTTTGTTTAGGAAGCCCAGCCGAAAAGGCAGGAGTAAAACAAGGGCAGGTGGTGATTGCTGTGAATGGGGTCAATGTTTTAGACTCGGACCATGATGAGATCATCCGACTTGTCAAACAGAGTAAGTATAGTTCCCATGGTAACAGACGCCTGCTTTAAGTGGTCAGTCTGTCCTAAGGGGCCATCTTTTGGAAACCCAGTTTTAAGTTTTATTTGTATTAATTTTACAAAGATTATACAGAAAGCCATGTTGATGATGAATGTTCCTGTTATGTGATGCTCTGGCGTCCGCATGGTCCTTGATGTGGTAAGAAACAAAGAGTACCTGGAGAAATCCCACATGTCAAGTACAAGCAATTACAGTAAAACCTGTCTTATCCAACACCTACTGGGACCAACTGACAATGTCAGATAAGACAGGTTGTCAGATAAGGCAGGTCATTATAGACTGTAGGGTGGTTTCCGGCAGTATCGCGCGTTCTCTGATATTGCGGTGTTGTCAGTTTGTTAGGAAAGACTTTGCCGACCGCCACCTAGTGACACCATTTTGTAAACAGGAAGCTACGATTTTAATTGAAATAAACAAAAAGTAATAAGTCTCCGTAAATGGTAAGAAAAACGTGCATCTCTTGCAGTACACCGACTTTCAACCATTACGCTTATGCGTATCACCCCGTGTCCGCTAAAAACCGTTTTTTAACATAAATAATGAATTGAAAGACTCAACAAATGCTAGATCTTCATCTGCTGCATTGTTTTATGAATGATGATTGTTTTGATCATGTAGCGACGCCTGTAGATGGAGCCAGCAGTCTTTTTTCAAGAAATACCGCGATACCAGAGAATCATGGGATTTTTTATGTTGTACAAACATGGTGAACAATATCATGTTTTAAAATGTTATTAGAAAGGTTGGAAAAAATAAATTGTTTTCACATTATGGTACAAAGGTGGAATATCAGTGACATACAGAAATAAATTTCAGATAAGACTTCACTGATATTTTATTCCCGTTCATGCCGTTAGTACCGCGATATGAGGGAACACCATCCTACCTTTAACATTAATAGTCCATGTATTTGCTATATATGACATCCAGCTGGCTTGCGGTAGGTCGGTGGTTCTACCCGGGTACCTCTGTGTACTCGGGGTCTTCCTCCACCTGTAATTAGCTGGATGTCGCTATATGATTGAAATACTATCGCAGCGACGGTAAACCCCAATACAACAACAACAGCAACATATATATGACATTAAATTTTAAATAATTCCGAAAATATTGTTAAAATACGTGATTGTATACATGTATAAGCAAAAACACCTGAGCCGAGTTTATCATCAAAGTTAATTAACAATAACATAATTGATTTGTCATTGTAATTGTTTGGACACCGACAAGCTAACGGTTTGTAGATGTGTCGAATAAAACAGTGTAATTATAGTGCAATTATCACTAACGGGACAAAAACTGTTGTAAGATTACATGTGTCGTTATGGGAAGGTTATTTAAACAGACTTTGAACAGGAAAAATGATGGGACCGACAAAAAGTGTCGGACAATACAGGATGTTGTTATGAACAGGTGTCGTTATGGGCAGTTTGCACTGTAATTATAATTTTCCATACAACAACTGCTGATCAGTGTGTTAACCGTTACGCTATCCACACCTCCAGTTTGACATTAGACTCGTGTTAGCCACCACGCTTATTTAGCAGTAAACCAAAAAGCAGGCATTGCTGATTTGCATAATTTCCACAGCTATTATCACTGTCCCGTATCCCTCCGCACCCAGTTGTGTATCAACTGAATGAGGTAGGAAGGTCATGACCTCCTTAGGTGGAACCTCACTCTGGACTATTATGAAACAAATCAAAGTGCTTAAGGAACTGGGAGACTGCTGACAGGGTTATCATAAAATAAAGAGTGAGTTCAGCTGACTTACTACTTGTGACTAGAGTTGCAGGAATACAGTAGTTTTTGGCTTCAGATGACCTTTGCCCTTTATCAAGTTAACACTTAAATAAAACTTAAAGCTTTTCCACCATGTAAATCCTGCCAACAGTCTCACAACCCATTGTGCACTTTGATAACTTTTATTTATCACCTGAATTTAGCAGCCATTTTTCATAAATTTCTAGTCAGTTATCTATAAGTAAAAATTTATATCCTGCCTTTTCTCATTGTGAAAGAATCACCTTCCTTTCATGAGAAACTCAAGTATTACTGTTGTGTTGTGTGAACCATTGATCACATTGTATCTTTCATCGTTGGAAACCCTCGGATGACTTTTGATCACATTGTATCTTTCATCGTTGGAAACCCTCGGATGACTTATTCCATTTAACTTCAGGACATCATGTTGTGGGCAAATAAGCAATACACAGATTTTTTAGCTGTTGTTGACTAAAATATCAAGCAATGAAATTCAAAAAGTGCCTTATAAATTAAATACTGCTTGGCTTGGAGGCTTGAAAGTCATGTAAGCTAATTTAAAAAATATTGCTGTAAACAGCTGTATAAAATGACTTTTATGGTTGGTTTAAAAAACATGATGAAAGCAATGAAAAGGCTAAAATTGACATGTCCTATATCAACAAAATATAGGTGTAAAATCCCACAGCTGATATATGATAGCTATCGGTTGTGTATATCAGATGATATGTATCTTTGTGCAGTGTCGGGATATATGGTAAAGGGTCTTGGGTCCATGCATAGATTTAGAAATAGATTAAAAGTAGATAAGATGGGGTATGATACATTATAACATATCCTCTATCATGTTTGGTTTCAGTCAAAGTCACTAGGATTTTATGTTTAAAAGAAAAAAAGCCTTCCAGCTGGCGTTTTTCTCCCAGGGTGCATCTGTGTACTGTGGGACTTCCTCCACCTGTAATTAGCCAGATGTAGATGATTGAAATACTGTTAGGTGTTCATAAATTCCAAAACAACAACAAAGACAATCAAAATTAATGTTACTCCAGACACGCAGACCTTGACCCTGGAGGTGGGCGGGAGTGACCAGGTCAACATACACGACCTTGAGGTGCCCGTCTGCACTGGCTACCTCATGAAGCAGACGTCGTCCACCATCTTTCGCTCCTGGAAGAAGAGATACTTCATTCTGCGCAGGGATAACTGCTTGTATTATTACAAGACAGAACAGGTAGGGCATTTAACTCCAGGCAGGAGTTACTTCCCTTACATCACAGTAATCACAACAAACACCCAAATGAGAAAAAAAATTACAAATCCTTTTCATTTTTATATTTAAATAAATATATTGAATTGCGTTATAATTACAGCTATTATTGGCCTAGGTTGAGGTCCCTCAAGCCTTATATGCAAGCGTTACTAATACTATATGCCAGAACGTCCTATCAATCATTTGTTACATAGACAAAGAACAGATTTGGGACTTTGAACATATCTCTTTCCTTTAAGCAAGCTAAGATCGTAAGCAAGGCTGTTATAAACTTTATGTTTTGATGAAGCAATAGGAAAAAAAGGTAGAATATGCATTTCCTCCAATATTTTATATAGATAGCGTTATCTGTTATACTACTACACTATGCTTCCTCACTTTTGCGTGATTTTTTCTGTTTATTTTAACACTTTCTATATTACATATGTATATGCATGAAATAAATAATCAGGATGTCTAAACTTAAAACTAAAAATGTAAAACATAATTCGGCTTTCACGCAGCCCCAAAAAAATGCATAGGCAGTGGTTACAGATACGGAACAAGGAAAGTAACCACCTGTTGTGTTTCATAGGTGGTGTATTCTTTAAGGCGTAAAAACAGATCTTGCTATGTCTTTTTTATTTGAAATAATTATGCTAGATCAAACATGTGCATAATTACAACTTGAAATTGAATTCTTTTCATAATTAATTTGCAGTATGAGCTGTTTTTCTAGATAGCTTGACAAATAGTTTTGCATATATTTCCATAATATTACTGTTTAATTTTTAATTTTTGTTGACATTAAGTTATATAAAGTGTTACCCTTGTTTACATATTGTTTGAGTGTACTGTTTATTTTATATACATGATTGAAGTACGGTGTTAAATTTCTTTCTATTTTCAGTTGGTGTCGATTATTTAGATTCCAAACAATACACAATATTTTTTTTTTTTTTACATATTTCTGTTTTGTCTTCACTGCAATGATGATATTTATAAATGGTATCAATACTTTTTTTTTTTACATTTTTCTTCTGTTGCTAGGATACAGACCCCCTTGGTGCCATACCTTTGAGTTGCTATGCAGTATCCAGACACGGTGACCTCAACAAGTTTGGGTTCAAAGCGGAGAAGTACAACAACCGCACATTTTACTTCCAAGCTGACACCAGGCAGGATATGACCAAGTGAGTCCTGATTTGGTACCCCTAAATTACATACTCTATCAAATTATCCTGACACCAGACCAACGATATACCACCATGCAAAGGAAATTTACTAAGACCAATTTTAACAACTTTGGTATGCCATGGCCAGGGAATTTCTGTTACAGAACACACAACCTCCAAGATATGGGCTGACGATTCAACCATTAAGTCACTTAGACATTTTTTGAATAAAAGAATTATTATAATCCATAGAATCATGCAAGCCCGTCCCATCACATCATGTTGTACACACATATTATGAAGACAGTGTGAGATGTAGGGGTAGTGATCACCTTTATAGATAGTTTCAGTTTTTTATGTAAAGTCATATTTTGTATATTCTTAAATTGATGCAGATTAATCTGATACATTATATTACATGACATTCAAATAAATTTCCCAGTTCACTGTTAGATGTATTCACACATTTTTCAAAAAAGTAAATATGTATCAGAAATTAACATTTAGGGAAATAAAAGATTCAGGTTATACTAGCAGTAATTGTTCATTTTTAGCTCACCTGAGCACAAAGTGCTCAAGGTGAGCTTTTGTGATCGCCCTTCGTCCGGCGTCCGTCGTCGTGCGTCGTTAGTCGTGCGTCGTCCGTCGTGCGTCGTCCGTCGTCAACAATTTGCTTTAAACGACATCTCCTCTGAAACAGCTGGACAAAATTTAATGAAACTTGGCAGGAATGTTCCTTGGGTGAGGCTCTACAAAAGTTGCTAAAATAAAGTTGATCCATGAAGAACTCTGGTTGCCATGGCAACAAAAAGAAAAATAATTTGAAAACTTTAAAAATCATCTCCTTCAAAACTACTGGCCAGATTTCAAAATAATTTGGTACAGATGTTCCTTGGGTCAACCTCTACCAAAGTTGCTAAAATTATTCCGATCTGTAAAAAAACATGGCCGCCATGGGCGGGGTTATTTAAACAACATATCCTCTGAAACCACTGGACAGAATTTGATTAAATTTGGCAGGGATGATCCTTGGGTCAACCTTCACAAAAGTTGCTAAAATAAACTTGATCCACGTAGAACTCTGGTTGCCATGGCAACAAAAAGAGAAAAAAAATGAAAACTTTAAAAATCATCTTCTTCAAAACTACTGGCCAGATATCAAAATAAATTGGTACAGATGTCCCTTGGGTCAACCTCTACCAAAGTTGCTAAAATTATTCCGATCCGTAAAAAAACATGGCCGCCAGGGGCGGGGCTTATTTGCCTTATATGTATATAGAGAAACCTTTAAACAACATCTCCTCTGAAACCACTGGACAGAATTTGATTAAACTTGGCAGGGATGATCCTTGGGTCAACCTTCACAAAAGTTGCTAAAATAAACTTGATCCATATAGAACTCTGGTTGCCATGGCAACAAAAAGAAAAAAAATATGACAACTTTAAAAATCATCTTCTTCAAAACTACTGCCCAGATTTTAAAATAAATTGGTACAGATGTTCCTTGGGTCAACCTCTACCAAAGTTGCTAAAATTATTCCGATCCGTAAAAAAAAATGGCCGCCAGGGGCGGAGCTTATTTGCCTTATATGTATTTAGAGAAACATTTAAACAACATCTCCTCTGAAACCACTGGACAGAATTTGATTAAACTTGGCAGGGATGATCCTTGGGTCAACCTTCACAAAAGTTGCTCAAATAAACTTGATCCATGTAGAACTCTGGTTGCCATGGCAATAAAAAGAAAAAAAAATGAAAACTTTAAAAATCATCTTCTTCAAAACTACTGGCCAGATTTTAAAATAAATTGGTACAGATGTTCCTTGGGTCAACCTCTACCAAAGTTGCTAAAATTATTCCGATCCGTAAAAAACATGGCAGCCAGGGGCGGGGCTTATTTGCCTTATATGTATATAGTGAAAATTTTAATCAACATTTCCTCTGAAACCACTGGACAGAATTTGATTAAGCTTGGCAGGGATGATCCTTGGGTCAACCTTCACAAAAGTTGCTAAAATAAACTTGATCCATATAGAACTCTGGTTGCCATGGCAACAAAAAGAAAAAAAATATGACAACTTTAAAAATCATCTTCTTCAAAACTACTGCCCAGATTTTAAAATAAATTGGTACAGATGTTCCTTGGGTCAACCTCTACCAAAGTTGCTAAAATTATTCCGATCCGTAAAAAAAAATGGCCGCCAGGGGCGGAGCTTATTTGCCTTATATGTATTTAGAGAAACATTTAAACAACATCTCCTCTGAAACCACTGGACAGAATTTGATTAAACTTGGCAGGGATGATCCTTGGGTCAACCTTCACAAAAGTTGCTCAAATAAACTTGATCCATGTAGAACTCTGGTTGCCATGGCAATAAAAAGAAAAAAAAATGAAAACTTTAAAAATCATCTTCTTCAAAACTACTGGCCAGATTTTAAAATAAATTGGTACAGATGTTCCTTGGGTCAACCTCTACCAAAGTTGCTAAAATTATTCCGATCCGTAAAAAACATGGCAGCCAGGGGCGGGGCTTATTTGCCTTATATGTATTTAGAGAAACATTTAAACAACATCTCCTCTGAAACCACTGGACAGAATTTGATTAAACTTGGCAGGGATGATCCTTGGGTCAACCTTCACAAAAGTTGCTCAAATAAACTTGATCCATGTAGAACTCTGGTTGCCATGGCAATAAAAAGAAAAAAAAATGAAAACTTTAAAAATCATCTTCTTCAAAACTACTGGCCAGATTTTAAAATAAATTGGTACAGATGTTCCTTGGGTCAACCTCTACCAAAGTTGCTAAAATTATTCCGATCCGTAAAAAACATGGCAGCCAGGGGCGGGGCTTATTTGCCTTATATGTATATAGTGAAAATTTTAATCAACATTTCCTCTGAAACCACTGGACAGAATTTGATTAAGCTTGGCAGGGATGATCCTTGGGTTAACCTTCACAAATGTTCCTAAAATAAACTTGATCCATATAGAACTCTTGTTGCCATGGCTACAAAAAGAAAAAAAATATGAAAACTTTAAAAATCATCTTCTTCAAAACTAGTCTGGCCAGATTTTAAAATAAATTGGTACAGATGTTCCTTGGGTTAACCTATTTGTCTCAGGTGAGCGATTTAGGGCCATCATGGGCCTCTTGTTTATATGCCCGTCAAATGACAGGACATTAATCGATAGGTTGGATGGGTGGTGTCCACTAAGGATGTCCAGAATTTCCCAGACATTCCAGATAATTTGCAAAATTGAATTAACAAATCTTTACCAAACTTGGTCACTATGTGTATGGGCACAATAATTCAGCCAAGTTTGATAACCAGGCAGCATGTCCCAGACACTCCAGAGTTATGGCCCTTAATTTGATAAAATATCATGTTATTAAAAAAAAAATATCATTAAAAAAGAAAATAATGGTAAGCAGAATGTTGATAATTTAAAGGGTTTAAGGTGTTTTCAAAATTGAGAACATATTGCAAATATTGCCGTGAAAGTCAACTTCAATATTTTAAGATTTTGTTTTTCACAGAGGTTGAATATGAGTCTTTAGCCAAAAAAAAAAAATGAAGTAATTTGATTGCTTTTGATCTAATTATTTTATCATTTTCTGTATGTATATTAATATATTGCATTTTTTCTTCCTAGATGGGTAGGTGCCATGAATGAAGCTGCACAAAGAGGAAGGGATAAGGTATGTAGGTGTTTTGTTGCATGATTGTGAAGAGTTGGCTGTTTATACTCCCAAAGTAAAGTGATATCTACAAGTTTGTGCATTGTCCTGTTACATTGCGTTCTCTTGCACCTCATCCCACTTTACCAATTATTCAATATCTATTCATCCTGCTTAACAAAAAGTCCAATATCTATTCCTCTCACCTTACAAAAGTCCATATCTATTCACCCACTTTACAAAAAGTCCAATATCTATTCATCCCACCTTACAAAAAGTCCAATATCTATTCATCCCACTTTACAAGAGTCCAATATCTATTCATCCCACTTTACCAAAGTCCAATATCTATTCATCCCTATTTACAATATGTTCATTATCTGTTCAAATTATTTAATCAAGGTGATTTAGCTTAGATGGATGTTCTTAACAATACCTTGACTGTTAACTCTCAAGGTTTTTATCTGTAAACAATAGCTGATCAAAATCATTTGTTAAATTCATGCAAAAGTCTGTTGTGTTTTAGCAATTTTATTCAAAATTTCCTTTTACAGAAAGAAAGGAAAGATGCTTTGAATTCAGTAACATATACGTGTATAAATTTATAGATGAGTTTAAAATGCTTTAGGAAGAAGAAAAATTTTGTTGTTTTTACTAATAGTTTTAACTGGATTATTTCTGACTTAAATATTTTCCTTTCGTCAACTATCTGAACTATTTATTTACTTCCAATCAGTCTTAATCATTTCTTTATACCTTGAGAGATACACTAATCACATGGTTAACTTTATTACAGAGAGATGCTTGGATGGATGTCACAACTCACAATGTTGGTCTACCTGCCCTGGAGATCAGAAAACCAGACTGCTCCGGCTATTTGTTTAAGATGGGTCGGTCAACGAAACGCTGGCGGAAACGTTACTGTGTCCTGAAGGATGCCTGCATTTACTACTATAAAAATGCAAACTCGAAGGCTGCTGAAGGTACCAAAGTGATAAATAGTTCATTTCATCCTGGTTCTGCTCTGAGTCTTAGCTTAAACATTGCCTAAAGATGATGTTGTTTTAGGGTTAACCATTGCTGTAACAGTGTAAAATCCTCAGTTCACATAGTATGAAAATAACAAATATAGAACTAAGAGTGAATGTATTTTATATAGTGCAATTTGCCTCTCTTATCATTTTAATTATTATTTTAAAACCTGTGAAGAAAAGCCACTCAAAAGCTACAGAGAAGTAGTTGGTATAATTTAGAGGTAAACTTCTTTATAAATTCAGTCCTGGGAAACTAGGGCCCCGTTTCATTTAACTTCATACAATCAAATTTGATCTTAGTCGTAAATCTGTTGTTCAAAATAGTATCTACTAAAGTCTTATTTTCACAAATACAATAGAAATTGACCCATTTTATTGCTTTATACAAACAAAACACTTTTTGTAAGGAAAAAGTCACAGGAGAGGTATTATTTTACATTCTTTTAATTTAAGCTTAGGAAGATTTTTTGTATGAAGTTCAGTGATACAGGCCACCCTAGGCCCGTGCGATATCGCAATAACATTTGTCTGCCAATATATTGCACTATGATTTCAAATATCGCAATATATTGTGCCTTAGGAGCTGAATAACTTGCAAGTATTAATAGAAACAAATATATAAATATGTTTACACAACATTAAATTTATGTATATTTTTATTCTAAATTGAATTTCACAACCTCAGGAGAACAACTGCACAATGGTTATGCAGTATAAACAGGCTGTTACGATTAAGTTGTGATGGTTACTATAAAAATGAATGGAAACTTGAAGTCAAAACATCAGCTGAAAAGTTAAGGCAAAGAATACCTCACACTAAATGCTCAAAATATGAAAATACCTTTAACTAACTTAAAATCTTTTATGTGTGTTTTGATTTTGAAGATAATTTATTGGCAAAATATAGAAATACTGATGATGTCTGAAAAAAAAAATTAACATTAATTTATTCTTTACACTCGAAGTTATTTATATTCTTAAGGTGTGGCCCATCTCCATGGATACACTATGAATTGGTCTGATGTAAATGGGAAGAGGAACAGTTTCTCCCTCCATCCGCCGGAGAGTCAGATGAGGGTGTTCTCTTTCTATACGGATAACAACACAGACAAAAACAGGTAAGCATTTCTCTCAGTTATTGAATTATCTCCTTTCTTTCACAGATAAAAATCATGGTTGGGCTTATTTCCATGATTTATCTCCCTTCCTTCATAAATAGATGTCAAGGTTGAACTCTTTGAGTAAATTCTCATTATTGTCCATTATTTTCTTTATCTCTCTTCACATTTAGTCACAGCTACCAGTACCTACTTCCATTTATATCCAAATTACTGAGATTTAGCTTTACTTAAACCCTTTTCTTTAGATCAAAACCTAGTGTCAAGACAGATTGTGCAATTTTCTGTCCACTTTATAAATTTAGATTATGAACTTTGCTTTAGGTCAAGAATCTTTAAATAGACCCTCACATTTGCTTACAGAGGTTTGATTTAACTGGCACAGTATACTAACTGTAACAGTGCTTTTATTTCCTGTTTATACAGTGTACTGTATTGCCACACTTTAAAAAAAAAAAAAGATCTATTCTTAATATTGATAATGAATCATTACAAAACAGAGAGAATATCATTTAAAACTTAGATTAATTGTATTCCCACCTCACAGACGTGGGTGCTTCATGGGAATTACTCTCATTACATCCTGTCCTACACACTACAGGAAGACAAGGTGGGATGCAGGGGTAACAGTCACCTTTGTTCTAGGTCTAGTTTTACATAGTCTTTATTTGTCATAGTTGGCTTGCATATGAAATTTTAATGACATGGACATAATATGTTGATTTTATCCCTCAGGTGGCTGACTGCTCTTGGGACATCCATCAACAAATGGGTCAAGGTTGAATAAGGATAGATTATCATGGCAACAGCAGGGGTCTTTCTGTAACCAGGTGACAGACGTTCAAGCCGGCAACTTAAATGGTCTTCCTATCAGCATTTATGAAATGGTGCATTTATATATCACAAGCTGTAAAGGTTTACTGATGTCTACATGTGTATATGTTGTTAAATTGTGCACACGATTAAAATGTAAACTTTAACCCTTTCCCTCATAGAGGACACCATGAAAAGACCTATGCGAACAGCATAAAACCAGATCAGCCTGCGAGTAACTCGCAGGCTGATCAGGTTTTATGCTGTTCGCTGCTCCTCAGTGATCTGGAAATGAGGATTTTGTAATTAAATTTGGTAAGGTTTAACTGTGGTTTTCTGCAGATCAGGCTTTATGTGATACCTATTGAGGGCGTCAAAAGGAGTATATATGAGGGAAAGGGTTAAGGTAAAGTCCCTGTAATGGTTCTGTTCATTCTTGGTCCACTTAACCTCTACCAAGATAACCAAGGTACCCAAATGAAACATTAGGAAACCTTGGTTATTCCTTGAAAGGCCATGAGGTCCAAAATGTTGCGGAACTGTTACAGGGCTTTACCTGAATATGTAAACTTTTCCAATTAATGAATTACATTTTAGTTCAGCATGTACTTAAAAATGAAAACATATTTTTTTAGAGAATGAGGAGTAAAGGTTTTGTGCAATTTGATCATTTAAAGTTCCAATATTGTTTTATGACTTATGGGTCACTAAAAGACATGTAGTTTGAACCAAAAATAGAATTGAAATATTCAGGAACTAACAATATTCAAGATATTTAGGACTGGCTTCTTATAATGAGGCCCTGGACTCCAGCTTTTGAAAAGGACTTTTGATTCCCTGAGCAGTTTCTATCAGTATAATGAATATACATGGCCGGATACCCTCGGCTGACTTCCGTTACACAACATGACATCATGCTGTGCGAGCAAACTGTCCTAATACGGTAGATATTGATTAAATTATTGAGCATTGAAAAAACATGTCTTATAA
>CM037791.1:48930291-48978606 GCA_021229015.1 Solen grandis | reverse complement strand
CTTATTTTTTTATTTTTATACTAAACACTCAAAAATTCGACCTGCATTTTCAATTTTGACAATTATTTTTCGGGTAACTTCCACGCACAAATTGTTGTTCTTATAATGAAAATGATGATATAAGGGCTAAACAATACAGAAAAGGGTCATTCAATTACTTTATTTGAAAAGGTAACTGTTCTGCTTGTTGAATTTTAACTGCCTATATACTTTCTTTTATGAAGTAAAAATGGAAAATAATTTGGGTAACGCTCACGGCATCCGTGCGCGTTAGCCAACTCAATTTAAATTTCTGTTAGGAAAAAAAATGCAATGCAGGTAGGTTTCATTTTTAAATAAAGAAATAGTATATTTCTTTCTTGGCTTATTGTAGCTTGTATCACCATTTTCACAGATAACAAAATACAAATTTGCGTGGAAGTTACCCAAAAGAGAATTGTCAAACCTGAAAATGCCGTTCGAATCTTTTAGTGTTTGAGAAACTATTAATAGCATAAAGATAAAACATAAAGTATAGCCGATAACATAAAGATAAAAAAATAAGGTATAGCTGATATAAATATTCCTTTTCGCGTAGGCTGCGGAAGGTCTCAAAAGTAAGTATGAATGATATAATATTACCTGAAAAAGATCTGAATCAAGGTTTCAGTCTGCTATATTGTCACGTGGAACTTACTATAATAAAATACACTTCAAATGTTTAATGAAGACTTTGTCCATGCATTCCCTTATAATTAATTACATTGATCACAAGAATGTGATGACCACCCGCCATTTTGTAGGGCATCTTATAAACTTGAGCTGCCGTAACGAAATTGTGATATTAAATGAACCAAGAGTTCTTTTTTAATCAGATTTAAATACATAGGGACCCTCATGTAGCGTAACGTTATAAAGTTGGTGTAATCTACATTAGTAAGATTGATTGTTTTTAAAACTACACACACACACACACACACACACACACAAAGGAATGGAAGAAAGAAAAACGGCGGTATGTAAAATGTTGTTTTATCTAATATATCCACGAAAGAAGACAAACGTGTTGATGTATATACTGGTATACTGGTATTATTTGCAAAAGTAAAACTCATTACCGACAAACGATGAGCTATATAGTCTTATCGATTGAATTCATTACCAGCAATAACAATATACATGAACCTACATTACATATTTGATATTGTAAAAAAGTTAACTAGACAATTTTATAAATAAAAAAATAACACAATACACAAAAACGTTATTTGTATATATAAAGCGAGGGATTGTTGTTGTCCGTATTGTACAATTACACACACACACACACACACACACACACACGTTGCAATATCCTCTTAATTCATAAACAAAAGGTATAGGTACTAACTAGAAATTCTTTTTGTTTTAAGTACTTAATACATGTCTAAGACACTGATTAGTTTTCAATAAATATATGGATTAGTTCAGTTTTATATTCGATCAGTGATATTTTACCATAGACACTCATAGGATCTGACTTTCTTAGGTAGAAGAGACTATTCAAAAAACTTTTAGGTACGAGTAAATGGAACGCCTACCAAAGATCCTTCAAGATGAATTAATAAAAGTTGTATAATCTTAATTGTTTCTAATTAGACAATAAATGATAGGTTTAAACACAGACATATGCATGGTGAATAAGTCGATCTATGGTTTAAATTTGTACAACAGAACCGAATCTTGAGCATTCATGCATAAAGAAGCATTTTAATTTTATATACCGGTAAGCATGCGTATACTTGACATGAATTGACAGAATTAACGGAATTATTTATTGTTTGGAAATTTGTAAACTGACCAGATTGCTACACCCCTACCATGCGCGGATCCAGCAATTTTAGCCAACTATGGACATAACATTACTATTATACAACCGTACGGGGTGGGTTATCGTTCCTGAGGTGGGTAGGTCTTTCCTTGAGACAATAAAAAGGGCGGCACCCCTTTTGACATTTGGTGGTATTTTTAAAGGGTTGTTTAGATCATACGTACATTGATGGGTCTATATTTTAACAGGGCTCTGTATATACAAGTAGATCTAAGTGGGTCCCTGATTTTAAACACTGATTTACGTTGAGAGAATTCAGAATTATCTATTATTCTTAGTCCCACCAATGAGCCGCTCGGCGCGACATGTTATATTTGGTACCGGTTGTCACGCCTCTGCCGTAGGGAATATCGCCAAATCGAAAGTAGAACGATATTACAAATTATGGGTACACAAATGTGGACTACTATTATTCCTGGTATAGCTCTTAGAAAAACTGATTATTCTTCCTTTGTATGAAATCGCCTATAGTTTTTCTTTTTTTTCCATAAAAAAAAATAAAATTGGTTGTCTTTTAAAACCTTCTAAAATATTTGGAAGTTGCACCACATCATGCAGGCCGGGATCCAGCGGCCCCCCCCCCCCCCCAGCTGACCTGGTCATACATTTTTCTAGGCTACAAAATCCCTTGATTACATCATAGTAGTGGTGTCTAGAAATAATCCCCATCATGGGCCCCCATACTGCACCACCCGCATAACCACCTGACCAGCCAGACTCCTATTGTCTTATGGCCCCCTTCGGTAATCCGAATTGGCAGTCGTCCATGACTGTGTGATAAGCGTGTGTTTAGGGTACTGCGGACACGTTCACTGATTGAGAGAAGTTAACATGTCCTCTAACGAGCGATCTAACAATTGAGAAAAATAGGCAAGTACCAAAAATTTGTATCAGTTACAACAATAAACTATTCTAGACAAATGCAGTTAAAGAAATAAAAATTAATGAAAAAAATACTTTGACTAAATCTACTCAACGAAATCCTCTACATGTATAAAGTTTTAAATCTTGCATTAAAAGCGGGCTAATTAGCTTCCGGTAGGTTAATGAACTTTCAGGTATGAAAAATCGCCGATTTCGTTTTTGAAAAAGTTAAAAAGGTAATGATTTTTTCTACTGTAGCAAAAAAAAATCTTAATATTCTGCAGAGTAGATGCATACCTACCGCTAGCCATGTAAATTAAACTTAATAGAAATGGGTTGTGTTTCTAAATGTCATCAGCTTTACTATTTTTACATAACCTTTTAAGTATTATTTTTATGAAACTAACTCCTCTAAATATTTTTCCAGAAAAGAATAAATACAAACAGTAGGCCGATACATAATCATGTTCACTTTTTAAATATTTACGAATATAATAATCTACATGCATGTGTATTCACGGTCTCTTTATATAGAAAAAGAAATGAAAGAATATGAAAATTTCATTCTGCCATAGTTTAATTAGGACAATCCATATTTTGGGACAATGTATATGTAGATTATGCCTGATCACTAATTCAAATCAAATCCAGGTAATCAGTCATATGTTACTGGTAAGTCGATGAATACGAAATACTAATGAACTGCATGAAAACACAATTCATGTGCGAAATAAAACGGATATTAAAGATTTTTTTTATTAAATATCAACATCTTCTATTACTGAATATTGTTTGTTTTGACGCTGATTTAACATTTAGAAATCTACGGGGATGTTTCAAATTCGGCGAAGCTCCGGGGCACCTTCCCCGATCATCGGAGAAATGTCCCGAGCATCGGGAGCCATCCACAACAGTGTAAGGCCATTGTACCATAGCCGAAACATCAGTGAACGTTTCAACGGACCAATCCCGAAGCTTCTAATGGGACTGCTCCGTCTTTTTGGCTCAAATATCTGATGCCATCGGGAGAAAAATTGTGTATTTCCACATTCTCCAGTGGGACCTACGCATTAGATCCATGTCTTCAAGTTTCAAAAAATAAATTCTTCACTTTTATCCCCAGATACCCTTCAGAAGGCATCTCTGTCACACTAAAAACATTTTTCCCGGTGGAGCATGCCCCCGGTCCCCCTAGCACTCACATCACATTCAAATTTTGCCCCCCCAGCGGAAAAATTCTGGATCCGGTCCTGTAACGTTATTACGAAACTTTATATTTAGATATGAAGCAAGATTGGAATCCCAAATTCCTTTTGCGATGAGACTTAAAAATGGCGTTGTTATCCTATTTAACTGTCACCATTTTTGTAGGTTTGGTTGGCTCACTTTTCGCCGAGGAAAGTCCAGGTAATCATCTTATTTCCTTTATTAGACATTAGAATTCTTAACAAAAATTAACTGTGTAAATCGCATTCCTACACGAATAAATCTGCGTCTTGTTTATAAACTTTAAGTACAGTACTGCACTGTACTTTACTCGATTTAATTATAAACAAACCCATTTAAATCGTTCTAAGATCTACTGTGTATTAATAGATATGTGATTTTAACTTCATTTATTCAAGCCTTTTAATTTGTACATTACTTATAGATCTATACGTACGTAATTAAATTTAATAACCGTAAACATGATTTTATAGCGAATGAAAAGTGAGTTATTTACGAGTCATCATTTGCCCGAACTTACTGTACAGCTGTTAATAGCTTACTATTACATGTTTTTTTTGTTTTTTTTTTTTAAATTAACTTTATAAACTTTACTGCACAATACTTCAGTACTGTACTGTACATATCAGACTGGGGGGGGGGGGGAGGTGCATTTCATTTTGATCATCACATAAAATTCTTGATTTTAGTACATGCAAACAAATACAGAAAATGAAGCACACATGTTTAGATGTGCAGTGTAAACTGCTCCTTAACCAACATCATCAACATGGACTAGGAGTCTGCCATTAATCAGTATTTCAGCCCTTTAATCAATGAACACTCTTGTTGCTGGTGGGCCCAAATTGAAAATCTCTGTGTGTTGGCTGTTCTCCTCACGTCTAAGCAAAAACCAGCCAGACATGCACACATTCAGCCGCTTAGCCCAGTCTCTGGATAGCCTTCCATTTTTATCTGCCAATAGTTCCAACAACTGTCATCAGTCGGCAGACAGACTGCAAATAGAACCCTCTAAAACCTACTTCATCAGGGAACAGCTAAGCACCAACCTCATTGACAGCAAAGGTCTAGAAGCTCAGTGTACTTTGCTTTCTTTCTCTCATAGGCCTCCTCACATCTTGTCTCCCACGGTACTGTAAGCTTGATGACGATGAGCTTCTTCCCTGTCTCAGACCACAAGACAATATCTGGTCTCAAAGTGGTCTGGATAATGTCTTGAAAAACAAGCCTCTTCCCGAGATCAACTTCCATGTTCAATCTGGTAGTGCCATCCAGGATCGTTGCTTGCTGTGTTTGCTTTCTTCGTGGGTAAATCACCTGCCTTGGCAAAGGCAATTTGGGGGTTACTTCTTCCACGTTCCTCCTTTCTCTCTTCCTCAAGCCAGTCAGCTAACTCTCTGAGAACTGATTAAGTCATGTCTCCATCTATATCTACCCTGTGTCCATTATGTTGAACAGGATGGAAGAACATGCTCATGTGTGTCTGGTCTGTCACAAAGGCATCATTTAGGGTCGGCTGTAAGTCCCCATCGAAAGAGATTCGCTGGTGATGGTAGGAGACCATAGACCTCATGAGAAATGACAATCTAAGTACATGTAGTTCATACTTTCAGATTTCTCCCCAGGTCATCTTCCTGTTTGTGGTCACAATGAAACAATATCTCTGTTTCTTTCAATAACCAGCCAGATTGCCCCAGAAACTTTGAAGTTATGGCCCTTGAATTGATGAAAAATGGTCAAATAAAAAGTGTCCACTCTCTAACTTGAACAAAGGCTTCATTTAGGGTCGGCTGTAAGTCCCCATCGAAAGAGATTCGCTGGTGATGGTAGGAGACCATAGACCTCATGAGAAATGACAATCTATGTACATGTAGTTCATACTTTCAGATTTCTCCCCAGGTCATCTTCCTGTTTGTGGTCACAATGTAACAATATCTCTGTTTCTTTCAATAACCAGCCAGATTGCCCCAGAAACTTTGAAGTTATGGCCCTTGAATTGATGAAAAATGGTCAAATAAACAGTGTCCACTCTCTAACTTGAACAAAGGTGATCTGATCTTAACAATTCTTGGACACAATGTATAATTGCACAATATCTTAATTTTTTTTTGATAACCAGCCAGATTGCCCTAGACACTTCAGAGTTATGGCCCTTAAATTGATGAATAATTGCAAAACTTGCAGTGCCAGCTATTCAACTCTAACAAACATAAACTGATCTCTACCAAACTTGGACACATTGTATATTGTCATGATATTCTGGCCAAGTTCAATAACCAGCCAGAATGTCTAAAACATGCCATATTTACGGCATTTAAAAAAAAAAATGCAAACGTGATAGCATTTTAATCCCTGCGATTTTGGTGAACACATATGGGATGAATCAGCTATACCATCATTTAAAAGGTAAATAGCCTTTTTATATGCCCGTTGAAGATGGGACGTATTATGGCTTTACCTGTGGCAGGCGGGCGGTCTGGTGGGCAGGCGGGCGGCATCCATTGATGTCCACTCTCTAACTCGAACAGACCTGAACCAATACTTGGTCACAGTGTATATGGGCACAATATCTCGGATCCGTTTTATAACCTCCAGGAATTAATTAATCTTCGCCATTTTGGGCACAATATCTCAGATCCTTTCTATAACCAGCGAGATTGCCGAGACACTGTAGAGTGATAGCCCTTGAATTGATGAAAAAATGCAAAATTAACAGTGTCTGCTCTTTAACACTGACAAACGTGAACCGATCTTTACCAAACCTTGTCATAATGTGTACTGTCATAGCATCTCAATCGAGTTTGAAAACCAGTCAGAATATTCCACTTAAGAGTTATTACCCTTGAGTTAATAAAATGGCAGGGCAGGCAATATTTTTCAATAACCAGCACTCTTGTTATTATTTTAATATATTAATTACAATTAAAGCAATTGATTTTTTTTATCAGTTATTAATTACTTTCAATAAATAGAAAAACTGTGATTAATTACAATTAATTAAGTTACAATTTTACTACTAAATTGTAATTGAACCCAGGTCTGCTCATATAGCATCAATGGCCAAATCAACCTTGGAAGAAGGGCATACTGGTAGAGCCATGCTTTACCCTTGCCAGGTGATGTTCTTCAGACTTTCCTCTACTTTGTTCTCGAGCCTCTTGACATTGTCCCTGTTCTGTAGACAAACTTTCTCAGGCACTTACATTGGACTTTTCACTATGTCGTCCAGTTATTGCCCTTTGTTATTTTTCAGGCTTGATTTTTGTTCGGAGCTTAAGTAAAAAAGTGTTTGAGATATCAACTTGAAACTTCAAAGGTGGATAGATCTTATTGAGGAGGAGTGCAGTGCACAAGAATGATAATTCTACCTTTCATAATTTTTTAGTTATTGCCCTTTGTTATTTTTCAGGCTTAATTTTTGTCCGGAGCCTAAGTAAAAAAGTATTTGAGATATCAACTTGAAACTCCATAGGTGGATAGATCTTATAGAGGAAAAGTGCAGTGCAGTGCACAGGAATGATATCTCTACCTTGCATAATTTTTGAGTAATTGCCCTTTGTTATTTTTCAGGCTTAATTTTTGTCAGTGACCTTGACATTTTACCTGTAGACCTCAAAATAGGGGAATTAGTAGGTCTTCACATGGGTTTAATATCTATAATCACTTCAAACATCAGTCTTCATTGCCAAAAATTTTCTTTTAAAAAAAAAGATATCCTACTCTCCAACACATGTTCTAAAGAGCAAGCATTCGGCAGGGGATGGCCATGTTAACTTGGCTCTTGTTAATATAGTGCCTCCCCCCACCCCCTCCCCCAACACACACACACCTGAATTCCTGGAACTTGCCCTATATATATATATATAATATATATATATTGATTGTCTTTATTTTTCAGAATCGTGTCGATCCAGCCAACCAACATCTGCTTCCTTTATCCTGCATGATGGAACAAGTCAGCCTGACTTTGAATCAATGAAAAGTCATGCCACATCAGTAATTGGCAATGCACTGGCTGAGGGAAGTCATGTAACAATCTGTGCACTTGAGAATAAAAATGTGATAAGAATTGTAGAAACAGTCCTGAATGGCAACGAAAAGACCTGGAGAGATGATCTCAACCTCTTTAGCCACAGGAGGACCTCCAATGTTGATAGAGAACCTCTTGACATTAAAGTGGTAGAGAAGTTTATCAACAATACTATGGACACAGATGAAAGACGCAAGATGGCGCAGATTCTGTTCATTTACTCAGCATCAGATGTGAAGAATGTTAAAAGGCTCCCAAAGAAGACTTTCGTTTTCGTGAAAGCTGAATCAGATGGTTGGAAAGATGTTGCAACAGACAGCCAACACATTCATATTGGTGGATGGAACAATGGGGTAGAAGAAACAGATCTGCTAGTCATATGCAAAGGTGAGTTCATCCATCTGTCAACTAGTACACATTATAAAGTACATGTATATTGCTGTAAGATGAAAAAAGTAACAAAATTGTGAAGGAAAAAGGCAGATAACTTGACAATTGAATCAACACTTTTGGTATAAATCTGTACGAGGATTGATCAATAAAAACATGAACACATTTCTTAGAAGTATAAAACTTGTATCAAATAGATGTGAATGTCTTCTGTATTACATGCTGAAATTTCGTTTAAATAAAATCAACCATTGTACAATAACTTACATTTAAACACACTTAAATAAAGTACTTCACAGCAGCTCAAATAATGTCATGAGTGTTTACTTCGAAATCTAGATTTCTCCTTCTCTGCCATAGAAGACTCAACACCCATCCGGTACTGTGCAAAAAGTCATGTCAACTAAGCTCTTGTATGGTGAGCATTCGGAAAATATTAATGTCCTATATAACGGCTTGCACACGTTTCGTTGTGTGTTGAACAGAAGGCCAACCATACCTTTCGTCATCTCTTATACTCTGTCTGCCATCACTTAAGCGTTTATGACATTTGTATATCTATATATACACATTCCATTCGCCTCTCATTCCAATATATTTTCATTATATTGGTGACTTCCCAAAATTTACACATTTCTTATAACTGCTCTCTGCTCTTAGAAGGTTATGTTTTTTGTCGTTTTCTTTGGTGACACCGTCTCCATCGACATTAATAACAAATGATTAAATGAATTGTCACAAACTTAAGTGCTTAATGGAAATGACGTTAAGATAAACGTGAATGACGTCATCTGATTAATGGGACTTTTCAGCCGATTTATAACCTTGATTTCCAAGAACAAGCTGGGCAATTTCCAAAAGATTTCATCTGCAGCGGAGAATTAGAATAGGGTTGCTATAGCAGCCAGTATCTAGTACACCATGCGACCTACCAAGCTGTAATGATACATGAATATAGAAATATGATTGATGATTATATCTTACAAAAATAAGCACGATTGATATATTTTTTTTACTTAATTACAGCACATGTCCATGAATTTATTGATCAACCCTCGTAGGTTATAAATGAATGAAGTCAGCTTGAAAAAGTAGATCCAAAATATATCAGATCTTTTAATGACACAGTGTGTTAAATTTCAAGAGACAGAATAATGATGTCAAAATATGTTGTCAAAGCTTAATTTTTAGTTTTTCTTTACCTTTTTTCAACATTTAGTATGGCAAAGGTATATGTAATAAACAACTAATTCAATGGTACATTTAATTGCCATGCCAGAAGTGTAAATTGTTACTCAAAATCTAGTTTTAGAATCCTTCTGCATTCCTCTAAACCCTGTGGCACTGACAGCATAGTGGGGTGTCATAGTCCACCGTTAGGACACACACTTTGGGGTTGAGAGGTCTAGAGTTTGAGTCCTTCCAAGGACACTGCTAAACTAAGTCCTTTAAGCAAGAAATTAACCCCACATTGTTTCACTTCACCAAGGTGTAAATGAGTACCTGAGAGGGTGGTATTTTATAATTCTGTGGCACCATAATAGTGGGTTAGCTGCTATAAGTGGAGTGAAAGACTATTCGGGGAGATTGATAGATGGATGCTAGTAGCCTGATGACCTGAGGTAAAATCTATATAGTCGTTGAAACTTAGGCTATAAAATGCCTTTAATAACTTAAGCATCTATTTGGGTCATGACCTTAACCAAGGAAATCTCATTTGGTACACTATTAACACTGTACTTGGGGACTTAGCAAAGCACTTTTACATACAAAAAAATCAAGATTTGTTTTTTTTTTGTATAAATAATGGTATATTGTTATATATGTTTTTCAATTTTTTATGTTATCTATTTTTATCTTTGGAAATTTCCATTTGCTCCTAAAAATATATCATGTATATCTATTTTTATTTGAGGGAATTTTCAGTTGCTTCTAAAAATATAATTATTATTTTTTATCTCTTCAGCTTCTAAATATAACTACAAAATTACCATTTCCAAAAATATCTTTTATTTTGGAAGAGAGGTTGGGAAAAATGGGGGGGGGGGGACAAAACCCATAACATTTTACTGTAGTTAATGTAAAGTATTTGACTTAACCTTAGATAAAAAAATATTACTGGGGTATGACAGATTTTTTTAGCAAATTGTGAACATTATCTTACACAACTGGATATAATAGAATAATCAGAGATGATCATCCCATCATCATCATCATCATCATCAGCATTTGATGAGGCTTTGCATTAATTCACATGGAACCAATTATTTTTTGCAGAAATTCAACAGTCATATGTTCCACAATTATGACCACCTTGTGATTCGATCAACCTCCAACTAAAATACCAACCGGTAATGGAAAAGGTCACCTATGATTTTTACCTACTTAAGACGAAAAACAATATTAGCTAGGTCACATTAACTGATGCATGTATATAAGAACAAATGGAAAAGTTTCTGGCCTTATAATTGAAACAAAACTTGATGTGATATTTAATGCCTCATTATGGTAAAATTGACGCATACTGTGCATCTGTTACTAGCAATTGCTTGTACAGATAACACCTCATTTAATATTCAACTGATTGAAATTGATGTGCAGTTGTGCATACAGTTGATTTAACTTGAATTGTATTTTTTGTTCTGGACAGGGTTTCCATTGTCAGAGAAAAAGATTTTGTTTTTCAAGGTCAGGGAAAAGTCAGGGAACTTTGTTGTTGGCCAGTGAAATTTGAAAATAAGTAAAAGTTAGGGAAGTTTATTGTTATTAAAGGATGAGGTCTGAGAAAGGAATTTCAAAAAAAACACCAAAAAGAAAAACAAACGCAAAGACTCCCCAAAAAGCAGTAGAAAGAATGAAAATGTTAGGCATAGGCATTTTCTTTGTTTCCGGCAAAAAAAAATAATGTAAAGATATGTATATCTGTCATATCTGTTAATCTATTAATTTTATTTCAACTTGCACTACAAAAACTTAGTTTTTATGTCAACAAAGCCATTGGAGAATTAATGAAAATGAAACTGTTTTTAAGGAAGTTATTAAAATAATTCACAATTGTTTGCCAGTAACATATCAAGAAATGTAACAATTTGGTGAGAAAGACAAGACTAGTCCTTAAAGAAAGACTAAGATTTGAGCACAAACATGCTCAAGGTTTAATAAAGCTATTCTGATCATCCTAGTAATATGACCATCGTCAACAATTTGCTGTAAAAGATATCGCTTCTGAAACCACATTGTAGACTTGATCCATGCAGAACTCTGGTTGCCATGATTTCATTTAAAAAATTTCTCCTCTGAAACCAATGTTCACAATCGGCAAAAATGATAACCAATAGATTTCTTATCCAACCATCATTCAAATACCGTGCAATACTGCTAACCAAGGAATACAAATCCTACTGCAAATCTGCCAAAGTCTTCAAGAGCATATTTTGCTCTAATTACAGGCATATCAGCCAGACATTATATTAGCCTCATGGCAAACACTGAAGCATAAGGGAGGATACTCTTCCATGTCTTAAAAGAGTATGTGCAGAGTTTCCTCCCTTGTATATGAAAAAAAATCTTTTTACAAACCAAACATTCAAAACTGTATATCTTCCTTTTTCATTTTTACATTTTGATTCAAAAATTTTATGTAGGTAATTCTGTCTAATGTATGATACACTGCCAATTTCCAGCAACGCCTACTGTGCAATCTGCGTTCATTTTTCTTGTAACTCTGTGAATGATTGAGACTCAGGGGCAGAAACAATCCAAATTTATCGTCCCAAAATTCTGAATGGCGTAGAAAGGATTAAAAAACCTGGAATGAAACTGTGACAGTTTAGCATTACTATCTGAAGCAAATTAACCAAACTACTGCAAATTAACCTACCAAATTCTCTTCGCAGCAATTATGTAAAATTTGAATGGAAATATCCCAGTCATCAAAATCTACAATTCTAGATAAATAATCAGCTTTTCTTGGTCCATGGAGTCCATTCAATTTCAAGTACAATCAATTTTCTCATACATAATATGTACATATTTTATGCAACAATGACACGATGTGTTAAATTTCAAGAGTCAGAATAATGATGTCAAAATATGTTGTCAAAGCTTAATTTTTAGTTTTTCTTTACCCTTTTTCAACATGAAGTATGGCAAAGGTATATGTAATAAACAACTAATTCAATGGTACATGTAATTGCCATGCCAGAAGTGGAAATTGTTACTCAAAATCTAGTTTTCGAATCTTTCTGCATTCCTCCAAACCCTGTGGCACTGACAGCATAGTGGGGTGACATAGTCCACCGTTAGGACACACACTTTGGAGTTGAGGGGTCTAGAGTTTGAGTCCTTCCAAGGACACTGCTAGAATAAGTCCTTTAAGCAAGAAATTAACCCCACATTGTTTCACTTCACCAAGGTGTAAATGATTACCTGAGAGGGTGGTATTTTATAATTCTGTGGCACCATAATAGTGGGCTAGCTGCTATAAGTGGAGTGAAAGACTATCCAGGGAGATTGATAGATGGATGCAAGTAGCCTGATGAACTGAGGTAAAATCTTTAAAGTCGTTGAAACTTAGGCTATAAAATGCCTTTACTTACTTAAGCATCTATTTGGGTCATGACCTTGACCAAGGAAATCTCATTTGGTAAACTATTAACACTGTACTTAGGGACTTAGCAAAGCACTTTTACATACAAAAAAAAATCAAGTTTGATTTTTTTTTTTTGTATAAATAACGGTATATTGTTATATTTGTTTTTCTTTTTTTTTTTATATTATCTATTTTTATCTTCGGAAATTCCCATTTGCTCCTAAAAATACATCATGTATATCTATTTTTATTTTTAGGGAATTTTCATTTGCTTCTAAAAATATAATTATTATTTGTTCAGCTTCAAAATATACATATAGATGATTTGGAATAACTACAAAATGACAAATTTCCAAAAATATCTTTTATTTTGGAAGAGAGGTTGGGATAAGGGGGGGGGGAACCCATAACATTTTACTGTAGTTAATGTAAAGTATTTGACTTAACCTTAGATAAAAAAATATTATTGGGGTATGACAGATTTTTTTTACCGAATTGTGAACATTATCTTACACAACTGGATATAATAGAATAATCAGAGATGATCATCCCTTTATCATCATCATCATCATCATTTCATGAGGCTTTGCATTAATTCACATGGAACCAATTATTTTTTAGCAGAAATTCAACAGTCGTATGTTCCACAATTATGATCACCTTGTGATTCGATCAACCTCCAACTAAAATACCAACCGGTAATGGAAAAGGTCACCTGTGATTTTTACCTACTTAAGAGGAAAAACAATATTAGCTAGGTCACATAAACTGATGCATGTATATAAGAACAAATGAAAAAGTTTCTGGCCTAATGATAGAAACAAAACTTAATTTGATATTTAATGCCTTATTATGGTCAGATTGACGGATATTGTCCGTCTGTTAGCGATTGCTTGTACAGATAACACCTCATTTAATATTCAACTGATTGAAATTGATGTGCAGTTGTGCATAAAGTTGATTTAACTTGAATTGTATTATTTGTTCTGGACAGGGTTTCCATGGTAAGAGAAAAAGATTGAGTTTTTCAAGGTCAGGAAAAAGTCAGGGAACTTTGTTGTTGGCTAGTGAAGTTTGAAAATAAGTTAGGGAAGTTTAATTGTTATTACAAGATGAGGTCTGAGAAAGGAATTTCAAAAAACAACAAAAAGAAAAACAACAAAAAATCTCCCCCAAATAACAGTAGAAAGAATGAAAATGTAAGGCTTAGGCATTTTCTTTGTTTCCAGCAAAAAAACCCCCAAAAACCTAAAGATATGTATATCTGTCCTATCTGTTAATCTATTAATTTTATTTCAACTTGCACTTCGAAAACTTAGTTTTTATGTCAACAAAGCCATTTGAGAATTAATGAAAATGAAACTGTTTTTAAAGAAGTTATTAAAATAATTCACAATTGTTTGCCAGTAACATATCAAGAAATGTAACAATTTGGTGAGAAAGACAAGACTAGTCCTTAAAGAAAGACTAAGATTTGAGCACAAACATGCTCAAGGTTTAATAAAGCTATTCTGATCATCCTAGTAATATGACCATCGTCAACAATTTGCTGTAAAAGATATCGCTTCTGAAACCACATTGTAGACTTGATCCATGCAGAACTCTGGTTGCCATGATTTTATTTAAAAAATTTCTCCTCTGAAGCCAATGCTCAGAATTTAATTTCATTCGGCAAAAACGATAACCAATAGATTTCTTATCCAACCATCAAATACTGTGCAATACTGCTCAATCCGAAGGCAATACCAACAGGACTTCTACAACTTTCTTAACCGCCAGTAATACAAATCCTACTCTGTCAACTAGCAAATCTGCCAAACTTTCCAAGAGCATATTTTGCTCTATTTACAGGCATATCAGCCAAACATTATATTAATCTCATGGCAAACACTGAAGCATAAGGGAGGATACTCTTCCATGTCTTAAAAGAGTTTGTGCAGAGTTTCCTCCCTTGTAACTGAAAAAAATATATTTATAAACCAAACATTCAAAACTGAATAAATTCCTTTTCCATTTTTACATTTTGATAAAATTCTTTTTATGCAGGTAATTCTGTCTAATGTGTGATAGCCATCCAGACAAAGCAATGGCCAAATTTTACACTGCCAATTTCCAGCAACGCCTACCGTTCAATTTTCTTGTAACTCTGTGAATGATTGAGACTCAGGGGCAGAAACAATCCAAATTTATCGCCTCAAAATTCTGAATGGCGTAGAAAGGATTAAAAGACCTGGAATGAATCGGTGACAGTGTAGCATTACTATCTGAAGCAAATTAACCAATCTACTTCAAACCTACTAAATTCTCTTTGCAGCATATGTAAAATTTTAATGGAAATACCCCATGCAGTCATCAAAATCTACAATTCTAGATAAATAATCAGCCTTTCTCGGTCCATGGAGTCCATTCAATTTCAAGTACAATTGATTTTCTCATGCATAATATGTATATATTTTATGCAACAGACTGTAATTCTGCCTCCAAGGAACCTTTCATAATAATAGATTTAGTGTCCAGGTTATCTGTAAACCATTTAACCCTTTGATTTGAACAATGCTAGTAAAACTCTGTACACAGTGACCAGCTCTCTCCATGTGGACAACTTTTGTGCCTCATTCTCAGCCCATTTTCCATGACTTACTCCATTTATCTTGCTCACTCCGTACCTAGCGAACCCTGTAGAACTGGCATCTAAATAGATTAGTTTTATGCATGTATGCATGTGACTTGAAAATATCTCTGAATTGATTCTAAATTTGATTTCCAAAAATGAAGTTGTTGCATTCTCTGTTCTGACAGCACTATATACTGATCCCAGTGATGAACTAAAAGTATGTCTATTCTAAGGCATTGTGTCAGAATCTGTGATATATGACCTACTACAATACTAATCAAGATAATCTGACCACAATACTTGTAACAGACCTTGCTTTAATCCTCAGGTACTAGAGCTGGGTCGATTTCATTGAGGCATCAATATATCGCCAGTTTTGGCCGACGATACAGAATAGCGATTATTACTTCAAGAATCAATTCTCTAATGATACTTAAATGGACGAAAGTTTATGGTTCAAACCAGCGAAATTGAATATGCCTCTTGGCCTGCTGCTTATATCTTAAGAATAAAGCGTCAATTTCCAAAAGTCGCTGTTACCTTTTATTGACTAGATTTCAAAATAAAATAAGATATTTTAAAATAAAATATAACTTTTAAAAAAACATTTTCTATTATTTTTTTTCATGGACACGGAAATCGATAAACCACCAGCTGCATTCAGTATGGTGGCATTTTTGGTTTGTAAAGGGTGATAAAACCAAAGTTATGTGCATCCATTGTAAATATTAAGTGAAATATAGCGGATGTGTTCTCAGATGAAAAGGCATCACCATATCATTATGAAAATATGTTCAAAGACTTTAATCTAGTCAGTATGCATCTACGGGGGATGTTCAATTGAAATGCAACTCGGGTTATATTATGTAACTACGCACATTTTTCACACAAAACAACTACTTGGATCGCCTAGGGGCATCAATTATCTCTTGGTCTATACCAGTTTTGTGTAAATCTGTCCTCTCTAGCCTCGGCTACACAACGAGAAACATTGCATACTCATACATACTAATGATAAAATGGTTGGTAAAAAATCTGCATTCGCCGCCCAAATACGGGCCTACATCAAAAACCGCTGTTTTCTTGGTATAGGTCCAAAAGAGATATTTCATGAAATATGCTCAATTTATGGACCTGGTGAGCTGTCCTATGCATCAGTTACTAGGTGGTGCAAGAAATTTGCAAGTGGAATAACGTCCTTGCAAGATGCACCATGTGGCCATCACAGAAAGACAGCAACCAGTCCCAAAATGGTAGAAAAAGTCAGAGAAATTGTATCGACAGATGTAAGATTCACTGTTAGGGAAATAGCCCGAAAGGTAGGCATCTCAATAGGGGCAGTTCATTCAGTTCTAAGGAAGCACCTTAAAATAAATAAGATAACTGTGCGATGGATACCCCATTCGCTCACAGAGGAGCAGAAGTGCCTCCGTGTGAAAATGGCAAAATCTTTGCTGAAAATGTACCCAAAATACAATAATCGCTTGTTTGCCAATATCGTCACAGGCGACAAGACATGGGTGCATTTCTATGAGCCCAAACGAAAACATGAAAACAAGATATGGGCTACAAAAGACATGAAAAGGCCATGTATAGCCAAATGCACAATGAGCGTCAGAAAGGTTATGTATGCAGTTTTCTTCACAAATCAAGGGCCTGCTATACAAATTGCTGTTCCGAAAGGTAAATCAGTCAATAGCAAGTTCTACAGAGGGGCTGTTCTAAAAAAGTTGAAGAAATATTTCAATAGATGCAGGCCAGCGATAGGTTTGTCGGGGGTCAGGTTGCTGCATGACAACACGCCTAGCCACAAAGCAGCTATTGTACGCGATTTTTTAAGGCAGGAAAAGGTTGTAGAGCTTCCGCACCCGCCGTATTCCCCAGACCTTGCCCCCTGTGACTACTTCCTGTTCCCGAGGCTCAAAAAGTACCTCACTGGACGAAAATACAAAACACGAAAAGATCTTGGTTCAGCCATCTTCCAGTGCCTCAAGGGTATACCCAGAAACGACTATGAAACTGCCTTTAAAAATTGGATCAAACCGTTGAAACTGTGCATAGCTGACGGAGGTGAATACTTTGAAGGAATCCGATAGTTGGTTTGTGAAAATTAACAAATCCTTTCTAGATATGCTAGGAATTGCATGTCAATTTGAACATCCCTTGTAGTTTGTTTGAGTTGAATTTTTTGATTTTAAATGATATCCAGACAAGTAGTTTGAGAGTTTAACCCTTTCCCTCATAGAGGACACCATGAAAAGACCTATGCGAACAGCATAAAACCAGATCAGCCTGTGAGTAACTCGCAGGCTGATCAGATTTTATGCTGTTCGCTGCTCCTCAGTGGTCTGGAAATGAGGATTTTGTAATTAAATTTGGTAAGGTTTAACTGTGGTTTTCTGCAGATAAGGCTTTATGTGGTACCTATTGAATGCGTCAAAATGAGTCTATATGAGGGAAAGGGTTAAGATTGTTTCAGTGTTAATATTGAACTGGTGATATTAAAGGTTTTTGTTATTGATTGTGTTTATACTGAATTGATGAGTTATGTTGGAGTTGTTTTTGTTTTTTTTTTTTTTTAAAAAATAAACCATCCCTTTACTCTAAGTTAAAAGCTGATAATAAACCATCTTTCTACAGTTAAAAGCTGATAATAAACCATCCCTTTACTCTAAGTTAAAAGCTGATAATAAACCATCAAAAACCTTTACTCTAAGTTAAAAGCTGATAATAAACCATCCCTTTACTCTAAGTTAAAAGCTGATAATAAACCATCCTTTACTCTAAAGTTAAAAGCTGATAATAAACCATCCCCTTACTCTAAAGTTAAAAGCTGATAATAAACCATCCCTTTACTCTACAGTTAAAAGCTGATAATAAACCATCACTTTACTCTAAAGTTAAAAGCTGATAATAAACCATCCCTTTACTCTACAGTTAAAAGCTGATAATAAACCATCACTTTACTCTAAAGAAAGCTGATAATAAACCATCCCTTTACTCTACAGTTAAAAGCTGATAATAAACCATCCTTTACTCTACAGTTAAAAGCTGATAATAAACCATCCTTTACTCTACAGTTAAAAGCTGATAATAAACCATCCTTTACTCTACAGTTAAAAGCTGATAATAAACCATCCTTTACTCTAAGTTAAAAGCTGATAATAAACCATCCCTTTACTCTAAGTTAAAAGCTGATAATAAACCATCCCTTTACTCTACAGTTAAAAGCTGATAATAAACCATCCCTTTACTCTACAGTTAAAAGCTGATAATAAACCATCCCTTTACTCTACAGTTAAAAGCTGATAATAAACCATCCCTTTACTCTACAGTTAAAAGCTGATAATAAACCATCCCTTTACTCTACAGTTAAAAGCTGATAATAAACCATCACTTTACTCTACAGTTAAAAGCTGATAATAAACCATCCCTTTACTCTACAGTTAAAAGCTGATAATAAACCATCACTTTACTCTAAAGTTAAAAGCTGATAATAAACCATCCCTTTACTCTACAGTTAAAAGCTGATAATAAACCATCCCTTTACTCTACAGTTAAAAGCTGATAATAAACCATCACTTTACTCTACAGTTAAAAGCTGATAATAAACCATCACTTTACTCTACAGTTAAAAGCTGATAATAAACCATCACTTTACTCTACAGTTAAAAGCTGATAATAAACCATCACTTTACTCTAAAGTTAAAAGCTGATAATAAACCATCACTTTACTCTACAGTTAAAAGCTGATAATAAACCATCACTTTACTCTAAAGTTAAAAGCTGATAATAAACCATCACTTTACTCTACAGTTAAAAGCTGATAATAAACCATCACTTTGAACAGCCAACAATCTTTTACTTCCACTTCAAATTCTAAGTTACAGCAGAAAACTATTAGTTTGCCATGTCATATCTACATTATATAATTTCAAGACATTAGTATCGTGATACTGTATCGTATTGGACCTACAATATAGTGATACATCATGGTACTTTTTTGCTGGCAATACCCAGCTCTATCCGGTACACTATGATGCTTTTTAAAACAGTGTCAATAGCATCATGTGCTTTTTGAACCTTTCTTTCGAGGATCATGACCTTGCCAGTCAATGAATCTAACATTGTTACATCTCTGCTGAGATTTTCAGTATTTTTAGCTCACATGAGCACAACGTGCTCAAGGTGAGCTTTTCTGATCGCCTTTTGTCCGGCGTCCGGCGTCCGTCGTCCGTGCGTCCGTGCGTCCGGCGTCAACAATTGCTTCAAACAACATCTCCTCCTAAACGGCTTGGCCAATTTGAAAAATATTTTGCAGGAATGTTCCTTGGATGAAGCTCTACTAAAGTTGTATAAATGGTTCTGGTCCATTGCATAATTAGGTCACAGGAGCTAAAAATAGATTTTAAAAATGAAAATTTAAAAAATCTTCTTCTCTGAAACCACAAGGCCTAGCCTTTTGATTTTTGGTATGTAGCATGATCTTATGACTCTCTACCAGGATTGTACAAATTATGACCCTGGGGTCAAAATTGGCCCCGCCCCAGGGGCCACTTGATTTCACAGGCTAATATGGAAAAAAAAAAACTAACCTTTTGATTTTTGGTATGTAGCATCATCTTATGGGCCACTACCAAGATTTTACAAATCATAGCCCTATGGTGATAAATGACCCCGCACCAGGGGTCACTTGTTTTACATAGAGTTATTTAGAAAAATCTTAAAAAATCTTCTTCTATGAATCCATAAGGCCTAGAGCTTAGATATTTGGTATGTAGCATCATCTTATGGGCCACTACCAAGATTGTACAAATCATAGCCCTATGGTGATAAATGACCCCGCACCAGGGGTCACTTGTTTTACATAGAGTTATATAGGAAAATCTTAAAAAATCTTCTTCCATGAATGCATAAGGCCTAGAGCTTAGATATTTGGTATGAAGCATCATCTTATGGGCCACTACCAAGATTGTACAAATCATAGCCCTATGGTGATAAATGACCCCGCACCAGGGGTCACTTGTTTTACATAGAGTTAAATAGGAAAATCTTAAAAAATCTTCTTCTATGAATCAATAAGGCCTAGAGCTAAGATTTTTGGTATGTAGTAGCATCTTATGGGCCACTACCAAGATTGTACAAATCATAGCCCAATGGTGATAAATGACCCCACACCAGGGGTCACTTGTTTTACATAGAGTTAAATAGGAAAATCTTAAAAAATCTTCTTCTATGAATCAATAAGGCCTAGAGCTAAGATTTTTGGTATGTAGTAGCATCTAATGGTTCATTACAAAGATTTTCAAAGTCTTGGCCCTACGGTGATAAATGACCCTGCGCCCAAGTCTTCTCTGAAACCATATGGCCCATTGCTTAGGTATTTGGTGTGTAGTATTGTCAGGGGTAAAATGTTTTATATTAAGTTATATCAGAATCCTTGTCTGTTTAAAAACCATGACATCAGTTGAAGTAATGGTACTCAGGTGAGCGATTCAGGGCCATCATGGCCCTCTTGTTTAACCCTTTAGCACTACTGTAACCATCGTCTAAAAATATAGTGACCATTTTTCAACCTCAACGCCATTTATTTATAAGCAGCCTGGTAAGATAACAGGCACTAGAAATGCTGAAACTTGTATGTTATAATTCCATATTCATTTAGTCATGCAAATCCCAGGTACTCCGTTAATGAGCCTCAAAAATGTCAACAAAATTATAGGCACTTGTCAGATTAAACTTAATTTGATATCAACCCTTCTCAATAAATGATAAAGCGACTTTAAATTCTTATGTTACAGACTGTTTACATAATAATAAATTTACCTCTCATAGGTTTAAAGCTAACCTCTTTTTTCCAGTATTTTGAACATATACAGTCAACTTGACATGAAGATGTGTTGGTGCAACAACCATATGCACGCCTGAAAGGTCAAGGTCAAAGAAGTTGTTAGATATTGTCTTTGATATTCATAGGCTTCATTTTCATGTCCACTCTATTACTTCCATATTTATGTTTTGATTTTCATAAAACTTAACGGAAGTGTTTGTTATATGACGCAAAGATGTGTCACATGCATCAGTCATATGCATGCTTGAAAAGTCAAGGTTACAGGATTGTTAGAAGTTGTCCTTGGTATTCATAGGCTACATGTTCATGTCCGGTTTATAACTTCCCTATCTATGTTTGGATTTTCATGAAACTTTACAGAAGTGTTTGTCATAACACAAAGGTGTGTTGGGCACATCAACCATATGCACTCTTGATAGGTGAGAGAAGTTTGGGGATCATAACCCATTTCCATTATTATACCCCCACAAATGAAATTTGGGGGGGTATATAGGAGTCACCCTGTCGGTCGGTCGGTCCGTCGGTTGGTTCACAAATATTTGTCCGGAGCATTTCTCCAAAACTACTGTACCTATGTTGATGAAACTTCATAGGTAGATAGACCTTGATGAGAGGAAGTGCAGTGCATAAGAACCATAACTCTTCATGTATTTTGAAAGGAGTTATTGCCCTTTGTCATTTTTAATCTTTTGATTTTGTCCGGACCATAACTCCAATACTAAAGTAGCTAGGTTGATGAAACTTCATATGTAGATTGATCTTGATGAGAGGAAGTGCAGTGCAAAGAACCATAACTCTCATGTTTTTAAAGGAGTTATTCCCTTTGTAATTTTTGTCTTTTGATTTTGTCCGGAGCATTTCTCCAAAACTACTGTACCTATGTTGATCAAACTTCATATGTAGATTGACCTCATATGTAGGAAGTGCAGTGCATAAGAACCGTAACTCTACATGTTTTTTAAAGGAGTTATTCCCCTTTGTTAATTTTTGTCTTTTGATTTTGTCTGGAGCATTTCTCCAAAACTACTGTACTTATGTTGATCAAACTTCATATGTAGATAGACCTCATATGTAGATAGACCTTCATGAGAGGAAGTGCAGTGCCAAGAACCATAACTCTGCATGTATTTTGAAAGGAGTTATTGCCCTTTGTCATTTTTAATCTTTTGATTATGTCCGGACCATAACTCCAATACTAAAGTAGCTAGGTTGATGAAACTTCATATGTAGATTGATCTTGATGAGAGGAAGTGCAGTGCACAAGAACCATAACTCTGCATGTATTTTGAAAGGAGTTATTGCCCTTTGTCATTTTTAATCTTTTGATTTTGTCCGGAGCATAACTCCAATACTAAAGTAGCTAGGTTGATGAAACTTCATATGTAGATTGATCTTGATGAGAGGAAGTGCAGTGCATAAGAAAACCACAATGTAAATTCTTAAAGACAGGTTTTTGCAAACAATTAATATGGATGTGAACCATAATTAGACTGCATTTTTATTCTCCTCAGCTACAGATCTTGGGGGCAAATTGTTTTCTTCTGTGTGTCTGTATGTGTGTCTCTCTGTCTATCTGTCTGTCTGTCAAAACTTTTTAGCATTGTCCAAAACTTTTGAACCATTGCTCACACTAACTTTAAACCTTACATACATGTAGTCTTTCACTCACGCAAACTTTTGAAACTGTATTCCTACACATGACAGACTTCCATTGTGGGTATTGATCACCTTTAGTGATAATATTTTTTTTTTGTATGCTTATAAGCCCAAATCCTATGTGTGAACATTCGTTTTATGTGTCATTGTGAATACATCCTGTGTCAAAGATGGGGGTGGGGGTATGAATCACCTTCAGTGATAGTTCTAGTTTTCTTTGCTCTATCTGGCACAGATTCTTCATCGGGGGTTTTTCAGTGGTGGGGCCCTCCTGACATAATTGCTTGCTTTACTGACAAATTCTTCTTGTTAGTTTTATAGGAGTTATTGCCCTTTATGTATTTTCTTAAGCAAATGCTTGCGGGGATGATTCCCTCTTCATTATCCAATGGAATTTCTTCCAATTTCTTGTACTATTGTTTTTGGTCAAAATACAGTATAAATTTAAATGTAGTGCTGTTGTGTCTCTTTGTGATATTTGATAGAGCCAATTGGGCAACAATGCAAACCAGTATAGCACGGTACTTTCTACTTATTATAGAATTGCATAAACATGCAGGTACATGTGGTTCAATAATTTTATTTTCAGATACGAATTACAAATGTGATGTCGATGAATTTCGTATGGCAAATTCAAAAGAATGTCAGAGTTGCTCCCCCATATGTGGTTTGCAGATGCAGACTTCCAAAGATGCAGAATATTGCCGGCAAGTCTGTCCATGTGAGTATAAAAAACCACCTTGCTATTAAGACCAGTAATTTTTTAATAGTTTTAAGCAGAAATTCAGTTGTCCTGTGTCCCACAATTATGACCTCCTTCACTGGACAAAATAACTTATTCACTTTAGACAATCTTTAATTCACTAATGTGGCAATGAAAAATATTAACCAGAGGAAATCCTTGTTTTTAGCTTACCTAAGCACAACTTGCTCTTGGTGAGCTATTAGGATGGCCCTGTGTCCGCTGTCTGTCATCCATCATCCGTATGACAATCTGTCTCTGTCTGTCTATCATCAGCAATTTCCTTTTAACAACATCACCTCTTAAACCACTGAATGAATTTTAACCAAACTTAATAGGATTGATCCTTTTGAGGCCCTCTTTCAAAATTGTTCAATTGTATTGATCGGTTAAAAAAAAAAAAGTCACAGTAGCTAAAAATAGATTAAAAAAATGCAAACATCTTCTGCCAATCATCTTCTGTACAACTGCTGGGCTTAGATATTTGGTGTGTTAAGTATTGTCTTGTGGACCTCTTGCACGTTTATTCAAATCATGACGTTGGGATAAAAATTTGCCCTACTGTTAAGGTCACCTGATTTTACATAGACTTACAAGGACTGATCATTATATAAGAGAACTTTTGCCATATATTCAGTCATTTGAGAGTCAATAAAGATCAGATCTAACACATTTACAGTAAAGCGCAACCCTTTTAAACTATTTTAATCACTTTTTTAGCTCACCTGAGCACTTGTGCTCAGAATGAACTTTTGTGACCGTCTCTGTCCGTTGTGCATCATCTGTCATCAACAATTGCTTGTAAACACTCTAGAGGCCACAGTTTTGGCCCAGTCATCATGAAACTTGGTCAAGATATTTGTCTACATGATATCTCGGATGAGTTCAAAATTGGGTCATGTGGGGTCAAAAAATAGGTCAAATCTTAGGAAAACCTTGTTAACACTTTAGAGGCCACATTTTTTGGCCCAATCTTCATAGAACTTGGTCAGAATATTTATCTACATGAAATCTCTATTTTGACTATAAGTTTGCCCTCTGTCTGTCTGTTGGCACAGCCAGATTGAAGTAAGGGGCCATCTCAAGGTAAACAGAACAAAAGAGTACAATAGACTTTTTACCATACAATAGGATAAGGGGCCATGGCCCTTCGAAAAACATAAGAAAATAACAAAAGAAATGGCCCCATACTCCAATTTGGCTGCGCGTCTGCAAAACTGGATACTGCGATAATTAAAAAACTACTAGGAATATTTTCATGAAAATAGAAACATGGATAGATGGCAATATGGAGATTATGCACATTATTTTATTTTGTTCCTGTGTAGAGAAATATGGTTGCTATGGCAACAAATATACCTGAAATATTGCAAAAATGGGGATGTACCTTTGAAGCCTTCTAGCTATCCTTTTTAAACTTGCCACATGTTTTGAGACTCAAATGACCAGTTCACATGTTCTGTTCCAGAACTCTGACCTTTGATTTTACAAAGTTACCTCCCTTTTTCACAATGAATATTTTCCAAAAATCTTTATTTCCTTGAATATTCATTTCTGGAATCTATTGATGCATTTGATTGAGACTTGATATAAACTTTATTGGTATTATTGTTTTTTTTGTTTTTTTCTTTTATTTATTTCCAAACATAAAAACAATTCATTAACACATACATATACATACACACAAACATTTTCATATACGTACACACACTCACCTACACATATACATATGAACAAGTTATCATTTTCAAGTTATAGCTTTCTCTCTCTCTTTCTCTCTCTCTCTCTATCTCGTTTTCTCAACAACAAAAAAATCTTAATCTATTAACATATGTTTTCCTTCCCAAAACTATCATATCTTTCTGTATATTTGTTTCAAAAAGAAGTTATGTTTAAGGTTAAAATATTTCTACTTTTCAATTCATTTTGATTAAATCTAATCTTTTTTTTTTGTTGGTCATGGCTGATGTTTTTCATCTATAATATACCGCATTTAATAAGTTAGAAAATATTTTCCATTTCCTAGAGTGTATTTCGTATTTATCTCTGTTAATTGCTATTTTTTCTTTTTTTTTCTGTTTTTGAGATATTCCTGAAATATGTTAAATGATGGTTTAATTTGATAATTTTAGATAAAATATAAAATATTTCATGACTTTAATTACAACATTATAATTTTTTCATTTTGTCTTACAACAATATCATTAGATTTTGATTTTATAAAATTATTTAATGAGTTCCATAGAGGCTGTACAGTATTACATTCCCAGAATAAATGTTCAATCGACTCAATTGATTCATTACAAAAATCACACAGGCTTGAAGATACATAATTGAATTTGAAAAGTAGTTTGTTTGTAGGGATTATTCTCATCAGAAATTTGTATTGGAAGTTTCGTAATGTTGTGTCTATTGTCGACTTGTAAATATTATTATATATCTGTTTCCATGGGAAATTATGAGGATTTAGACAGAGTTCATTTAACCACTTTCTTTCACTTGATGGGGACTCTTGACTATTTGAAATAATGTTGTAAAGATATTTATTTATTTGTTTAATATTTGAAATTTGTTCTATCAGAGTTGTTTTAGTGAAATTTAGAATTCCTTCATTTTGAAGTTTATTTCTAATATCAGATGTTATTGATTTGTTTAGTGTCAGATATTTAATAAAATCGGATTTTTCAATTTCATATAAATTTATAAGTTGTTCGAAAGTGTATATTGAATTATTTCTATAGTCATAGAAATGTTCGAAATATTGAATTCCTTTTTCATACCACTTTTTGTAAAAAAATGTCACTCCATTGGTTTTAATCAATTTGTTATTCCATATAATTGTTTTACCTATTGGGTTTTCATCAATATTACATTTAAATATGAGATCAGTGCCATACTGTTTAAGTTTCATATTGAAAAATGTTTTCCATGGACTTACATTTTGTTTATCTATATATCTTTTTACCCATCCAGCTTTCATAGAATACATGAATGATTCTATATTTGTAAGTTTTAATCCACCTTGATCTTGGGGTAAGTATATAATGCTTCTTTTTATTTTATCAGGTTTTCCATCCCATAAGAATTTAAATATTGCTGTTTGTACACTATTTATTGTTGTTTTATTTGGATTGTTTAAAATTGATAGTGGGTATATCAGTTTTGGCAGGGCAAATGTTTTAATAACCATGACTTTTCCCATTAATGTAAGTTTCCTATGTTCCCATTGTTTTAATATCTTATTGAACTCATTAATTTTTCTATCTATATTGAATTTGGATGTTTGTTTTATATCATTGTAAAGGGTTATACCAAGAACCGTTGCATTTTCTGAAGTCCAGACAAAAGGCTGTTTTACAGAATTGGATGTTAGTTTTATTTAAAGATCCAACTCGTAGGATAATGGATTTATTTATATTGAGATTAAGGCCGGAACATTTTGAAAAATGGTTTAATGTTTGTATTAAGTTTTTAAAGGATGTTTCGTCACCATTGTTGAAAAATGTTGCATCATCAGCAAAGAAACACTGTTTTATCTCTGTTTTATTGATAACTATTCCTTTTGTATCTTTGTTATGATTTATATAATTTGTCAGCGTTTGTATACATAAAATAAAAATAAAAGATGATAAGGGACATCCTTGTCTCACTCCTTTTTCTATGTTAAAGGATTCAGATAGGTGCCCGTTATTGATTATTATACTTTGGATGTCAGTGTAAAAAACTGAGATCCACTTCCGTAGGTCGGGTCCAAAATTGAAATGTGCTAAACAATCATGTATGAAAGAATGGCTGATACTATCAAAAGCTTTTTTAAAGTCAGCAAAAAATAGCAAGCCTGGTTTATTTTTTGAGTTTAAATATTCTATTGTATCTAAAATTAGTCTTGCATTTTCACCAATATATCTTCCCTTTACAAAACCTGATTGTTCTTTGTCTATTAATATTGGAAGCACTTTTTTTAATCGGTTTGAAATTGCTTTTGTTGCTATTTTTATAGTCAATATTAAGTAATGTTATTGGTCTTCAATTTGAAAGTTCTTCAAGATCTTTGTTTGGTTTTGGTATTAATGAAATTATGCCTTGTTTTTGTAACATTGTTAGGTTGCCTGTCTTAAGAGAATAATTTAAGGATTCGACTAAATATAATTTAAGGTCTTGCCAGAATATTTTGTAAAATTCAACTGTTAAACCATCGGAGCCTGGGCTTTTATTATTTTTCAATTCTTTGAGAGCCCCTTCACATTCGTAACTTGTTAGAATACCTTCGCAACTTTGTTTTTCCATTTCATTTATTATTTTTATTGGATTTTCAAAGAACAATTTTTTGTAGCCGTCGTCTAAGTGTTCATCTTTTGTGTATATCTTTTTGAAAAATGTAACTTCTTCTTTTAGGATATTTTGAATACCAGATATTTCTTTTTGCTCTATGAGATTTTGTATTATTGTTTCAGTGTTGATATCATTTTGGTTTAATTCCTTTTCAAGTTCTTTAATTTTAACTATTATCTCGTTTTCTTTTTTGTTTGTCATCTTTTTTTTTATGAATTTTTCAAAAGTATGTTCGGATTTGCATCTTTATTAAATTCAACTGTTTCATTTATAGTTGATTTAATCAGCGTTTGATATTCTTTATCTAAAATGAGTGAATTATTAAGTTTAAAGTAGGCTGGTCCTTTCTCTACTTTTATATTATCATATTTTATTGAGATCATTGAGTGATCTGTTTTGTACCCTGGTTTTATTAGGACTTTCTGCCTAAAGCAGAAAGTCCTATTGGGTTTGTTATGTTTATTATTATTATTATTCTTTTCTTCTTCCTAACTAAACGCTTATTTTTATATGTTGCAATAGTCCTAGGACGATGAAATTTTTATGGCTTATTAGTCACGTGAGGAAATTTTGATTTCAATGATTTTCAGCACCCTATGACGTCACATGACGTCACAGCTAAAAATAGTGAAAATTGGTGTTCACGCTCTACAGCCGCTATTTATGGTCGGATTTTCTTCAAATTTTCACAGATGGTACATCTTGAATCAAAGGTGTGCATATCCTGTCCGCTAACCGAAATTCCGAAAGACCGAAGTTCTGTGGCTGAAATAAGATTCGAACATAGGACCGAAAATTTCATTTTAGGATAAAAGAGCTTCAGGATGAGATAGAAAGTTGAAACTTACACAGTTTGCAGTTCTGCAGAATTTCTACAAATATTTTGAGGCGTGACGTCATATGACGTCATGTGACGTCATAAGCATACTTCTTAATTTTCATTTTAGGGCAATGATTTCGACATGATGCCAGTTGTTCAGAATAATGAAAATTTCAGAGTTATGAAAGGAAAGTATGCGCTTTTGAACAAAAGCATCTTCAGCACCCTATGACGTCATGTGACGTCACAGCTAAAAATAGTGAAAAAAGGTGTTCGCGCTCTACAGCCGTCATTTATGGTCGGATTTTCTTCAAATTTTCACAGATGGTACATCTTGAATCAAAGGTGTGCATATCTTGTCAGCTAACCGAAATTCCGAAAGACCGAAGTTCCGTGGCTGAAATAAGATTCGAACATAGGACCGAAAATTTCATTTTAGGATAAAAGAGCTTCAGGATGAGATGGAAAGTTGAAACTTACACAGTTTGCAGTTCTGCAGAATTTCTACATATATCTTGAGTCTTGACGTCATATGAAGTCATGTGACGTCATAAGCATACTTCTTAATTTTCATTTTTGGGCAATGATTTCGACATGATGCCAGTTGTTCAGAATAATGAAAATTTCAGAGTTATGAAAGCAAAGTATGCGCTTTTGAACAAAAGCATCTTCAGCACCCTATGACGTCACATGACGTCACAGCAAAAAATAGTGAAAAATGGTGTTTACGCTCTACAGCCGTCATTTATGGTCGGATTTTCTTCAAATTTTCACAGATGGTACATTTTGAAACTCAGGTGTGCATATCCTGTCAACTAACCGAAATTCCCAAAGACCGAAGTTCTGTGGCTGAAATAAGATTCGAACAAAGGACCGATAATTTCATTTTAGGATTAAAGAGCTTCAGGATGAGATAGAAAGTTGAAACTTACACAGTTTACAGTTCTGCAGAATTTCTACATATATCTTGAGTCTTGACGTCATATGACGTCTTGTGACGTCATAAGCATACTTCTTAATTTTCATTTTTGGGCAATGATTTTGACATGATGCCAGTTGTTCAGAATAACGAAAATTTCAGAGCTATGACAGTAAAATATGCCCTTTTGAACAAAAGCATCTTTAGCACACTATGACGTCATGTGACGTCAGAGCTAAATATAGTGAAAAATGGTGTTCACGCTCTACAGCCGCTATTTATGGTCGGATTTTCTTCAAATTTTCACAGATGGTACATCTTGAAAGTTAGGTGTGCATATCCTGTCAGCTAATCGAAATTCCGAAAGACCGAAGTTCTGTGGCTGAAATAAGATTCGAACATAGGACCGAAAATTTCATTTTAGGATTAGAGAGCTTCAGGATGAGATAGAAAGTTGAAACTTAAACAGTTTGCAGTTCTGCAGAATTTCTACATATGTTTAGAGTTATGATATCATATGACGTCATGTGACGTCACAGACTAATACTTAGTTCTTATCATTTGCACTAATTTCGGAATATAATGTCAATTGTTCAGCATGAACATGAAATACTACCAGAGGTGAGTCATTACATGAAACTTCTATCTCCTGCTTTTTGCATTAACACAGCTTGCAGAAAGTCCTATCATTCGTTTTCACGAATGACATCTAGTTTTACTTTCTTTTATGACATTCAATAAGTTGTCGGATATAAGAAAATAATCTAAATGTGTATGTATAAAAGGTTTTTGACAAGAATGCCAAGTAAATTGCTTTTTATTTGGATGTTGTAATCTCCAGATATCTATAAGATTACAAGAATTGTGTATAGAGTTTATTTTACTTTGGCATTTTTTATGAGAGTCTATTCTCCCATTTTTTTTATCAAGTTAACTGTATAGTATTGTATTAAAATCTCCTCCAACAATAAATGTTAATTCATTATTTTCTAAAAGTGTACACTCAAGAGTATTAAATAGTGTTGGGTCATCATTGTTAGGTCCATATATATTGATTAATGATAATTCTTTTTCATTTAAAATAATATCTAATTTTAACAGTCTTCCTATACATAATTCATCATTATTTGTAATTATAATATTGCTTTTAGAGTTAATAAGTATAGCAACACCTTCTTTTTGAGTACTTTTACCACTAAAGAAACAAGGTCCATCCCATTCTTCTTTCCATTTTAATGCAACGTTAATGTCACAATGTACTTCTTGCAATAAAATAATGTCATATTTATTACTTTTAAGCCATTCAAATATTTGTTTTCTTTTTTAGCTCACCTGAGCACAACGTGCTCATGGTGAGCTTTTGTGATCGCCTTTTGTCCGTCGTCCGTCGTCCGTGTGTGCGTGCGTCCGTCGTCAACAATTTCTTTAAACAACATCTCCTTCTAAACTACTCACTGGATTTTGATAAAACTTCACAGGAATGTTCATTATGGGGCCCTTTACCAAAGTTGTTAAAATTATTTTGATTGGTCAAAAGTCTAGGTCACAGGAGCTAAAAATAGATTTTAAAAATGAAAATTTTAAAAATCTTCTTCTCCGAAACCACAAGGCCTAGCCTTTTGAGTTTTGGTATGTAGCATGATCTTATGACTCTCTACCAAGATTGTTCAAATTATGGCCCTGGGGTCAAAATTGACCCCGCCCCAGGGGTCACTTGATTTAACATAGGCTAATATAGGAAAAACTTGAAAATATCTTCTTCTCAGAAACCACAAGCCTGCCTTTTGATTTTTGGTATGTAGCATGATCTTATGACTCTCTACCAAGATTGTTCAAATTATGACCCTGGGGTCAAAATTGGCCCCGCCCCAGGGGTCACTTGATTTAACATAGGCTAATATAGGAAAAACTTGAAAAATCTTCTTCTCAGAAACCACAAGCCTGGAGTTAGATATTTGGTGTGCAGCATTGTCTATAGATCACTACCAAGTTTGTTCAAATCATGGCCCTGGGGTCAAAATTGGCCCCGCCCCAGGGGTCACCTGATTTTACATAGGCTAATATAGGAAATACTTGAAAAAATCTTCTTCTCAGAAACCACAAGGCCTGGAGTTTAGATATTTGGTATGTAGCATGATCTTATGACTCTCTACCAAGATTGTTCAAATTATGACCCTGGGGTCAAAATTGGCCCCGCCCCAGGGGTCACTTGATTTAACATAGGCTAATATAGGAAAACTTGAAAAATCTTCTTCTCAGAAACCACAAGGCCTAGGGTTTAGATATTTGGTGTGCAGCATTATCTAGTAGATCACTACCAAGTTTGTTCAAATCATGGCCCTTGGGTCAAATTTGGCCCCGCCCCAGGGGTCACTTGATTTAACCTAAGCTAATATAGGAAATACTTGAAAAAATCTTCTTCTCAGAAACCACAAGGCCTGGAGTTTAGATATTTGGTATGTAGCATGATCTTATGACTCTCTACCAAGATTGTTCAAATTATGACCCTGGGGTCAAAATTGGCCCCACCCCAGGGGTCACTTGATTTAACATAGGCTAATATAGGAAAAACTTGAAAAATCTTCTTCTCAGAAACCACAAGGCCTAGGGTTTAGATATTTGGTGTTCAGCATTGTCTAGTAGATCACTATCAAGTTTGTTCAAATCATGCCCCTGGGGTCAAATTTGGCCCCGCCATTGGGGTCACCTGATTTTACATAGGCTAATATAGAAATAGCTTGAAAATTCTTCTTTTTAGGAAACTAGAAAACACATGGCCTGGCGTTTAGATATTTGGTGAAAATATTGGCCCTCCCCAGGGATCACTTGATTTTACATAGACTTATTTTGGAAAAAAATCTAGAAAAATTTCTTCTCAAAAACCACAAGGTCTGGAGTTTAGATATTTGGTATGTAACATGGGCTAATAGACCTCTACCCAGTTTGTTCAAATCATGACCCTGGGGTCAAAATTGGCTCTGCCCCAGGGGTCACTTGATTTTACATAGCCTAATGATATCAGGTGAGCGATCCAGGGCCATCATGGCCCTCTTGTTTGCTATTGCCTAAACCTCTAACATTTAATGAAACTATTTCTGTTTCCATTTTAACTGTTTTAAGTAGATATTACATTGCACCACGTTTATCAACCGTAACCAACACTTTAGAACAATATATTTCTTCTGAAATAACATTTCTAGTTTGTAAGTGAACATAGTGTAGACCATATATTTTGTGTTTTATTTTATTCTTGTTAGTGCTGTAAGTGAACTATCTTCAAAAACAGTATCGTAACGTTCATTTTTTTGTTGTTTTTACATCGCATAATCTATTTTTATATTATGAACATGTCATACATAACCAAAACATCTATGTAAAAACAATAAAACAAAATCTACATACAGATAAACCAATAAACAAAACTATCATACATGTATGTATATGTCCATACAAATACACAGACACAAACATGGACGCATGTTTTTTTTTCTTCATATCATATATATACATATGAATTCACAACGTTTACCGACGTAATATCTAAATATTTTTCTGGTGTAATTTGATGAAACAATAAGTTATCTTAATACAAAAAAAAGCGTTTTTAAAAAACAACTTGATATATCCATTTGATATAAATTATTACTTTTTCACCAAATATATAAGGTTTTTATCAGACTAGTTATTAACATAACAATATAGTACATGTACATAAATGGATAACTTACAAAGTAGTGTTTTTCTTGTGTAATTTGATGAAATATAACTAAATTGTTTGAAAGTACACAATTTTTGTGTCGCCTGCATAGCATGGCAGACACATAGGGATCACTTTGTCCGTCGTCGTCGTCGTCGGTGTCGTCGGCGTCGTCGGCGTCACACTTTCTTGTCCGGAGCATAACTCGAAAAGTATTTGAGGTATCACCTTGAAACTTAAAACATGGATAGATCACATTGAGGTGGAGTGCAGTGCACAAGAATGATAACTCTGACTTTAATTTGTTTTTGTTTTGTCCGGACCATAACTCAAAAAGTATTTGAGGTATCACCTTAAACTTAAAACATGGATAGATCACATTGAGGTGGAGTGCAGTGGATAACTCTGACTTTAATATTTTCTGAGTTATTGCCCTTTGTAAATTTTCTTAATTTTTTCCGGGGATATTTTGAAACGTATTTGAGGTTTGACTTAAATTAAGGGATAACTTGTTTCTCTTTTTCCTTGAGTTATTGCCCTTTGTTGATACTCAGACTTCATTTTTGTCTGGAGCATAACACGAAAAGTATTTGAGGTATTACTTTGAAACCTCACAGGTGGAAAGATCTCATGGAGTGCATTGTGCAAGAATGATAACTGTTGTATTTTTGGAGTTATTTCCCTTTGTTTATTTTTTTGGATTTAATTCTTGTGTGGTGCATAACTTGTAAAGTATTTGAAGTGTTGCCTTAAACATTTATAGTAGATAGATCTCATTGGTCTGAGTGCAGTACACAAGAATGATAACTCAATAATGATAATGATGACTACAAACTTGCAACATATATATAATTAACGTCATAAGTGCTTAATGACGTCATAATTTTTCTTACAGTTAATGTTTTGAATTCATAGTCATTCTGACACTCCTCTGATGAAGACTGTATAGTCGAAAGTGCTCGGGAAAATTATTACATATTGCACTGTTTGAATATTTTATTCCCCCCCCCCCCAAAAAAAAAAAAAAAAAAAATATATATATATATATATATATATATGTGTGTGTGTGTGTGTGTGTGATTTGGTGTTATTTTGTACCTCACAAAATAGATTATGCTTTATCAATAATTTGTCAAAAGATCGATTTTCTAGTCAATTCTTTCATCAAACATGCTTAAATGCAGGCGACACAAGTGTTCCGAGGAACACCCACATCTAGTTCATACTGAGTTATTGTGTTGTGCATCTCTTTATATCATTTTGTTTGTTATACTTTTTTACAAAGCAAATATATATGAACATAAACATATATGAATTTTGTATTATTATTTCATTCTTCTTTACAAAAGCAAAATGAGAAGAATGTTTATATAAAATAAAGTTAAAATAAGTTGAAAAAAAAACCCCTCCATATATCTATCCTTCATGGTTACATATTATTATTTATGATATTATTATTCTTTAGTATGTGAAGGACAGGTAGAAGATGTATTTAGAATACTATGATTTTGAATATTGTTCATCTATTGTTGTATAAATAATTATCTCTTAGCATTCATCTTTTGATGTGTTAATTGTTATCTTTTATCGTACATACATATATTTTATAACATGTATATATTAATAATGTATTGTATCATTGATAACATTAGTATCTATATAGTTTTACTGGTTCATCGGGCATCATATTGGTTCGTGATTTGGTTTTACCAGGTTTGTGCACTGTCGTTGTGGTATGTCTATGTTTAGTCTTGTAACCTCGTGCTGCACGTGGATCAGCTGTGTATCTCTTACACTCGGTGTATATTTCACTATACTGTATTCCAGAGTTTACGGAGTCAATATTGGGTCATAATAGTCATACTATATATTACTGGTTTATTATATTTGGCCAGTTGGAACCTAGCCAGTATTTGTATTCTGCAAATTTTATCCTTCTCACGTGGCCGTTGTTCCCCTTGTGGATGATTGTGCCCTGTCTGGTCCAAACACTCTCGCCTTCGGTTATGTTTCGTCTGATCATTGCGAAAGCGATTCTGTTGATCTTACTCAAGTCTTCATTGATGAAAATGCCGGTGCCTTTCAACTCTTTTTTCTTTTTAAGTATTTCGATTTTTTTGAATCTAGATTGCAGTTTTACAATGATAGGTTGTTTTCCTTCTATGTTTTGTTGGCCTAGTCTATGACATATATCAATGTCTTCTTCTGCCAAATTTAATCCTGTGATGTGTCTATTCATGTTTTCAATTACGGTTTTCATTGTGTTTTCCGGCAATTCCGCGTTTTTCTCATTCTTTATGCCTGATATGACGATATTATTTCTACGTCCGTACTGTTCTAGGTCATTTAGTTTACTCGATTGATTTATGAGCATTTTTTCAAGATTTAGTACTGATTGGTCAATTTTTTCATCCTTTTTTTCTTTTTAGCTCACATGAGCACAACGTGCTCAAGGTGAGCTTTTCTGATCGCCTTTTGTCCGGCGTCCGTCGTCCGTCGTCCGTGCGTCCGTGCGTGCGTCCGTGCGTGCGTCCGGCGTCAACAATTGCTTCAAACAACATCTCCTCCTAAACGGCTTGGCCAATTTGAAAAATATTTTGCAGGAATGTTCCTTGGATGAAGCTCTACTAAAGTTGTATAAATGGTTCTGGTCCATCGCATAATTAGGTCACAGGAGCTAAAAATAGATTTTAAAAATGAAAATTTAAAAAATCTTCTTCTCTGAAACCACAAGGCCTAGCCTTTTGATTTTTGGTATGTAGCATGATCTTATGACTGTCTACCAGGATTGTACAAATTATGACCCTGGGGTCAAAATTGGCCCCGCCCCAGGGGTCACTTGATTTCACATAGGCTAATATAGGAAAAACTTGAAAAAATCTTCTTCTCCGAAACCACAAGGCCTAGCCTTTTGATTTTTGGTATGTAGCATCATCTTATGGGCCACTACCAAGATTGTACAAATCATAGCCCTATGGTGATAAATGACCCCGCACCAGGGGTCACTTGTTTTACATAGAGTTATATAGAAAAATCTTAAAAAATCTTCTTCTATGAATCCATAAGGCCTAGAGCTTAGATATTTGGTATGTAGCATCATCTTATGGGCCACTACCAAGATTGTACAAATCATAGCCCTATGGTGATAAATGACCCCGCACCAGGGGTCACTTGTTTTACATAGAGTTATATAGGAAAATCTTAAAAAATCTTCTTCCATGAATGCATAAGGCCTAGAGCTTAGATATTTGGTATGAAGCATCATCTTATGGGCCACTACCAAGATTGTACAAATCATAGCCCTATGGTGATAAATGACCCCGCACCAGGGGTCACTTGTTTTACATAGAGTTATATAGGAAAATCTTAAAAAATCTTCTTCTATGAATCCATAAGGCCTAGAGCTTAGATATTTGGTATGTAGCATCATCTTATGGGCCACTACCAAGATTGTACAAATCATAGCCCTATGGTGATAAATGACCCCGCACCAGGGGTCACTTGTTTTACATAGAGTTATATAGGAAAATCTTAAAAAATCTTCTTCTATGAATCAATAAGGCCTAGAGCTTAGATATTTGGTATGAAGCATCATCTTATGGGCCACTACCAAGATTGTACAAATCATAGCCCTATGGTGATAAATGACCCCCCACCAGGGGTCACTTGTTTTACATAGAGTTAAATAGGAAAATCTTAAAAAATCTTCTTCTATGAATCAATAAGGCCTAGAGCTAAGATTTTTGGTATGTAGTAGCATCTTATGGTTCATTACAAAGATTTTCAAAGTCTTGGCCCTACGGTGATAAATGACCCTGCGCCCAAGTCTTCTCTGAAACCATATGGCCCATTGCTTAGATATTTGGTGTGTAGTATTGTCAGGGGTAAAATGTTTTAGATTAAGTTATATCAGAATCCTTGTCTGTTTAAAAACCTTGACATCAGTTGAAGCAATGGTACTCAGGTGAGCGATTCAGGGCCATCATGGCCCTCTTGTCTTTTTTCCTGACTTTCTAAAATCTCTCTAAGTTTATCATTTTCTCTTTCAGCGTCAAAAATTCTTGATTCTAGTTTATCAATTTTCCAAAAACCTTTTTGCTTGACAATCTCTGTTACTATATCTTTCATGAACTCATCATTTTTGTCTACAACATTGTTCAACTTTTTGTTCATCATCACAAGCTGTTTCTCAATGTGCTCCATTGATGTATTCAATATACGTGGTTTATCACTGCTTGGCATTTTTGTGTCGCCTGCATAGCATGGCAGACACATAGGGATCACTTTGTCCGTCGTCGTCGTCGTCGGCGTCGTCGTCGGCGTCGTCGTCGGCGTCGTCGGCGTCACACTTTCTTGTCCGGAGCATAACTCGAAAAGTATTTGAGGTATCACCTTGAAACTTAAAACATGGATAGATCACATTGAGGTGGAGTGCAGTGCACAAGAATGATAACTCTGACTTTCGTATTTTCTGAGTTATTACCCTTTGTTGATTCTGAGATTTTATTTTTGTCCAGGGCATAACTCAAAAAGTATTTGAGGTGCTGACTTAAAACTTTATAGATAGATAGATCTCATTGAAGAGGAGTGCAGTTCACATAAATGATAACTCTCACTTTCTTTTCTCCTGAGTTATTGTCCTTTGTTGATTCTCAGTCTTTATTTTTGTCAGGAGCATAACATAAAAAGTATTTGAGATATTGCTTTGAAACTTCATAGATGGAAAGATCTCATGGAGTGCATTGTGCAAGAATGATAACTGTTGTATTTTTGGAGTTATTTCCCTTTGTTTATTTTTTGGATTTAATTCTTGTGTGGTGCATAACTTGTAAAGTATTTGAAGTGTTGCCTTAAACATTTATAGTAGATAGATCTCATTGGTCTGAGTGCAGTACACAAGAATGATAACTCAATAATGATAATGATGACTACAAACTTGCAACATATATATAATTAACGTCATAAGTGCTTAATGACGTCATAATTTTTCTTACAGTTAATGTTTTGAATTCATAGTCATTCTGACACTCCTCTGATGAAGACTGTATAGTCGAAAGTGCTCGGGAAAATTATTACATATTGCACTGTTTGAATATTTTATTCCCCCCCCCAAAAAAAAAAAAAAAAAAAAAAAAAAAAATATATATATATATATATATATATATATATATATATATGTGTGTGTGTGTGTGATTTGGTGTTATTTTGTACCTCACAAAATAGATTATGCTTTATCAATAATTTATCAAAAGATCGATTTTCTAGTCAATTCTTTCATCAAACATGCTTAAATGCAGGCGACACAAGTGTTCCGAGGAACACCCACATCTAGTTCCATCATTGTCTTCCTCTTCCTCTTCATTTATGGCCTCATTTTCTTGTTTCTTTTTTTCATCTTTTTCTTTTTTTCCTTTCTTCCTTATTTGTTTTTCTTTTTTGCTTTCACTATTTGGGGTATTCTTGCTATTGTCTAAATCTTCTATGCTACTTATGCTACTCTCACTTCGTCCCCTTTTTCTTGTCTCATCAACATTTTCCATGGCTATCAGATCGTATACGTTATCTTTTACCTTCAGTATACTTTTTTAAAAAAAATAGCCGGGTAGGTGTGTACCAGGTAAAAATACTTCTTCAAAAGCGTGTGCTAACCTGGCCTATCTTTAATGATTATGCTATGCACTTACAACACTATGCATAAAATGTCTACGACTGCATGGTCTACAATATAAGTTAAATTATATCATAATTTTAACTTTTTGTTCACTGGAAAAGATGTCTTTTAAATTACCTATCATTCCAATTTATGTAGTCCTTTTTTGGAAATCATATACACTTTTTTAACACACTATTTGAAGCAAATTTGCAGAACGATGAAATTGTAAACATCCTCTTAAGGGACGCAACTCTCTTATTATTATTATCTTACTTATTATTGTTAGTTTACACAATATGTTCCATATCTCTTTCCCTTATATTGACAAAATTGTGCCCCTTTTTATTAGCTCACATGAGCACAACGTGCTCAAGGTGAGCTTTTCTGATCGCCTTTTGTCCAGCGTCCGTCGTCCGTGCGTGCGTCCGTGCGTGCGTCCGGCGTCAACAATTGCTTCAAACAACATCTCCTCCTAAACGGCTTGGCCAATTTGAAAAATATTTTGCAGGAATGTTCCTTGGATGAAGCTCTACTAAAGTTGTATAAATGGTTCTGGTCCATTGCATAATTAGGTCACAGGAGCTAAAAATAGATTTTAAAAATGCAAACTTTGAAAATCTTCTTCTGCAAAACTGCAAGGCCTAGAGCTTAGATATTTGGTATGTAGCATCATCTTATGGGCCACTACCAAGATTGTACAAATCATAGCCCTATAGTGATAAATGACCCCGCACCAGGGGTCACTTGTTTTACAAAGAGTTATATAGGAAAATCTTAAAAAATCTTCTTCCATGAATGCATAAGGCCTAGAGCTTAGATATTTGGTATGAAGCATCATCTTATGGGCCACTACCAAGATTGTACAAATCATAGCCCTATGGTGATAAATGACCCCACACCAGGGGTCACTTGTTTTACATAGAGTTATATAGGAAAATCTTAAAAAATCTTCTTCTATGAATCCATAAGGCCTAGAGCTTAGATATTTGGTATGTAGCATCATCTTATGGGCCACTACCAAGATTGTACAAATCATAGCCCTATGGTGATAAATGACCCCGCACCAGGGGTCACTTGTTTTACATAGAGTTATATAGGAAAATCTTAAAAAATCTTCTTCCATGAATGCATAAGGCCTAGAGCTTAGATATTTGGTATGAAGCATCATCTTATGGACCACTACCAAGATTGTACAAATCATAGCCCTATGGTGATAAATGACCCCACACCAGGGGTCACTTGTTTTACATAGAGTTAAATAGGAAAATCTTAAAAAATCTTCTTCTATGAACCAATAAGATTTTTGGTATGTAGTAGCATCTAATGGTTCATTACAAAGATTTTCAAAGTCTTGGCCCTACGGTGATAAATGACCCTGCGCCCAAGTCTTCTCTGAAACCATATGGCCCATTGCTTAGATATTTGGTGTGTAGTATTGTCAGGGGTAAAATGTTTTAGATTAAGTTATATCAGAATCCTTGTCTGTTTAAAAACCTTGACATCAGTTGAAGCAATGGTACTCAGGTGAGCGATTCAGGGCCATCATGGCCCTCTTGTTTATAAAGCAAAATGTTTGAATTTTGATTCTATTAAGTGTGACAAGGCCCTTTTTGGTAGGGGACTTTTATTGCTTGGCAATAGTCTTACTTGTTAAAATATAACTTTGACTATGTTATAGCATTTGTGGTATGTATAACTCCATAAGTATTTGTCATTGATTGATAGATCTACTTCTAAAGCAAATCTTATCTTTGATGTGTAGTTGTGCACTTTTGATTTTGTTTTTAAATTAATGACAAAGTTGTATTCATTGTAGGAATATTTTTATTTTTGTTTTAGACTACATTCCCACACCAACAACAGTTGCTCAACAGACAAGGGAGGGCATTGACAACAAATACATCTTCATCGGTTTTGCCGTTGTAGCTGTGTTCCTGATTGTATGTGTCTTCTTTTGCTGCAAGAAAGTCAGAGCCAGGCGGGATTCAAAAGCAGTTCAAGAAGAAAATCAAGTACCTATAAATGAATTTTCTTTTCTTCATGACTACTGTTTATAGGGTATTAACTTATATATGTTATTAGCAAAACAAGTTTTATATGACCTATATTAATCCCATAGGATCTGGGTTGAAACATTACAAGGCAAATGTCAGTATGATGTACATCATAAAATTATGGACTAGTGAATGGAATTGGTTTGAAAACAGCAAATCAATTAATTGGAAATAATCCGAAGCCTAACCAATTAGATAACCAATTAATAATCGGTTTCAAATCCTTCACTTGTTTGCTTGGTTAGTGGTATCATATTCATGCTAATAAAAAAATTACACAATTTAATTTGGCCAATAAAGTAAGTATGTGTTAAAAATCAAAATCTGTGCTTCAAAATGTATATTTATGATTCGTAGTTGAAGAAAACACCTCAAAAGTATTTTAGTTATGCACATGTAGAATAATATTGGCCCAACCCTTAAAACTGTACACAAAATGACATTAAAATCTGTCTATATATCTGTTTTGAATGTTTGGTAAATAATATTATTGGTGGCAACAAGTTTTACTGCCGAAAAAAGTGAAAAGGCCCTGATTCATAAAAAGATGTCACAATTCAAAATTGATAATTGCCGATCTCATCTTTAACAACTAATTGTTGCCGATCCAGAGATAATCATTTGACCACTTCCATGGACCTCAATCACAAATATTCCTATTCAAATTCATAAATTGTTGAATATTGATAAACTTAATTTTAAATGAGAATAAAAAAGAATGGATTTTCTTTTGCCATGCATACTCTTGAGTTACAGCATTGTATGAGCAAACAGAGGAGACCCCGATCAAACAGTTATACTGGAATGTTTTATCACAGAGTTATGGCCCTTTGTTTATTTAAGTGATAATGAATTTTTGTCTGGAGCATAGACCATTCCACAGGGGTTTGGTGACACTCTGTATACTGGTAATTCGCTGATTTAAACTGACCAATCAGTGAATAGCTGAAAATTGCAAGTATGTTTATATCCCACTTTACATTGTGTTGAATTTTCCTCCAGTATGTAGATAAGGTTTTCAGGGAGTGCTTGTTGATTAATGCCTTGGTTTATGTCTCATTTTGGACTGAAATGGTATACATGATATAGGTTGAAAACTACACTATTGGCTAAAATAAATTTAAGTTGATCCTTGAAAACTTTGCAAATGAATATATATAGTTTACAATGAAGACAACATAATACAAGTCTCATGAATAGAACATTTTAAAAAGTCATTCTTCTCTGAAACAAATGGTAGAGTTGCAGGAGAATGTGTCAATTTAACTTTATTTTTAATTTCATTTTACACATTTGATTACCCTATGGCTGTTTACTTAAATGAAGTCAGTCCCTTAAAAATGAGGCTCCAGGGTGTTTGGCTGGTTTCCTTAATGTTTGTTTGTTAGGTTTAATGTCCCAACGACAGTATTTCAGTCATTTGGAGACTATGTCTACTTGAGACAAAAATAGTGCTGCCACACTGCAGTATCATGCTGTAGACATGTTGCATGATACCACACCCAGTCACATTATTCTGACACTGGGCCAACCAGTCCTGCAACTACCCTTATATGCTGAGCCGCCAAGCAAGGGAGCTATACCAGTACCATTTTTTACAACTTTGGTATGTCACAGCAGAGGATCGAACTCACAACCTCCCGCTCCTGAGGCATTCCTAAATGTAATCAATAATGAAACTTTGAAAAATCTTCTAGTCTCTCTCCAATGGCCAGAGTTAAATTCCATTATCACCTCATGGCCCTGATCCGTAATTGTAAACATTTAGTTGAAACTTGGAAAAATGATCTCCTAGGATGTCAACTAGTTTCATTACATAATCAGCAGAAAACTTGAAAATTCTTCTGCTCTGAAACCAGTATCAGAATTAAATTTTGTTTTGCACATATGATCACTTCATAGCCTGCAATCTCATTAAAATTAGGTTCAGTATATTTGCTCATATTTTGCTAACTGAATCTGACCACATAGTGTAGAAGGTCGTCTCAGATTGACCTTTGTGTAAGCCAATCCATTCGACGCCTACAAAATCATTAGGTATAACCAGGGGAAGTAACCGCATCAACATATAATTATGAACAAATTACAAGATGGTATCTTGTTGAGAGAGTTACCACAAAGTCCCGAGAGTGCCAAATCAACTTCTGTTTGTTCAGGCTTAAATTCTGGTATCCGTAATTTAGTAAGAATCCCACATGAGGTTCATGAACAGTCATATTGAAGTAAGTAAAGTGATTCATTTCTTAGCTAAGCAAGCATTCATCATGAGCAAGGATCCTAAAAACCGATTTTTTACCGGTTTTGACCGATTTTGATCTCAATCGACCGGTTCAGATTTCAAAAAGTACCAAAAAAATCGGTCGAAAAAAACTTTCAAAATCGGTCCAAACGGTTCATAATAGTCTCTCTTACACACCAATTGACCTACTTCTTGAATTTCCGGTGTGCCCTCGGGGCAGGTGTCAGTGGGGGTCAGGCAGGGACACCCGTCTAGGTCATTATTGGGCAGTTAAGGTGAATGGATTGACGGTTTGTACTTAGCGGTTATTTGGACGGTGCCGTGTAATTATCTATGCCGTAAAAATGGACCATTGCTTGTTTGCAAACTGTAACCGGTCGACTTTTAAATGCGGTAATTAATGACAATATCAAAGGCTAATCAAAATGTTTGATCTCCTTAGTAATTTGTAATTAGCGAACGCTACTTACTTACTTACACACATGGTAGTGGCTAGCTGCAGCACAACGCATTTAAATAAAAAAAATAATCACAAATAAATAAAAGTTATTGACAAAAAAATATATAAACACAAAGGCACATAATAAACAACACCAAAACGACTGCTTCCAACAATTTATTGATTCGTTAGTCATATACAGACCGTCATATACATGCACTTCCGGTAAACAAACTTTCGATTTCGTAGAGGTAAATATTGCAGAAAAATACCTTATTATGCCAACAGGATGCTGAAATATAATAAAAGATCTATTTTCACACTGCAAATGATTCAGGGTATGTTGATTGAAAATATCAATGTTATTTTTTTTTCGTTTTTTTTCGGTTATGTTTTTTTTCGGGGGGGGGGGGGGGGATTTTGCCGTCGACCGGTTGAGATTCCAAAATTTTAGGATCCCTGATCATGAGCTATTATGGCTGGTTGGTTTATCTTTTTTCCTGTAGTTGTTTCCTTTTTAAAGTTTAAAAAATTCAATTTCATGTTAGTTGAAATGGCAATAGAAAGAAAGCTAAAACTAGTAAAAATCTTCTTGTCCAAAACCATTGGACAGATTTGAAAATTATATGGCACAAATATAGTATTTATTACTGGTGTGTGTGTGTGTATATATATATAATGAAGATTTTAAAAAGTGTCTTGTCCAAAGCAGTTGGTCTGAAATGAAAATAATTTGGCACAGATAATAATCCTTGGCTCACCATCTACTGAGATTGATCAAATTGTTTGTACCTGTAAAAGATATAATGAAGATTTTAAAAAGTGTCACAGATAATAATCCTTGGCTCACCATCTACTGAGATTGGTCAAATTGTCTGTACCTGTAAAAGAGTATATCTGCCAGGGTCAAAGCCAGTTTTTAGCTCGACTTTTTGAAGAAAATGAGAGCTTATACTGTCACTCGGGCGTTGGCGTCGGCGTCGGCGTTGGCGTTGGCGTCGGCGTTGCAACACAAGGTTAAAGTTTTTTGCAAACATCAATAACTTAAATACTATCAAAGGTATTCCACCCAAACTTAAAATACTTATTCACCATCATCACTTCTACCTTACTTCTAAGGCCCACAACCCTGGCTACCCTATTTTTGGAGTTATGCCCCTTTCATACTTACAAAACAGCCAAAATCAAGGTTAAAGTTTTTACAAAGTTGTATATCTTCAATACTATCTAAGGTATTCAACTGAAACTTCAAGTACATATTCACCATCATTACCTCTGCCTTACTAGCAAGGCCCATAACCCTGGCTGTACTACTTCTTGAATTAAGCGCCTTTCATACTTAGAAAACAGCCGAAATCATGGTTATTTTTTTTACAAAGTTGTATATTTTCAATACTATCACAGGTATTCCACCATAACTTGGAATACTTATTTATTGTTTACCCACACTACCTCAACTTTACTGGCAGGGCCCATAATCCTATATGCAGTGTATTTTCAATTTTACCCTTTTATACTTAGATATTTTTTAGTTGGTGGATGATCGACCACATTCTCAAATTGATTCTGCATACTAATTTCACCAATTACAAATTTCAGATATTACCACTGCAGTTAGTGAATCAGCAGACCACATTCTCAAATTGATTCTGCATGCTAATTTCACCAATTACAATTTCAGATTTTAGCACTGGAGTTGGCGGATCAGCACACCACATTCTCAAATTGATTCTGCATGCTAATTTCACCAATTAAAAATGTCATATTTGTTTATTGGAGGTGATAGAATAATTTCTACTATAACTAGAACATATCATTGATATGTACCATACTATTAAAATCCATAAAACTGTGTCTTAGCAACTGAGAAAAGTCGAGCGCGCTGTCTTATGGACAGCTCTTGTTATACTGGCAGTAGTCAGCAGTATGTAGCAGTAAATCAGAAGCAGGTTTTGTTGATTTGTATAATAACCACAGCCATAATCACTGTCTTGTATAGCTTCACGCCCAGTAGCATATCAGTGCAATGCAATTGTTTACATCAGGTTATTAAGGTCATGCATTTTATAAATGGAACCACACCCAGGATCATAATGAAACAAATCAAAGTGATCAAAGCACTGAGAGACTGCCAGTGGGTTTAACATGAAACAAAGAGTGAGTTCAGTAATCTTACTACTAGTGACTAGAGTTGCAGGAGAATGTGCCAAATGGCATCACATTAGCTTTGCCTCTATCAAGATCAACTGAAATGCTGGAGTTAAAATTGTATGTATCATGAGCTAGTTCAGCATGTAAATCCTTCGACAGTCTTTCAGTGCATTGTGCCCTCTCAGCGGATCTTTATTTGTTTATTGTGAAATTTAATTTTGATGATCTTCTTGTCCAAAAGTATTTGCTACATTTGAAACTACCTTGTTCCTAATGTAAACCCCCTACCAGGATCATTCAAATTGTTAAAATCTGTAAGAAAACATGGCCATCAGGGGGGAGGAGCCAGATTTCCTGATAACCTTGCAAAATGGCCCTCCTGTTTCATAATAATTCCAAAGATGCTTTGATTTCCTTATGTCTTGACTTGACTATTTGAGTTTACCGTTGCTTCGACAGTATTTCAGTCATATAGCTATGTCCAGCTAATTACAGGTGGAGGAAGACACCAATTGCACAGAGGCATCCGGGTAGAACCACCGACCTACCGCAAGCCAGCTGAAAGGCTTCCTCACATGAATATCCAAATGACCCTGCTGGGATTCGAACCCACGCGGTGAGGGGCTGAGTGAGTGTTAAAGTCAGCGACTTTACCCTCACAGCCACAGAGGCCCCTGATTTCCTCATGTGATAATGAGCATCTAAAATGCGTATGTATTCTGTTAAGTTTCATGCGATAGTTTGTTGCTTTTCATGATTGTAAATTTAACTCACAGGATGTGGAGGCTGGAACTGAGATGCACCCTCTCCAAGCAGGAGGGGCAGGGCAAGAAGAAAGGATGACTGTCGAGGAGATAGTAAAAAGTAAGAGATGTTGAAATACCATTGTTGCTCTGCAGTCTTCAAGAGAACTCTAAAACTCTTCTCTGAGACATTTTGTCAGACCTGAATTAAATTTGGTTCAAAGTTACTATGGTTTAAGGGTAATTTAAATGTCATGTTTTTATGTCAGGTCAGTATGGTCAAGGTTACTGTTACTAAAACAGTTTTGCTTGCAAGGGGCGACACTTGAAAACCTGATTTTATATCATTTGACATGTTTCTTGTTTTTCCATTAAGATGACTTCACATCTTCATGAAACTTGAAATGCACGTCAAGATATAAACAGTGTTCTGCCCTTGCACAATTGGCGCTATATAAATCAAAATGGCACATACAAATCCCAACTTCAGGCAGTTTCGATTATCAGCATTTGTTAATAAACAATACCTGTCATATAATAACTTTAGCTTTTTACAAGGCACCTTTTGCAGGTTTAACTGTGTAAAAACTCAAATTGATACATGATGAGAATGAAAGCAATATGTCGTGATATAGATTCTTGTCTGGGAAGTTCCTCTTTTTCAAATGGCATTGATCGGCATATGGGAGACATTAAGTGTTTTTTTTTTTGTTTTTTTTTTGTTTGTGGTTGTTTTTTAACTATATATAAGCAATTCAGGTTCGTATTTACAATGATAAATATTAAGTTTACACTCATGGGCATGCAACTATTGCTAGGAAAATACAAGTAAAATAGTCACAAAAACAAGTGACTTGAAATTAAATTCAAATAAGCTGATGTATTCTTGTGAGCAATATAGGGCCATTTGACCCTCTTGTTAAAAAAATGTTTTGTCAGGGAAATGTCAGGAAACTTTTTTTCTATGATTTGTGGGACCCTTATCTGAAAAATCCCAAAGAACATTCATGCTTGTCTGTCACACTTTTTCCGTCACACTTTAGCAGGTGACGAATGCTCCAAAGAACATACTTGTCAAGTTTACTGTGTTATTTCTCTCTGGAAATCCAACATATTTATTGATAACATTCAATCAGTTTTGTGCTTCAGGACTTGTGCTTAATCTGACCTGTTTGCATTGTCTTAATAAGTAATATTTAGGTGAGCAAGTATAACCACTTTAGCCCTCTTGTTTGTGTTATACTTACAGCTGTACAGGCCCAAGAAGAACCTATGGTTAACTTGGGGGAATTTGAGAGACTTCAGGTCTAGGGAACCATCCTTCTGAAGAAAGGAAAAACACCACAGTATCAGTATCTAGATGTGAAAGAGTGTCTGGTATTGATGTGATGGTTTATGAGAGTTTTGTTGCATATTGTATATTGCTTGTTGCATATTGTATGCATGTACATGCA